>JAVRKA010000068.1:1200000-1615000 GCA_034508555.1 Venustoraphidia nigricollis
TGCAAAGAACGCGTTCCTAACTTTTAATTAGGCACTTAATTGAAATATATGGATAGCGAACTTACTAGGGACCTATACAAATTATGTATATAGGCGCCAGGTATGACATGGTATTATAATATGGGAAACAGAACAGTTGACATAATCTCGAAGAACTCTCCGAGGACAACCAACTTACAGGGCATCTTCTCTAACAAATTAGTTTTGAAAGCCTCTATGAAGTGGATATCTATACAAGTATAACAATATTATACACTGCGTTGCTGTAGGAATTTTTGACATAACTCAATTAATACGTTTACGTTCTAGCAGTTGTAATTCAGTTTATTGATCAACGTCAGTTACTCTGAATAGTCAATTTTGAAGTGTAACTTCTTATGCAAGCTCTAACAGTTTCTTTATTCTGCGAAACAATCATCCGGGTTCCAACGGAAAGACACAGCACTGCTAAACACGTTACTCGAAGCACGAGCCACGTCGCGTATGTCAATTAGTGGAATGAAAATAATACATTTTTGATTCTAAATGAAGTTGAAAACTAGTAGCTTATAAAAAATACATACACGGCAGCTAGACTTTTCCTTTTTAATTTTTATTTGGGCAGTTTTATCGTCGCTGAAGACTCGGTGAGCGTAAAAATATGCAGATGATATATTAAAATAATATAGCTGTTGGCACCATACGCTAATCGAGTTAGCGTCGAACATGTAGCCGATACAAAAACAACGATGCTATAATCGAGACCCCCGTTGCAAATCAGCGGCACAACATTAAATTCTTGTTCTAAAATCAATACTAGTATGTAATAATAATAATAATAATTTTTTATATTTAACTTTTTGGGAGCTTTCCACTATGTAGTTTGCACGTTATTAATCGCCTTCTTCGTTAATATTTTAATACTAAACTTAGAAAAAACTCCTGAACTGATTTAAGTAAACTTTATGTGAGATCACCCTAAATTTACTCTCTATTGAATAGAAAAAGAATCATCAAAATCGATTCACAAATGCTGGTGATATGACGTACATATATATTAAAAAATCTTCTTTTTTGAAGTATGTTAAAAACGACTGAACTGATTTTTAAACAACTATATGGTATCAGTCAGTAAACATTCTGAACAAAATAGTTACGAAAAATACGGAAATTAATAATCTCTTTTTTTGTAGTCGGTTAAAAAAAAGAAGAACAAATATCAAAACATTTCTTGTAAATTGATGCAGTGAAACAAAATTAGAAATTAAAAAAAATATTTTTTGTCTATGCAAATATTAACCCCTTTTTTTCTTTTTCCAGGCTCTGACATATTTGTCATCAGTCGGTGAGTGTTTTTATCTTTTTGATTCAAATTGTCTGCTGTTATGAGCTCGGGTCAACAAGTCCTCCGTGTTTATGGAACTAATTGTCTGTTGAAATATACATTTTAACGGTTCAATGTCTCTTAGAGTTGACTCGGTTAGGGGTTTTGGGATTCGAGATTATTTTTTAAGCTCAAACGGTAGAAAAGTGATCACTGATATACTGTGTCAAACATTTTCAACTACTTATTCCAATATTTTATTGAAAAATATTTATAACTGTAATTTTATTAATTAATTACGTTCTAATACTAAATATTTTATTTGATTTTCACAAATCAGTGAACACTTGTATATTTTCAATATTCTGGTAAACTGCAGTTTCAAAATGAGCTAAAACAACGAACAAAAATCTTTTCGAAACTTTATTTTTTTTTTACCAAAAGAGAATCAAATAGTTTCTGATTTTTAAATAAATAAACATTTTTGTATCGATTTTTTGAAAATACTTGATCGGGATCACCCATTCGGTTCGCGTCGTGTTTATTTAAATACTTTTTTAAATTCTTTTTTTAATGTTTTTTGCTAATAGTAAAATAAAAACAATTAATTCCCTGCTCTTCAATTTTGTCTTCCAATATTTTAGTTTATAAAAACAATGTAAAACACAAGGTTCTTTTTTCATTTAATAATAATAATAATTATAAAAAACCCGGGTCGCAGTGCCAAAACCCTGCCGACAATATAGTGTATTTGCTTATACAGGCAGTGTGGCTTTATTATGCGAACTTAAGTTGGTTTTTGGGAAGAATAAAAAATTTTGCTCCTTAATACACCCCTTAAAATAACATTTTTTTTTCTTAATTGTAATATTATTATCAATCGAACCTCTATACCAAGTTATATACACCTTTCAGTAAATAATTCACTATCTGCAAACTAGTCTTTCTTAAAATTTTTAAATCCGGTCCTGTAAGGTCGATTTTATTAAAATTTTAGGGAGAGATTTTAATCACTGCCAGAGGGTTAAATTTCAATTTTGAAACGATTCGGAGAATTATTTCGGTATTTTAGGGCCCAAAAACATTTTTCAACCCCTAAAAACTACCCTTAAGATGGCCCGATTAGGCCCATTTTAAATAGGCTTCTTGCGGTGATGGATTTCAACACGTGGGCCAAATTTAGTTGAAATCAATTAACTCTTTCGAAAGTTATTGCCCGCACACATATATATATATATATATACGTATATATATAAATATATATATATATATATATATACATATATATATAAACATTTTCAAAAATGGTGCCAAAGTGTTTAGGAGGTTATGAAACGTCGAGAAATTTTGGTCTGACCCCTAGGTCCCGCCATCCGACCAACGCCAATAGTGTATGTTGCCATATGGCAAATACACTAATAATATCTTTATTCAGGGACAAACAAAAAGCCTTTTAGGCTGTCTGACGTCTGCCCCTTTTTACAATAGCTATCAAAATTCAGTTAATCTAGAATGTAGATTATTCTAGAACGTTGTGTGATGCATTGCTTAATATATTTTGTTTTAAAATTTTTCACGTCACCATTTTGTATCCCATCTGAAATTCAATATACTTATAGAAAATTAGTGGGATATTACTTTTTTTGAAATATATTTACGGTTACTAAAAAGCGTCTGTTGAAAAAAAAATTGAAGCATTTTTCATTCTAATTGAATTTTGAAGTGCGCCACGGAATAGGTGACTTCACTACTTCACCACACATTCAAGTTTTTTTTCTTTATTGTAGCTTCAGGGTTATTGCAGCAGTCTAATTGTAAATCATTCGGTGTTTATAAAAATATAAGTCGAAAAACCGTCCTTACCAAACGAAAGCGAATACAATTTAAACTTAAACTGACATCGGAAAATTGTAGACCTCGATGACATATTTAGGAAGGGCCTTTTGATTGTTTGCACTGCTGTGTTCAAGATTTCTTTCCACAGAGGTTCCTTTTGGGAACGTTAGCTATTAGGTTAGCTGTAGGGCACCCTTCGGCCAACTTGGTCCTTACGCGTGTAGGTCGGACAGAACTTCGCGATTTGTGACCACCTGCGATGGTGTCCGCCTTTAGAATCTTAGGTCTTGGCTCGGTCGAGACTGCCCTAGCTTCCAAGCGAAAGCCAATAGCTGTACCTTCCTCATTGAAAATTATATTAACTGTGTTTTCCGTAGTGAAAATCGTACTTGTCGTGTTTTCTATTGTGAAAATTGAAGTGCTGTGTTTTTCTTAGTAAAAATCGCACTTGTGTTTTCTATTGTGAAAATCGAAGCGCTGTGTTTTTCTTAGTGAAAATCGCACTTATGTTTTCTATTGTGAAAATCGAAGTGCTGTGTTTTTCTTAGTGAAAATCGCACTTGTGTTTTCTATTGTGAAAATCGAAGCGCTGTGTTTTTCTTAGTGAAAATCGCACTTATGTTTTCTATTGTGAAAATCGAAGTGCTGTGTTTTTCTTAGTGAAAATCGCACTTGTCGTGTTTTCTATTGTGAAAATCGAAGTGCTGTGTTTTTTCTTAGAGAAGATCGGTTGTGTTTTCCATAAGTAAAGGTCGCTGTGCTGTCTTTGGGTTAAGGTCTAGCCTCCATCGCTCTAGGAGCGTTAAGGTGGTCGAATTTTCCTGGTGGAATACTGCGTAACGCGAGTTTTAGGGACAACATACTACACATGTCTATTATTTGTCATCGGATTTGAGTGCACGGTTTGCCGTCTGTCTTCGCATGGCATTGTTGCAAGGCACCTGCGGGTACGTCGTGCACTTTTGGTTATTCTTTAGCTAGCTGCGCATTACTATAGGACATCCGCGTTGGACCGCACCTAGGGCTCTAGTCTCAGGACCGCTGGTTTCGTACCGGTACGAAAAAGTTTGTCCGGCAATCTCGTTCTTACAGCGGACTTAACGTCCTGTCGCAGCAGCTGTAAGTCCAGTCATAAAAATAAATGTACGGCTGTTGGGATCAGAGCGAGGACCAGCGGACGCTGTGAAGGGCGGTGATTGTTTTTTTTTTGCCTTCGCGTGTAGGTTTTGTGGATTTAGGTTTTTCACAGACAAAGAGTCTAACTAATTTACTCTCATTTTCCAGATGACGTTTTTTCGGTCTTTTTCTGTCGTCACTTGTTTTTTTTAACAATTTTTTTTTTAATTTTTTCTAAATTTTTTTACTTAAAATCGTGAAAAACCAATCGAAATTCATTATTTAATTATTTAATTTGTCATGGGGGGTTTTAAAAGAAAAAAAAGTACGTATAATGTAAGCACTTAAAAAATATCGTATACCAAATGGTATTTTCTATACTTCACAATAACAAAAATCTTAATTTTGTCTCGCTTAAAAAGTCTTTAGTCCAAAGGCTTTTAGAGAAAAAGTACTGAAAATACGCCCAACGATAGCAGATCAGATTTTCTCAACGTGGTCCACTCTTAGAAGCCCTCCGTGAAATAAAGTTAATATTTAAATTTCAAATTCATGTTTTAAAATATTTTTTTTCTTTTAGTCAAATCAAACTATTTTTTTCATTACGTCTTTAAAAACACCAGTTTATTCATTTATTAGTTTCATAATATATTTACATAAAAAAAATAATATTTTGCAATTTTAAAATTTTAGTTAATAATTAATTTGAAATAAATTGTTTAAAGCAAATTAAATTTCGAAATTCGTTTATCCTTGAAATCTTCCCTCGGTTTTTAGGTTATATCTAACGACAAAAATGTAGTCTAGATGGCTTTACGAGCTCCCAGACCCACCCCGTTATCAATTACTGTTGATCCCGAAATCGTATTTGTGGTGTTGGTTATTATTTTCTCTCCCGGGGTACAACTCGCAGGTGTAGTTTAAAACACTATGAGACTGTCTCCCGGGGGCGTAGGAGATAAAGTTAATTATAATATTTATTGAACATTTTATCATAATATTATGTGGCTCTGTTATTGAGCTAAAATTGGTTTTTCGATTGATAAACCAATACATTTTTTGTATAAGGATATTCCCACTTTTTGCGTTGGAATGTTTCAGGACAACTTTTGAAATATATTTTTTCAGGTAATTCATATGTTTAACTGAATTTTTATTAATTTTAGTATAAGCTTTTACTTTTCGGAAAAAAGTGCACGATATACGTGCAAATCGGGAATTCGCATAACAAAAATGTAAAAGCGTATCTTTAAGAATATTAGTTTGAGAAAAAAATATTGTAAATAGTAGAAATTAGTTTCACGGGTAATTGGAATAAAAAATCAATTTAAACACTTATTGATTGCAACGTTTCGTCTTTATTAAATCAAGACTTTTTCAAGCTCTGGAAAAAAATTTTTTTACAAAAATTAACAATCATAATATAATAAAAATATAAAACCTTATGGATTAAATAATTTACTAAAAAGAAATAAAAATTTGACTAACCTCAGCATGTTTAAATTATAATTACAAAGATCAATAAAATTGAAAATTGTAGAAAAAAATATCTTCTTTTTTTTATTATTTTATTTATATTATTTTCACAGTCAACTACAATTATAGTATGACAGTTGCTCAGTTTAACTAATTTTCGTTAGAGGTCAGTATAATTATTAAAATTTTTTGAATTTAAATTAAATATACATCACAGAAAATTGAAAATTGTTTTTGGCACTAATCAAGTGATAAAAAAATTAGGAAATTTAAATTAATAATTTCAAACTTTTAATTTCTTTATATATATAAAATACGAAAATCTTTCAATTACTCAAATTAATCATTTCAAATTTAGAATGTCATTGTACACTACACTTAAGTTTTTTGTATCTGATCTTAAATTAACTGTCTTATTTAATTTAATGAAAGCCATTTCACTTAAATTTCGCTTGAAGTAGTTAGTTTCTTTGTCTAAAATTGATACCTCATCAAACAAAAAATTATGTTCCATGTCAAAATGATGACTAGCAAGTGCTGTCTTATTTTCTTTCAAGATATTAATATTTTTACAGTCGTAACGATGTTGTCTGATCCTGTCTTTTAACTTCTGTCTTGTCTGACCTATGTAAGACTTCTCGCAAGCTAAAAGACAGGATCAGACAACATCGTTACGACTGTAAAAATATTAATATCTTGAAAGAAAATAAGACAGCACTTGCTAGTCATCATTTTGACATGGAACATAATTTTTTGTTTGATGAGGTATCAATTTTAGACAAAGAAACTAACTACTTCAAGCGAAATTTAAGTGAAATGGCTTTCATTAAATTAAATAAGACAGTTAATTTAAGATCAGATACAAAAAACTTAAGTGTAGTGTACAATGACATTCTAAATTTGAAATGATTAATTTGAGTAATTGAAAGATTTTCGTATTTTATATATATAAAGAAATTAAAAGTTTGAAATTATTAATTTAAATTTCCTAATTTTTTTATCACTTGATTAGTGCCAAAAACAATTTTCAATTTTCTGTGATGTATATTTAATTTAAATTCAAAAAATTTTAATAATTATACTGACCTCTAACGAAAATTAGTTAAACTGAGCAACTGTCATACTATAATTGTAGTTGACTGTGAAAATAATATAAATAAAATAATAAAAAAAAGAAGATATTTTTTTCTACAATTTTCAATTTTATTGATCTTTGTAATTATAATTTAAACATGCTGAGGTTAGTCAAATTTTTATTTCTTTTTAGTAAATTATTTAATCCATAAGGTTTTATATTTTTATTATATTATGATTGTTAATTTTTGTAAAAAATTTTTTTTCCAGAGCTTGAAAAAGTCTTGATTTAATAAAGACGAAACGTTGCAATCAATAAGTGTTTAAATTGATTTTTTATTCCAATTACCCGTGAAACTAATTTCTATTATTACATATTTTGGAATTGAACTTTAAAGATGAATTGTAAATAGTAATAAATAACAAAATATAATTTTCTTAACGTGATGTTTGCAACAATTTCGTAAATAAAACGACATTGACTTTATTTTTCATTTAATAAGTAGTAGCAGAACTTAGTAAAAAGCCAGCAAGATACAATCCTTTGAAGTGAAGCACAAGAATAACTTGTTAGTTGGCTGCTGTGAGCAGCTTGCAGGCTTTTACCGCTTTGGTTAGAATTAGTGCTCTGTCTGTGTGGTTGAGCTTTATTATACAAATTGTTCTTTAATGTTGTGCAGTTGGCAATACTTCCCCAAAGACGAGAGCTTGTTGAATAACAAATTATTCAATTAGGAAAAATTCGTTTCTGTTGAAAGCAGACTTTAATACGGCTTGTTTCGAAAAAAATACGAAAATATTTTTTTCATATTTTAATATGTTAATTTGAAAAATATACGAAAATAGAGCATTTCGCAGCTTATTTCCGAAACAACACTGGATCTGATATTTTCAAAAAAATTTAAGGAATACAATGCCTTACCATAACTATAACGAAAATCCTATATACTGGGTCTTATACAGATTTGTAGAAATTATTTCTACAAAATCATTTGATTTCCCTGCGAGTACGTAGGTATATCCTGTTTGCTACGGTAATGTTTGTATGCTGCGGCCGTACGGAGAAGTAACGCAAAAAAAAGGGTGCGGAATCCTCTGTGCACGTGTCGAATTCGCACTTAGCCGATTTTTCCATTTTCGAACCGACTGTAGGAGTAGCGCACAGCCGGATTTTACCAGCTGAGTTCAGAGAGAAAATGGCGGGAGGATGAGGAAATGCGTTCTCGTTATAAATACGGCTCTCTCTGTAGTAAGTCGTCAAAGTCTTTGCCTTCTACAATCTAACAGAGGCTGCGTTGCAGATAATATTATATTATATAAGTTATACCTACTATTATAATAATATTTTATATAGGTTATGCCTGCGCTTTCTCTTATCACTCTCATATTATGACGTAGAGATGGCACTCGAGGCACAAGCTGTGCTTGGCCAGTCGCAGGCGGAGATTTTTTACAAGCTTTTATTCCACTTCACATGTTTGTCAGTCAGTCAGTCAGTTTGGGTCAAATCTTGCAATCAAAATTTCGACTAGTTCTTATCAAGCTAGCGCTTTGAAATTTTGCACACGCGTTCCAAATCCAATATGATGGACGTCCTAAGATGGCGGATTGCCCTTTTCTTTCATTGTGAGAAATCCATAGGTAAAGACGTAATTAAACAAATTTGAAATTAAAATATTAAGAAAAAAAACTTTTTAAAAACAAACTTTTTTTGCAGTGTACTAAAAAGGATTTTTTTTTAATTTAGGTTCATAATTATAAAAGCGTGGATCGTGACTAATGAACTATCCTAGAGCTTTAGACTTTGCAATAAAAGTCATTAAAGAGATTAAAAGAAAAATAGTTTTTGATGTTGATATGTAAGTTTACTTCACTTAAACAGTCTCGAGTAACATAAAATTAAAAAAAAAACCCGGGTCGCAGTGCCAAAACCCTGCCGACAATATAGTGTATTTGCTTGTATAGGGCCGTGTGGTTTTATACTTTTATTATGTGAAATTAAGTTTGTTTTTGGGCAAAATAAAAAATTTAACCCCTTAATACATCCCTTAAAATAACATTTTTTTCTTAATTGTAATATTATTATCAATCTAACGTCTACACCGAATTAAATACACCCTTCAATAAATAAGTCACTATCTGCAAACTAGTGTTTTCATAAAATTTGTAAATCCGGTCCTGTCGGGCCGATTTTATTAAAATTGTGGGGACACTTTTTAATCACTACCAGAGGGTTAAATTTCGATTTTGAAATGATTCGGAGAATTTTTTCGGTATTTTGGGGCCCAAAAACAGTTTTCAACCCCTAAAAACTACCCTTAAAATAGCCCGATTAGGCCCTTTTTAAATAGGCTTCTTGCGGTGATGGGTTCCAACACGTGGCCCAAATTTCGTTGAAATCAATTAACTCTTTCGAAAGTTATCGCGCGTACACATATATATATATATATATATATATATATATATATATATATATATATATATATATATATATATATATATACATATATATATAAACATTTTTAAAAATGGTGCCAATGTGTTTAGGAGGTTATGAAACGTCGAGAAATTTTGGTCCGACCCCTAGGTCCCGCCATCCGACCGATGCCAATAGTGTATGTTGCCATATGGCAAATACACTAAAAAAAAAACAACAACAAAGTATCAAAATGTGCTTTTAAGGCGGATCCAAAAGAGTTGAACTTTGAATTAACCTTACGTTTCACAAAATGCACAGATAATATAATGTTCAAATAACGTACGTAGGTACGGTACGTACGTATATCGTGTACTCAATATTGAATTCAAACACAATTGATCGTGTTGTTTAAACACAACTTTCTGTAGGTATAGCGTGAACTATACAATACATAATATAGAAATAGAACTGGAAAAGTGTGCTCACATATCAGCCTTGTCAGTGGCAGAAGAAAAGGTGGAAAATCGGTGCGTGTATGTGTGTGTGTGTGTGTGTAGAAACTCGTTTAGATATAAATTGACGTCATTCTACTGTACGTTATACGGAGTCTGTATAGAACGGGTTTTCAACCCATTCAATATAATATAGCAGCGGCTCTTAGCTTTTATTGTCTAGCGACCATATTTTTGACATTAACTAAATTTGCACACGATCAAAATGTTTCTTTTTTTTCGCGAGAAAAAGAAAATCTCACACGGAAAGGAGTTTTCTTATTTATGTTTTGTACTGAACACACACAGAAAAAAGAAAAACAACGATTTAAAAAAGAATCGACAAAGCGTGGGAGATAAAGAGAATTGTTTGCGGTGCTGTGATATATATATAAAAAAATATTTTGGTGTTCATCATTATATTATGTTGGCAATTCTAGCATGTTGAAATAATATGATTGTTTGCTTTGAAGGCGCTCCTGTCAGCAACAGGTTGGAAGTCTCTGTTTCAGCGATGAAGGATTGTAAAAGTGAATGATGTGTGATATTCGTTCAGCTGATTCCTTTCATATCATGGATAAGGCAATCATAGTAATACTTTAGAACGATTTCCCTAAGGCACTTTATTAGTCTAGCTAATTTTGTACTTCATTGGACTTGTTTACTAGAAAAAGAACGTCTGTTCTAAATCTTATCTGAATAATGATTGGCATGAAACAAGTCATCGTAATTTGTTCGAATAGAAAAAGACAGCTGCGATTAGCTTGATTAAAAATATTAATCGCGAAATTGTTCCCTGACTGCGGACTTTGAAGAATAAAAAAATATTATTCAATCGATATTTTTACCAGTTATCAGACTGCAATCTATTGATTGGCGATTTGTATGAAGAACAAAATCACGGAAACGTCATGTGAACAACGACTACCCTACCAGCTCGACTATTCCCCAAGCCCTAATAGAAACTATACCTACTTTCATTTCAAAGAAAGGTGACAACAAAAATATTTAACTTCGTCTACTGTTATTTCCAGAGACAGTTTTTAGTGTATTTGCCATAAGGCAACATACACTATTGGCGTCGGTCGGATGGCGGGACCTAGGGGTCGGACCAAAATTTCTCGACGTTTCATAACCTCCTAAACACGTTGGCACCATTTTTAAAAATGTTTATATATATATATATATGTGTACGCGCGATAACTTTCGAAAGAGTTAATTGATTTCAACGAAATTTGGGCCACGTGTTGAAACCCATCACCGCAAGAAGCCTATTTAAAATGGGCCTAATCGGGCTATTTTAAGGGTAGTTTTTAGGGGTTGAAAACTGTTTTTGGGCCCCAAAATACCGAAAAAATTCTCCGAATCGTTTCAAAATTGAAATTTAACCCTCTGGTAGTGATTAAAAAGTGTCCCCACAATTTTAATAAAATCGGCCCGACAGGACCGGATTTACAAATTTTATGAAAACACTAGTTTGCAGATAGTGACTTATTTATTGAAGGGTGTATTTAATTCGGTGTAGACGTTAGATTGATAATAATATTACAATTAAGAAAAAAATGTTATTTTAGGGGGTGTATTAAGGGGTTAAATTTTTTTTTTGCCCAAAAACAAACTTAATTTCACATAATAAAAGTATAAAACCACACGGCCCTACACAAGCAAATACACTATATTGTCGGCAGGGTTTTGGCACTGCGACCCGGGTTTTTTTTTAATATCGTCTTTATTATCCGTCGAAGATACCTCCAATAAATATAAAGTAAATGCTTCCTGGAAGCGACGTATTTTATAATTTACGTTGAAGGGGAGTTTCAAAATATATATATATATATATATATAGTACTTATATAAGCATACAATATATCAGACTAAAAAGATAATTTTTTACGCTGTCGGTTACTTAATAGACTGTACTGAAGTGAATGTCATCCGATGGAAAATTAACGCAAAAGTGCTGACACTGAAAACAATGCATAAATAATTCATTTACAGAAATAATTTCGAAAAATAACGATGAAGTTGGAATCGTAGGGAACTGGAAAAGAATTAACTTTGATTAAGTTGAACGTTTCGTTGCTAATTGTAACTTCCTCAGCAACTATATTTAAAAACAAACAACAAAATACAAAATAGTAAATATTACAATGACAGTTTTATATAGGTTATAAAGAATGTTAAAAAAAAAAAAAATTATGTCATACCTTATTCTTATAATTCTATTGTTAATTTTGTTGATATTATTATCATCTTGTGGTAAATTTTTTTCTCTTTCAATTTTATAAATAATTTTCATTAAAATTATGGACACGAATTTACCAACAAAAATAACGATGTTTAAATCCTTAGACGCTCCATTGAACGAACCGTACTATAATAATGACTCGCTTAAATTTGATCTGTTTGAACGCCGCCATTTTTCGCGGGCCTTGAGTGACGTCAAAATCCACGACCAGTTTTGTTGACTATAAGTTTGACAGATACTTTTGGTTCTTTTATAGAAATTTTCAGTTTTAAAAGCTATTCACGCCATGGATACAGCTAGAAAACCATTTTGTAGATATTGTTCTAAATGATTTAATGCTACTAGAAATTGCACGCTAATGAAAAACACTACAGAAGCACAAATAAAACAATTTTTCATTCAGTAACCTTATAAACAGCGACGCCTATAAATTCGATGTGGACTTTGACGTCACGACCAATGGTGATGCGTTTCGCAAATTCGAATCTTCGTCGCATATTTTGCATTTTTTAATTAATATTTTATGCAATTAAAAACAAACTAAAAAACCCGGGTCGCAGTGCCAAAAGCCTGCCGACAATATAGTGTATTTACTAATATAGGCAGTGTGGCTTTATTATGCGAACTTAAGTTGGTTTTTTGGGCAAAATAAAAAATTTGACTCCTTAATACACCCCTTAAAAGAACATTTTTTTCTCAGTTGCAATATTATTATCAATCGAACCTCTAAACTTAATTATATACACCTTTCAGCAAATAATTCACTATCTGCAAACTAGTGTTTTCATAAAATTTGTAAATCCGGTCCTGTCAGGCCGATTTTATTAAAATTTTAGGAGCACTTTTTAATTGCTATTAAAGGGTTAAATTTCAATTTTGAAACGATTCTGAGAATTTTTTAGGCATTTTTGGGCTCAAAAACTTTTTTCAACCCCTAAAAACTACCCTTAAAATGGTCCGATTGGGTCCATTTTAAATAGGGTTCTTGCGGTGGTGGATTCCAACATGTGGGCAAAATTTCGTAAAAATCAATTAACTCTTTCGAAAGTTATAGCGCACACACATATATATATGTATATATATATATATAAATATATATATATATATATACATATATATATATATATAAACATTTTTAAAAATGGTGCCAAAGTGTTTAGAAGGTTATGAAACGTCGAGAAATTTTGGTCCGACCCCTAGGTCCCGCCATCCGACCGACGCCAATAGTGTATGTTGCCATATGGCAAATACACTAATAAGGAAATAATGGTTCAGATATAATTTCAGGACAACATGGATTCAGGGAAAAAAAATCAATTCAATTTAATCCAAATGCATATTCCCTATTATATTTCAAGACCGGCAGAGAAAATCATGGCTTCCGGCGCTCAATCTGAACGCCAGCATCTATCTAGAAGACAACTACGACATGTCGCGTCGCATTCTGAGTGAAGAGTATCGTTTAAGGCTAGTGAAAAGTAAATTTAGCGAACGGAGAAAGAGAGTCGAGGCAGACTTCAGCTAAACTAGACGACGGGTCTCGGCTATAGTGGAGCTGTCATTTCACAGAAGAGCTGCCCAATAGAAATGTATATATATGTATATAAAACCTTGTGCGTGTGAGTGATGTCCCAGAAGGGGCTTTTTATACTTTCACTCGAATGTTGGCTTTCGTTTACCTTCTTCACGTCAGAGATACCTGAGTTGAAAGCTTTAGAGCCGTTGAGAAGTACGTAGGGTCAGCTGGCTGAAGTAAAACGCCGTTAACAGCTTTATTTGGTTCAGATGAAGCGTTTTTGCATGTTTCAATTTTGAAAACGACGTTGCACTTGGCTGTTAACGTATTATAGTTTGATACCTAGTTGCACAATTCTATATAGACACTTATAACAAAAAATAGAATTTCCTGACATATCTGTTGAACACTGTTTTATATCGCAAAATTAAAAAAAGAAAGAACGTTTCTGTTAAAAGATACATAAATTATTCGACATTATTGTGAAGCATTTTTTTAAAATTTTCATGTATAGAGTGCTTCCTTTAAAAAGCAAAGCACAAATTTCGCGAAAACAAAGAAAGGACATTTTAACATTTAGTTCATACATATTATATTGAATGAAGAGTAAGTTGTAATCTTAATACCATGTCTTGTCTACAGAGATTTTATTTTTATTAGCAGCCTGGCGTTCCGTCCGTTTTTTTAAATATTGTTTAGATATATTAAAGTGAAAACGAAACATTCACAAAGTTAAGAAAAGCGCCGTTCCATTCCTGATAAACTTATTATTTGTCATTAAAAATCTCCTTTTCTTTTGAGATATGGTTGATCGATTCAAAGTAAATTTATTAGCTACATTAATTTCAAACCATAGTTGTCAATCTTTTCCCAAAATAAAATGACTGATTAGGGCAATGGCCATAGGTAGAGGTACCCTTTCATTCCATGTACGTATAATATTCATGACCCGTGAGTTGTTCTTTCATCAACAAGATTCGCTCGACGCGTCCGATATTTTATTTCATTTCAAAAGATATAATACGAAAGCTTTAAGAAGGTAAGCGTACTAGTGTGTGTATATACTTTTATACTTGTTTACTTTTAATCAAAATGATGTAATGACATTATCGAAATTCAACTTCACATACTTCAATGGTAAAATAAAAAAAAAAGAAAACATTAACACAATATTATGTCCTGGTTTTAATTTAAATTTTAATTAAAAATGATTACCTATATACGAATCAAACGCAATGTGTTAAAAAAAAACAGGTAATGCCTAGATGTTTTGTTACGTCGGTTTTATCTCTTTGATCAGTATCAAAATTTATTACATGATGATTTTTATTTAAAAAATATCAAAGAGAAAATTAAATTGAAATGTCGAACGACGTGTTGGCATCGCAGGGTACCTGTGATTCATACTAAAAAAAATCAAACAATAATCATCACAGAATTTTCATTTATAAATCTTTCAATAGTTGACTAATTGCTGTTCAGCAATAATTCTGTTTGCTGGATTTCAGTACAAACGGGTCCTAATTTATGACCAAAACACACAATGTTATGCACTGGCAGGTACATTTCAGTAGGCATTTTTTAATGTACATTGTTTTCTCGATCCAGTGGCAGTAACTCGCAACGTATCTTTTAAGATCGATTCCCGTATTTGTGTATTTCAGTTGGAGGAATATGATTCAGCAGGTAGCGCAGTCTTCTTGTACTTTACACGGGACTTTTGAAAATAATTTATTAATCGTGTGGCGGTGTTCCTATTTCGTTTTGGTAAATTATATAGAAAATCTCTTCAAATATAAAGAAACAAGAAATCATAAATCGTCGTTATCAACGTAATGTTTCTCGAAAAATTTTACGTGAAGTATTTCAAAAGATGGCACTTTTCTGGTTGAATGGACGAAGGATATATTAGATCGGAGAAATGGACGATGCTTTTCCGCATCTTTTGTAGAACATTTTTCATTGTCGACATATTGTCATTTATAGCTGATGAGAGGGTACGAGAGTGTGCAGAGAGAGAGAGAGAGAGAGAGAGAGAGAGAGAGAGAGAGAGAGAGAGTAATTTGTTCTTTTTATTTTTAACGCGCAATTCTTCCGTGTGTGATTTCTCACAATATGTAATATTCAGTGTTGCCAGTGCCCTGTCCTAAAAAGTTACCTAAGAGTGTTCCAAAAAGTTACATTTTCCCCAAAAAAGTAACGCTTTATAAAATTTTTATATTTCAGTATAATAAACACAATTATAATGTTTTTTATAGACTCCAATTATCATTTTATTTGAATGGTTGCCAACATTACACGCGATACGACCACAGATATACACAAGCGTCTGAGTTTGCGTTTCGTTTCACGTAGATTTTGTATTGAACTCCAAAAAATTAAGGTTTATAAAATTAAAGTCCATCCAATATGTAACACAAAACTAACGTTTTGTGACTTGTAACGTGAAGAGGTCAAAAGTAACGTTCTGGCAACGCTGCTAATATTATTATTTGTCTGTGTTAGTTTTGATTCAAAGAGAATTAAGGAGAGTTCTTTATAAAGACAAAAATTAATCATAACATGTTAAGGCAAGACCGTGCTTCTCAGAGACGTGTTTTGATGTGGTCTGATTGGAAAGGCAATCCTTACTTTTAAGAGGTTGCTGTGCTAATAGAGCTGTCCTTTTGACAGTGGAAATTCGAATCTGTCGAAGACAATTTTCACCGGAAACGTTTTGTATTTGCTTGTTAAAAGACCAATCCTTTTTTGTTTTACTTTAGTAAAGATTAAAATGTGCTGCTACAATTTTATGAAATCGGACCGAAACAAAATTGACTTACAAATTTTATGAAGACACTAGTTTGCGGTTTCGGATTTGATTAGGGTGTATTTAATAAGGTACAGAGTCTGAATTGAAAATATTGCATTAAGGCTGTCGGAACGCGCTGAATTTAAGTAAAAAATAGGGCTTCGACTGATAGCTGATTGTAGACTTATTCGTCAACATTTTGCCAAAATTCTTTCTCTATAAAGAAGATAAAGGACAAATCTAGGTCTCTAATTGACTACTTTTGTAATTTATGTGCGGTTTACTAGAAAAAAGTTGGCATTAATTGTGTCAAAAAACAAATATTTTCAATGTCACGCTACGACCTTATTCGTACTTATTTCACAAAATTTTTCCATCACGAACCTAAAGTGATTCTTCCTTTTTCAGAAAAGTTTTTAAAATCTTCGAAATACTTCCGAAATTTAGAGTAATCAACTGACAGCCGCACCCTTGCACAGCCTCGTAGTGTGGCTTAAATTATTTTAAAAGATGTATTAAGGAATCTATTTAAATTTTGTTTTTTCCAAAAACAAACTTACAGTAAAGTCACAATGCCTGTATTAGCAAATGCATTATATTATCGGCAGGTTTTTGGCACGGCGACCTGAGCTTTATTTATTTGCTGTTAATTTGTGAGTGCAAATTGCGGTGTAGAGGAATTCAACAACATTTTTAGTATTTACCAAAGGCGGCATCGATGTTTACTGCAAACGTCTGTAACTCCATTATTGCGTCGTCGTTTGTTGTTGATAAACACTTCGACGTAAAATCGCAAGCAAACAATGCAGGGCGTTGCGTCGCTTCTTAATAATTAACTATATTGCGTTTGTGTTGCTTTTTGTTTCGACTGTGCTTCTTTCTATTGTATTGGAACAAAAGAAAATATACCTACATCAGTCGATTGATGAAACAAATCTGTAATTTATCCATTAGCACGCGATAAAGAGAGGGACATTATTTTATTAGTTTTGTAGAAAAAGATTTTTCTCGCTAGCAGTACCGTGTGGTAAGGTTTCTTTATTAATTTGGAATATTATTTGCTCATTTTAGATTACGATGTTTTATCATCAATTTGAAAAATTTACGAAAAAGGCTTTTTCCCGGCTCTACGAACGAAATAAATTTCAATCGTATCTGATATAAGAATTGTGTTTTTTCAATACTAAATTCGTTTCAAAATATGTAAAGTCTATTTCTTTTAAATCTCATCGGTGAAAGGTTAATTTTTATACTCGGTCCATTTTTCTAATTCTCTAGTCGAGCTGTATATTTTATTAGAGTGAGTCAGAAAATACACAAATACTTCTTTTTATCGGGAATATTATATTTCAAACTCCTATAAACAATATGAGCAGCAGTGATTTACAAAACCCCCAAGGCATTGAAATGTAAACGCCAGCTAGTGTTTTATTTCAGAATAACTCTCTACGCTAATACAAAAATTAATTACTGAATAAATTTTACAGAAAAATCAACATGTTTTAATTGCATTAATATCAAATGATTCTTTTGGTTTCAATATTTTTTTGCAACCACATTTTTCGAGAGCGCCAGGAATTCGGAAAACTGTTCTATAGTTTATCTTTAAATGTAACACCGTTTGAAAAATCGACAGAGTCCGAATAGGTCCTAATATTCCAGTGTTAAATATAAAATAAAAAAGTGTTCCGACATGTGACGTCATGTTAATATCAATATTGTCACAGGTGTTGCATTTGCTACGTTGAGTCTTCCAGCAGATAAATGCATCGGCGGAACACCTGACCCTTTTTTATTATAATTTATGTCATGGTACTTTTATATTGAGTCTTGCTATCGCGTATATACGGTCACCGCTGCATAGACGAGAAAGACTTTAGCTATACGCCTATACCTAGTTGTAAAGAAAAAAAAATATTGTGACACAGGAAAACGAAGCAA
Source organism: Venustoraphidia nigricollis (assembly GCA_034508555.1). Classification (NCBI taxonomy): domain Eukaryota; kingdom Metazoa; phylum Arthropoda; class Insecta; order Raphidioptera; family Raphidiidae; genus Venustoraphidia; species Venustoraphidia nigricollis. The sequence goes on from JAVRKA010000068.1 coordinate 1,218,212, forward strand.
ATTTGTATTTTAATTTCTTTAGTTTTTCCCAAGAATATTTATACATTATGTATTAGCAATGGTAAGCGGCAATTTGCTACGAGCTATTATCATGAAAAGTCGTAAGTACTTGCGGTGCAGTGGTGAAATGAGCGATTTGTAACAATTATTGTAACTATTAGTCATTGTCTAAACTCGCATAATTATTTATTATTGCAGTATAGAAAAAATCGTTTTCAGGGGAGCGAGGCGACTTAACTAAATGCGTTTGAAAAGTCTGACATAAAATTTTCTACTCTTACAAACGACTTACTGTGCACTCTATGAGCATTGAGCAAACAGATTTTCTCTAAATTCAATTTAAAAAAAGTGGCGACTGTATTTATGTAGATACTTCATTGTAACAGAGAAATGAGACGTATCATCTATGAATACAGTGTAAAACTATGTCAGCTTTATCGATGATTTCAACCTTGTCGATACACGTAATACATTCATTTTAAATTAACAACGAACTTCATGGTGTCTTATTTTCGCTGCATGCTGCGTGCGCAACTTTCGTAACAGAGAAATTTTGTCCTTATTGCGCCAAAAGAAGTAGGTTATTATTATTATTATTATTATTATTTATTTTACTTCTGGTAGTAGATTCTATAGAGGTGGGTTGCACCTGTGCCTAGAAACCAGAAGGAATACAAAAAATTATACAATATTTTTACAATAGAAAATAAAAAAATCAGGTTTGATTGCACAAAGTAATAAGTGTTATAATAATTAGTGTTAACAAAAATTAAAAAAAAATTAGAGTATCTTAATTATCTAATGAATTAAAGTAGGTATGGATTTTATCCACAACCCTAACTTTTTACGCAGTATTTTTTTAGAGCCATTTATCAGCTTCATATAAGTAGGAAGAAAATTAAAATATTTTATTGCAACATAATGTTTTATTTATTTTCGGTAGAGGAAGTAGTTTGGTTCGAGTATTTAAAGGTCTTTCGACATATTGGTTTTTGCAAAATGCAAAATAATTAGTTAATGCACTGACAACAAAGTTTTCCTTGAGTTATATAACTTAAAATACACGCAAAAATAAAATATTGGCTTAGTTGTCGTTGGCTTTTAGTTCGAGGAGAGATATATAGTTTTATGTCTCTCTTTTAAATGTGTTGAGCAGGACCCAACATTTTGCATTAAAAAGCAAATTCAGAAGTTTAAAAGGGGTGAGCGGCTCACTGCGTAGCTTAAACGACGCTAGTCTGGATTTATTGGAGCCGGCGTCCGTATTTTTATTATCTCATTTCGTTTTACTGCGACTTTTGTCGTAGTGCCTGTGAAATTGTTATCGGCTTCACTTGCATAAAGTAACGTGCATAGTGCTAAAAGTAAAAGCCAATATTCTTGTACGTATGTAATTTTCTCTACAATGTAGAAAAAAATGTTATTTAATCATTTTGATGACGGATACCTAAGCATATTTATTACACTCCATTTTCTGCTAGAGTGGCTCGGTGAAATATCGCGAAGTCGAGGTGATGAATAACTTAACTGTGAGCTACATTCAACGTTCTTGGCTGTAGCTTCTAAACTAAACGTTTGCTTGGACTCACTGAAATCAACATCATTTAATGCTCTATGAATACTCTTAATTAAAAAAAAAAAAACATGTGAGCTTTCTCTAGGGGAAGGAAGCGAAACTTATGTACTCGTGTCATTTATCCGCTATTCAATTTGCGTTATCAAGGTTTTTCTTATATTTCCCCGTCATTGAATCATTTCCCCTTTAACGATTACTGACAATTTTAAACAGATAAGCTGTTAAAGATTTACTGCAGATACATAAAATATTTTGATTTTTTAAGTGGTACACCATAAAAAAATGCGAATTATTGACGAAAATCGAAATCTTTAATTTTTTTTAAAACTTAGTATGCTTGTAGAAAACGACACACGGATTCCAATGAGTACAAGAAAACGTTTGTATCTCTTCTGGTTTAAAAACTGTAGGCGCATCAAGTTTCTCAACAAAAAAAAAAAACAAAACAAATACAGTCAAAACCGTTTTTGACGACATCGTTTAGAACAACATACCGATTATACTGACCAAAATCATAGGCCCCGGCTGAATGCTATATGACCGCATTATAAAAAATACTGCTTTTTACGACATTGCTTATTACAACATACCGCACTAAGCGACTACATTTAATGTAATATCTTCATATCATCGTAGAATTGTATCTGTTAGAACGACCAGCTGTATTGTAAGCAAAATTCGTACGCACAGAAGTGTTCCAAACAGACTAAAATTACAGATTTTATCAACACAGAAAAATGGTAATCATAATGTGAATATTATTCCTATTAATATCTATGGATTTATATGTACAGTAATACTACACACTTAATAAAAAAATACTTTGTATCTCGAAAACATCACCGGTTGTTACGACTATCGGTTTTTACTATAAAATATGAGGAGACCCTTCGATGTCGTTATAACAGATTTTGACTGTAAACAAATAATATCCATATAGTTTCAAAGTATAAAACAAGGCCATTAGGTATTTTTATCTATCTTCAAGCATCTCTATACAAGTCTCCTTTCTTTATAATTAGTGTATTTGCCATATGGCAACATACACTATTGGCGTTGGTCGGATGGCGGGACCTAGGGGTCCGACCAAAATTTCTCGACGTTTCATAACCTCCTAAACACTTTGGCACCATTTTAAAAAATGTTTATATATATATATGTATATATATTGTGACATTATGCCCATATGTCACAAGAATATATAGTATAACCTTAATAGTTAATTAAATAAATAGTTAATAATTTAATTATATCTGAACAGTTATAGGTAGCTGTGATTCGGTATTGCATTTTCTGATATCCGTGGCTACTACGATAAAATGCCTCACTTAGCAACGAACAATAAAGCCTGACATTGTTGTGTAATGAATGTGTTTGCTAGGTGACGGTTTCGTGAAAATAATAAACAATAATAAAATAACAACTCTCTCTGTTCCGGTACCTGGTGAAGTATAGACGTATCCGTTTCTGTTCCGTAGTTTTTAAGTCGGTATTTTGCGAATGGTGTTCCGTTCGGTCTGTAGAATTTAAGTATCCGTTTCTGTTCTGTAGTTTTAAGTCGGTATTTTGCGAATCGGGTTTCGTTCTGTCTGTAGTATTTAAGCATCGGCTCCGTTAGTGATTATTAAGTCTGTATTATGTTATTTATTTGTCCTGTTGTCTGTCTGTAATATCTAAGTTGTCTGTAATTAATGAGTAAAATAGCTTATCTTATATTTAATTGAATTTACTGAAGTAATTGTGTGTTGCGTTTGGGTTGTCCGTTATTTATTAAATAGGACAATAGCTCACCTTATTATAATCTTAGTTATTCAAGCGATTGTATTTAAATCAGTACTTTGAGGTCAATTTACTTCTTCGCAAAAGTATTAGTGATACGAACTCCTCACATCCAAGTACGGAACAATCGCTACTGGATTTTGTACCTCGCTGCACGTCTAATAAAACTGTTAATTATAATTACGGAATAAACACTGTATTGTTTTCTTTCTTGCTTTCCTAAGGGTCTGTGTTGATCGGACGCCCATAGGTGGATATCAAATTAACTATCAAAGAAACTAAACGGGCCCAGCAACTTAAGAACTGATATCCTTCTGCGACGCCGACAACACAGATTCAATTGTTGTCTTTCTTTTCTTTTCTCTTTTTTTAAGACAGTGTTGCAACAAGTGGGAGTCCGTCTACGCAAGAGAACATCAAAATATATATATATATTATATATATATATATATATATATATATATATATATATATATATATATATATATATATATATATATATATATGTGTGTGTGTGTACGAGCAATAACTTTCGAAAGAGTTAATTGATTTTAACGAAATTTGGCCCACGTATTGAAACCCATCCCTCCCAGAAGCCTATTTAAAATGGGCGTAATCGGGCCATTTTATGGGTAGTTTTTAGGGATTGAAAAATGTTTTTGGGCTCCAAAACACCGAAAAAATTCTCAGAATCGTTTCAAAATTGACATTTAACCCGTTAGTAGCAATTAAAAAGTGTCCCTAAAATTTTAATAAAATTGGCCCAACAGGACAGGACTTGCACATGTTTTGAAAACACTAATTTGTAGATAGTGACTTATTTATTGTGGGTGTATTTAATTCGGTGTAGACGTTAGATTGATAATAATATTGCAATTAAGAAAAAAAAATGTTATTTTAAGGGGTGTATTAAGGAGTCAAATTTTTTATTTTGCCCAAAAACCAACTTAAGTTCGCATAATAAAGCCATACTGCCTGTATAAGCAAATACACTATATTGTCGGCAGGGTTTTGGCACTGCGACTCGGGTTTTTATTATTTACAAGACAAGAAAAGATGTAATTTTGTTTCTTCGGAAAAAAGCAATTAAATTAATAAAGACGCGTCAATTCAGTGCAGACGTCTTTGAAGCTGAATATGTATCCCTTTTTTTGTTGACTGAAGATTTTATCGAAATAATAGATAATTTAATTGAGTGAAATGAAAACAAAACAAATTTTTTCTCTCTCCATATTCACACCGTATTTAAGCTCGAAACCCCGACTTATTGTGAATAATCTTTGTTACAATATTGTACCTGAAATGTATTATTATACTGTTAAATCCATTTTGTGTTATTTTGAACAGATCACACACTGAAAAACAATTGAATTATACATTTTTCGTTTCATTCGTCAACAAATTTCACGGTCTTTGAGTTGTTTTTCAATGAAGAATAATATGAATTTTTAAACGATACATAATTAATTTGTATCGGAATTTGAAATAAAAACGAAAAAAATATTGTATTCTGCAGCATATGCGCGAGTGTTTTTGATCAATATCCGCAATCGTTTACAATTTGTTATATAACAAAAAAATAGTTGCCCGCGTATTGTATAATAAATCGGGAAGAGAACGACGTATCGAGCTGAAAATTTACACATTCGTCCGAAATTGCCAATTACAATCAATATTGTGAAAATTTCATGGTGCCCAAGACCTCGCCTTTGGAAAATTTTATGGGACAGACAGATACGAATATTTTCTATTTTATGGCTATTAGTGTATTTGTCATATATGGCAACATACACTATTGGCATCGGTCGGATGGCGGGACCTACGGGTAGGATCAAAATTTCTCGACGTTTTTTATTTATTCAGATAGACCACAGAGATTTTTTTCTAATATAGAAGTTATATAAGATATTATTCAGTCGTAACTATAAACGAAAAGCAGTTGCACGCGAGTTACGTAACCATCCTATGATCCACCATATATATTATGTGGGATCCTCATATTAAGCATTCTTACATACGTGACTATCTTTTTGCAACCTCATGACTTCCCATGGGAAAGTGGTCACAGTGGCAAGCATGTTAATGTGATAAATAGGACTGACTTCTGCCTGTGAGGGAACAGATGGTAATCAGTGAGTTAAGATCAAGATTATTATCTATGTTCAACTAATAAAAATAAAGATTTTTGAAATCAATTAAAAAGTGTTTAATTATTTAAAACTACTCGAAACCACGTGCATATAACTGGCGCAGTCTTCCGGCTTGAAGAAGCAAAATTATTAATCAAGCAAAAATTGTTAATAATAAAAAGCTATCAAGACAACTTTTTAAAAACAAGTGAAAATTTTTTTAAAAAGTAATCTTCAAGTTGCAACCTACACTCATTAAACAAAAAATTGAATATTATAATAGATAATAAATATATCTATCGTAAAATATAATACAGCAAATATCGTATTTAATTTAAAATAAATATACTACATATTGTATCATCTTTAAAAAACAAAGAAAAACTGCTGTTCCAAAGAGGCCGGTAAGCCCTCTCGTGCAGCTAGAATCAAAAAAGAAGAAAGCCAAGCAGCCAACAAACCTAGCTCACCTTCAAAATCAACATTCACAAACATTTGAAGCATGAAGACTACAATTATTTTAATGTAAGTTAGATTATACGATTTGTCTTTAGTTTTCATGTCTGTCAGACAATTAAAATCATTAATTAGTTCCGAAAATTCCGAAACAGAATCAGAATCAGAAGTAATTAAACAGTGCGAAACAGCCAAAGACGATCCTGGCCTAACTTCCACCTTGGACACAGAAAATAATATAGCTTCAATCCTTACAATTGAAAACCTATCCATCAATCAAATCAAAATGTCAATCACACAAATTACTAAAGACACTTTCCAATTCGTTCCATCAATAGATGGATCCAACTCTGATGATCTCAACGAATTCATAAATTTAGTCGACTATATTGTCGCAAAACATGCAATTCCTAGACCTGCCACCGGTCAAAATACACCCGATGAAATTTACAATAACGTACAGTTATTACACGGCATATTATCAAAAATACACGGAGATGCCAAACATTCCATTCGTGCACATTTAGCAAACGACTGGATCTCCATTAAAAAAATTTTACAAGAAACATTTTCTGACCCTCGAACCGAACTACAACTTAAAGCGGAAATTCAACAATTACGTCCCAAACACACAGAAAAATACATAAAATATTACGAAAATCTTGTCGCATTAGTTAGTATTTATAGTTCAAAAATTGCCGTCAATGAGGAACAAGCTTTTAAAAACAAATCTGCTCTTGAAACAGCTTTACATAACCTAATAATGTATACCTTAGAGCCTATGGGCACTATGCTAAGATTCAGACGACCAACAACAATGGCTGAAGCAAAAACTCTCATAATTGAAGAAAGTAGAGCAATAGGCGAATATCCACCAAAATTTTCAAGAATTAATTACACTAAGCTTCCAAACACGTATCAACCTAGACAAAATCAGAACCCTCAACATTTTAGGCAACAAAAACAAAATTATGAAAAATTTCAAAATCAAATTAGGCCTCAAGGCGTATCAATTCTAAATAACAAACCAAACGTATTTGCCCCAAAACATCCGCCCCCTATATATAGAGCAAACCCCACACCTATGTCTACTCAAACTTCTTATCAATATCCTAAAACACAATCTATGCGTACATTGAAAGCAATGATACAAGATGAACTCTATTCTATCCTTAACAGTGAAATTGAACCTGAAAATCATGAAGAAAATGTTGAGTCAAACTTTGTAACGGTTGAAAATAATGATTCATTGACAGACACTGACGAATTTCCAATTGATTTTTTAGACGAAACAAGGGAAGTGAACGACAGTGCCAATTCGTTGAACTTCCTACAAACAGATTAAATTTAATACAGACCAACTCAAAAAACTCTCACGATCCCTATTCGCTTCCTTATATATTAATAAATGAACCCCCTTTAAAAATTCTAATAGATTCAGGTGCATCTACCTCATATATAACAGAAAAGGCTGCACATTCTTTTTTCCGAAATTATATAACCACCTCAAATAACATAATTGATACAGCAGGAGGAAAAATAACAGCCAAAGGTCAAATAACGATACCCTGTTTTCCTGAATTCAATTCACCAAACACTAATATAAATTTTTTAATAATTCCAAAATTCAACAAGTTTGATGCAATAATCGGTACACAACCCCTGCGTGACCTTAATGCTCAAATTGATTACAATAAAAATATTCTAAGAACAACCAATTCAGAAACAATAATTTATTTTCAAAAACAAAAGCAACAAATTATTTTCGAAACTATTGTTCAAGCGAATAGTTCCAAAGTTGTAAAAATTCCTGTAGAATATGAAAACGGAGACGTATTTATAGATAGTCAATACAATGGCACTATGAAAACAACGCCTATGTTAACATCTGTTGAGAATGGCTTGGCGACAGTTGAATTCACTAATCATGGGAATACTCCGTATCTTGTACAATTAACATCACGTTTGAAATCAATCCCACTGAAACACAATTACAGCATACACATGTCAAATAAGAGGCACGCTTCTTATGACATTGATATAGCACAACTCATCCGAACACAACACCTGCAATCTCATGAAAAACAAATGATAACACAATTATGCACCAAATTCAAGGATGTGTTTTATACCGGTAATAGTTCTCTCACTTTCACTAATAATGTCAAACATCAAATAAGAACAAGCGACGAATCTCCAATATATCAAAAACCTTATCGTATTCCACACGCCAATAAAATAGATGTTCAAAATGAAATATCCAAACTCCTCAATCAAAACATTATTCGACCTAGCTACTCACCATGGTCAAGTCCCGTCCTTCTTGTTCCAAAAAAACAAGACGCTTCTGGTCTAACAAAAATGAGGCTCGTAATTGACTACCGTAAACTCAATGACAAAACAATACCAGACAAATATCCACTTCCCAACATCGAAGACATTCTAGACAAACTAGGACGTGCACAATACTTTATGACAATAGATCTTGCATCAGGGTTCCATCAAATCGAAATGGACCCGAATGACATACAAAAAACAGCATTTGTAACAGACAATGGTCACTACGAGTTTTTAAGAATGCCATTTGGACTCAAAAATGCTCCATCAACTTTTCAAAGAGTGATGGATAACATACTGAGAGGCATCCAAAACCACTTTTGTCTAGTTTACATGGATGATATTATTGTGTTTTCAGCAAGTCTAGAAGAACACATTGTACATCTTAGTAAATTATTCACAAGGTTAAGGCAAGCAAACTTAAAAATTCAACTAGACAAAACTGAATTTTTAAGAAAGACAGTAAATTTCCTTGGACATGTTATTACACCTGAAGGCATTAAGCCCAATCCTGAAAAAATTTCCGCAATTTTAAATTATCCCATCCCCAAAACGCAAAAGGAAATTAAATCATTTCTTGGTTTATTAGGCTATTACCGCCGTTTTATACCCAATCTGGCAAAATTGACTCATCCCTTAACGTCTTGTTTAAAGAAAAATGCGAAAGTCGTCCATTCAGAAAAATTTATAGAATCATTTGAAACATGTAAAAAATTATTAATTAATGAACCAATTTTAACTTTTCCGAATTTCGAAAAACCATTTATAGTCACTACCGATGCTAGTAATACAGCTATTGGTGCAGTACTTTCACAGGGCATAATTGGTCAAGATAAACCTATTGCTTATATTAGCAGAACGCTGAATGACCATGAAAAAAAACTATGCCACAATAGAAAAAGAATTACTGGCTATTATTTGGGCTCTTTCTAAATTTAGACCATACATTTACGGAAAACCGTTTAAAATTGTTACCGACCATCAGCCAATTACGTACTTAAAAATCTTAAAAGAACCAAATACTAATTCTCGGCTAACAAGATGGCGACTAAAATTAATGGATTATAGCGACCATGAGATAATTTACAAAAAGGGTAAATGCAACAGTAACGTCGATGCATTATCTCGCATTCCATCTTTAAATGTCGCAACTACTGATGATGAAAACGAAATCGAGGTAGACAACGTTTCTATCCTTCCGAATATCAACGATTCACCTACCATGTCCGAACAAGAACTCCTAGATATTCTTAAATCACCCCACGAAAAAATATCCGAAAAACTCTTAGAACCACAACCGAGTACTTCTACTCAAAACCTAAATTTACCTGAACATAATAAAAGCCTAGATTCGGACGAAACCGTGCATTCTGATACAGCATCCCCAATTTTAGAAATTCCCTATTCGGAACAACCACTAAATTATTATTGCAATCAAGTAGAAATTATAACAAAGAATATCCTAAAAACTAGCCATAAAGAAGAATACCTGCATCAAAAGAAAAAACGTCGATTAAAATTCTTCATTGCAAAACAACATTATGAACATGACCTAGTCAAACTGTTTAATCAGCACATAAAACCCACGCAACTTACAGCAATTTACACATCTCATGATAACATACCGGTAATTGTAAACACTTTACAAAAGCATTTTAGCTACAAGGCTTACAATATCCGTATATGTAATCAAATTTTAAAAGACATACAAGACTTAGAAACACAAGAAAATCTCGTCAACACTTATCACCTCGGGAAAACAAATCATAGAGGGATCAATGAAACAATTTTGCATTTACAAAAAAAATATTTTTGGCCGAAAATGAAAGACACTGTAACACGTGTAATTAATAATTGCGATCATTGTCAAACAAATAAATACGACAGAACACCGCCAAAACCGTATTTGGAATTAACACCTACACCAAAAAGGCCTATGGAGGTCATTGCCATAGATATTTTTCATATTTTAGGAAAAAAATACCTTACATTCATAGACGAATTTACAAAATACGGACACGCTTTACCAGTTTCATCTAATTCTACTATCGTAATAAATGAAAAATTACTTCATTTTTTCACACATCACGGAGTACCTCAAATTATAAAATCAGATAACGCAGCTGAGTTCAACAATACACTTTTTAAAGAATTTCTTGACTTTTTTAATATTGCTCATCATTTAACTACACCAAAACACCATGAATCGAACGCCACAATTGAAAGGTTTCATTCGACATTAATAGAACATTGTCGTATTTTACAAGACAAGTTTCCGGCCTCACATCCAGAGCTCTACAACGATAAAATTGATTTTGCGATTATAGCATACAATTCAACAATACACTCTAGTACAGGCTATACGCCGTATGAACTACATTTCCCCCAGAACAAAGAAATTTTCGAAAGTCTTAATATCAATAAACACTTTTTACAGAACTATGTAGATGAAATGAAAAACAAATTCTCATTACTTTATGACAAATTACATGACAAAATCCATAATAATAAACAACGGTATATCACAAAACTAAATGAAACAAAAGAACAACCGGCAACATATTCAACAAATAAAATATATCTTAAGCAGGATAGACGAAACAAAATTTCTAAACGAACACTACCTAGACAACTAGTAAGCCAAACACGCAATAAAGTGACCCTAAAAAATCTTGCTAACAAGAAAACTGAAAGGTATCACAAAAAGGAACTAAAAAAACCTTTAAAATTACAGGTTTCTTTCGACTGTTTGCAGCCTGACAAAGATTAAAATTCAAAACATTGACGAAAACCCCGGAGTTATCCCGTTCAAATTAGGACAAACACGCCTATTTCAATATTATTATCACGTAGCTCACTACTACAACCTTTCCATTATTGAAACATATCTTAAAAAACTCCATAATCAAGCTTTGTTTATTTCTAAAGACAGCGATAACGCTTCATATAGTGAACACATTTTTAATGAAAGGTCAGTTTTAGTACAGGAAATTCAAAAAACACAAATCCATTTGTCAAATATCCTACTCAGACATACAAGGACCAAAAGAGGCCTTGTGAATATCCTAGGTTCAGCTGTTAAGTTTATTACAGGTAATTTGGATAACGAAGACGCAGAAAAATATGATAATGAAATAGCTATTCTTAAAAATAATCAACAAATGATAAGTTCAAACACACAAAAAAATTTTGCATTTAATAAAGAATTAACTGATAAATATGAAAAAGCTATCACCGCACTTACAAAAAACCAAATTAACCTAAAACATGAAATTGAAAATAACATTCATACAAATCGTAAACTAATTTACCTAATCGAAATATTATTTCAAACAAATGAAATTAAAACCAGACTGTATGTAATAAAGGAAATGTTAGATAACTTGGAAAATACAATCGTTTTTGCAAAACAACAGATTTTGCACAACTCACTACTGGCTCCCAAAGATTTTTTAAAAATATTATCGCACATTAAATTAATGACCACAGAAAAAGGCTTACCTTTTCCAATCGATGATTTACATTCATATTATGACGTAACATCTGTTTTATCATACATAAAAAATGATTGTATTTTCTTCATAATCAAAATACCTATAGTGTCACCCGAAAAATTTACAATGTATAAAATTTTACCTGTACCTAATAATAACAATCAAATCTTGTACATACAATCGTCACATATAGCATTAAATAATCAACATTACTTTTTATTAAACGAACCATGTACTGTTCATAACGAAGTTTCATTATGTATGCAACTATTGCACTTAAATTCTGTTTCAAACGAATGTGTACCTAACATTATTCTAAATTTTCACTCTCAAAATTGTAAAATGCTACCTGTCGAACAAATAGATTTGCTAATAGAACCAATAGATCAGAGTCATTACGTAATAATAACATCAAATACCCGTAAATTTTTTTCAAATTGTGAAGACAATTTATTAATAAAAGGAAAAAATCTTTTAACGCTACCACAAGGTTGCTATATAAAAATCAACTCCATGTATTATTTAAACAATGAAAACGAGATAAAAAAAATCCCGATTTTAATACCAAATATACATATTTCTAATAACTATTCCCTTGCTAAATATAAGCCCATTCAATTAGAAGATATTCGCTTGAATGATCTTCATGAGATATCATTAAAAGCTCAAGAAAATATATCTGAAGTTTCCACTTTCGGTGGCATTATTATAAAATATTCATCATTCCCACTTTATATAATAATAATTATAGGAAGTATTGTTGTAATTATACATGTAAAACGAACAACTCTTAAAAATAAATTTTGCAACAAACAAAAAAGTAGTAGTAATAATATCCAATTGCAAACCATAACATCAGAAACTCCAAATGTGAGTTTACCGACACATTCTTAAGAATTGTTCGTTACTTTAGATATAACTAGGTTAAAAAAAAAAAAAAAAAAAAAAAAAAAAATTATAATAATATTTTTTTTTTTTCCAATATGTGTAGTGTAAAAAGATTATCGTTCCACGATAACTTTCTGACCTAAGGAGGGGGAAGTTACGTAACCATCCTATGATCCACCATATATATTATGTGGGATCCTCATATTAAGCATTCTTACATACGTGACTATCTTTTTGCAACCTCATGACTTCCCATGGGAAAGTGGTCACAGTGGCAAGCATGTTAATGTGATAAATAGGACTGACTTCTGCCTGTGAGGGAACAGATGGTAATCAGTGAGTTAAGATCAAGATTATTATCTATGTTCAACTAATAAAAATAAAGATTTTTGAAATCAATTAAAAAGTGTTTAATTATTTAAAACTACTCGAAACCACGTGCATATAACTCGCGCACGATTATCCTGATCCGTCGGTCGAGGCATGCTTTTTTCAGGTTCGGATGAAACTAAAAAAACTTCACCGGCGAAGGCGAGCTTGTTAATTGATACATAGACGAATTTCGTAGCGGAAAACTGATTAATATTGAATACACTTGCTTTTAATTTTGACGTTTTGCTGAAAAATATTTAAAAAAACAACGGTTTTATTAATTTTTTGAGTATGATTTAGAAATGTCTGTCAGGGCAGGACATTTTTCGACCGTATTTAGCAGACACTTGACTGGATCCGAGAATAGTTGAAAGGGAATCAGTATATTTTTTCCCATTTGGCCAAAATGATTAGTTTGTTATTTTTACTACGCAGCGTTTTATCACAGTTGCAGGAAACCGCGTTGTTAAAGTTAGCCTCTATAATTGATAACCCCCCGCTGACTGTTAGGAGATGAAACGAAGTGAATCAAATCAGTCCACATTGTGTTTAACCGCTGCGATTCTCCCTTTTGATGGCATAATTTCAACGTTGAGCTTGTTTGCTTTTTAATACAACCACACTAAATTAACTAATTAAAGCCGCTCTGTGCTTTAGGTCATACATTTTAAAATCCTTGAAAGAAAAAAGTCAACAGAGAACACAAGAAGTCGTCATTTAAATATTTTAAATTATGAAGTCTGTAATATCGTTTAGGTACTTGCGAGTTTTTTAAAATATTTTTAGGCATTTTATAGAGAGCAGAAATATTTTTCAACATTTTTATCTACTTGGCTGTCTGTCTATCGGCTTGTTGTGAGTTCTATAAATACTTTTTATACTGCAAATAGTCTCAGCAAAAGAGATAAAGTTTTAGTCAAAAGTGATATTAATGCAAGGGAATCAGTCAACGCGAACAGTAGATTGATTTTGAAACTTTAATGAAATTATCGAATAGAAGCGAGGTGTTCGATATGATACAAAACAGTCACCAAACTATTTTACAACAACTTACAAAATAATGCAATCGTGTAAATACGATATTACGAAAATATACGACTTCATAAGTTCATTTGGTGCGTGAAAAAGCCAGTACGAAAATGTCAAGGATAATATTATGATCTGCAGAGATAGAAATATATCTATAAATTTTTAGATCAGAAATCAGCCACCGAGATTTATTAAATGCAAAACGAAAAGTCCTTCGGGCGCTATTCGTTGTAGAACGTCGATGTATGAACATTTTTAAACCTGAAATATTTTCAGTTTTTTATTGAATCATAAATATTTTTTAAGGCCACCAGCAGTCAGTACTATTTGGACTTATAGTATCTATTAACGTTTTCAAGTTATTATTCTTAAACAATAAATTGACACTTACCACTTCTCCGGACTAGCATCTGGTAACTGGAACTTGTACTAGAGTTAATCCATGGCAATATTATAATATGAACAACAGATTTGCCACACGTCTGGCTATATAACCATTAATCCTTACTCAATTATAATTTTTTTTTATCTTTAATTGGTAATCTACAAGTTCAGGAGAAGCCAAACCGGGTCGCTAGTATAACATAAATTCTAAAAAACTGCAAGCACTGCACATAAATTGTTGTTCGTGATATACGATTTTTATTTTTGTTTTCGTATTTTTTTATTAAATTGTATTCGTTTTAATTTGTTTCTGTCATTTCGAAATGCGCACAAGCTGACATTGGATGATTGATTGTCAGTAGCAGACCTATAGGTATCGGAAAATTTCTCTCCATAATCCATTTCAATATTGTAAATTGAGTAAGCATATCGATATTATTAGTATTATAGGTACATACGATGGATAGATATAATATATTTATTAAATAATCTATTATTGTTAATGAAAATACAACCGGAGGGTGTTAGTGTAAAAGGGCAAAGCTTTTATTGTTTATTTTTTCATTTAAAATATTTATTTGAGCTCAGTACCATACGTGCGTCGTTTACAAATTCAATATTTATTAGATTACCTAAGTCATGATGTAACTGAGAAGAATTTTACAATAACCCGGGTCGCAGTGCCAAAACCCTGCCGACAATATAGCGTATTTGCTTGTATAGGGCCGTGTGGTTTTATACTTTTATTATGTGAAATTAAGTTTGTTTTGGGGCAAAATAAAAAATTTAACCCCTTAATACACCCCTTAAAATAACATTTTTTTTCTTAATTGTAATATTATTATTAAACTAACGTCTACACCGAATTAAAGACACCCTTCAATAAATAAGTCACTATCTACAAATTAGTGTTTTCATAAAATTTGTAAATCCGGTCCTGCCGGGCCGATTTTATTAAAATTTTGGGGACACTTTTTAATTACTACCAGAGGGTTAAATTTCAATTTTGAAACGATTCGGAGAATTTTTTCGGTATTTTGGGGCCCAAAAACATTTTTCAACCCCTAAAAACTACCCTTAAAATGCCCCAATTACGCCCATTTTAAATAGGCTTCTTGCGGTGATGGATTTCAACACGTGGGCCAAATTTCGTTAAAATCAATTAACTCTTTCGAAAGTTATTGCCCGCACACCCATATATATATATATATACGTATATAAATATATATATATATATATATATATAAACATTTTCAAAAATGGTGCCAGTGTTTAGGAGGTTATGAAACGTCGAGAAATTTTGGTCCGACCCCTAGGTCCCGCCATCCGACCGACGCCAACAGTGTATGTTGCCATATGGCAAATACACTAATAAAATCAGCCAAGCATATTTATATCTATCTTACATTTTTTGGCCACATATTTCTGCGAATTTTTCTTCTTACATTAGTACTGTTATCACGATGGACGCGATATCTAATATTGTAGTTTAAATATATTATGAAAACTCTAGGCGACTTGTTTCATTTTAATGGTAAAATTGTAAACGAACTCTTTTTGTCTGTTGAACAGCAAGTTTAATCCTTCCTTTTGTCTGCGTCTTCAAAATATATAAAAGCTTCCATTGTGAAACTTGTTTACATAAAAGACAAATTGTTCTCCATTCTTCTGGAAAACGCACTTAAGGAAACCGTTCCACTCTGCAATGATTCCTAATCTATTATTCAGGAGAACCGAGAAGTATTCTTTTTAAAATAATATTGCATATCGTACGTTTTTCAACCCAAGAATCACAACGAAGACACAATGTTAAATGTTCACTTGAAAACAATGAAAAGAGACAGCGAATCAGATATGTTTTCAAACGATGCACGTATATACAAACAGACAAGAATTCTCGAAACGTATTCTCCCACATAAATAATACTAAAACATGTAACTATACTAAACCTCATCAATTAACCGAAAAGGCGATCAGAAAATTTAACTTCTACGCAGACAGTTCACTTTCAAATTCATCTACTAGGCACCTGTGATTAAAAATACAAAATGATTGAAAATAACAATGTTTCAATACTGTCAGCTGTTGGCTGTGATTTCAAATTGGATAGCGTTAATTACTAGAATGTTGTATTATTAACAGATCATATCTCTTTTGGTCATATCCTAGCTAATGTATAGGTAATGGTGAGATTTGATTCAATTTATTATAGAATTAGAATTAGAATTAGAATTTATTTATACAGACGGCACAGTTAAAATACGTCTTTCTATAAATGTTTGTCTACAATTGGCACGAAAATTAAGATTAAAAATTATACGGATAGTCTAGACATTCGTAGAGTAAACACTAAATGTTATAGTTAATAGAAAATTGAACTTTGAAGATGAGTTATAGTTAATAATCATCTCATTAACAAAGATGGGACATTCTGTCCTTTAAATGAAATTAATTGAGAACTGAATATTCCTCATCAATACAAAGTTGAAAAAGGGCATATTTTTCTACCGTGCAATGAAAAATAAAACTTGGGCGATCTATTAATTATAGTAGGCATCTACAATAACTACCTAACTGGACTGGGGGATTAATGTCGACGTACCGTGTCACATAGTGGGGATGTTTGTTTCAGTAATGTTGTAATTAAATTCACACGGCGAAACCGTGTTCGCTGCTCTCCGCAACAACGCATTTCATTTGTTCTCTTAAACTGCAGCGGTCATGAAAAATAACGATTATCTTGGCTTTTATTTTAATTAAATCGTGCATAATAACTACTGTGTACTAATTTAAACAATGAGACTCTTTTTAAATGCAGTCATAAAACATTGTTGATTTTCCGGTAATATTTCGAATTGCGTAAACTTTTTATTTCAGTTGATAAAATGATTGGTATTTTCTTTTACGTATATAAAACATTTATTAGCAATAAAATACATATTAAATTATAATAGAAGTAGGTAAGTACAGTGCAATTCCAATTAGTTAAGTGGTGATAGAATTGTAATCTGTTTGTATAATGCGGATAAAAACATTTTTTATACCATAATAAATATGTTGGCGTTACGTATTTGAAAGTACTATATAGCTTGTACTTATCTAATAATATAGAGACTACCAAAAAATTTAAACAATTTTCATGATTCTAGCTTCCTGCCATTATTCAGGTAGTAAGGTTCTGCCGTCACCTTTTGTAAACAGGAGAAATGCTGGGGATTTTTTCCCTTTGGTATTAATTGCTTACACTTTATCCTTCCCTCTTTTAATTAAATGCTTTTAAACGAAGCTTTAAATCTTTCCACCTGATATAATTTTTTTACTAGGGATAAAATGCTTCGTCGGTGAAATTATGTTTATACAGAGAGCTTATACAAAGAGCTGTTCGAAAATCTGCATTCAAAGGCTGTAAATCGTTTAAAAATAAGCAAATGAAGTATTTTCTTACCCATTTAGCATGGCATGGGTTCATTCGAAAGTTATGCATATACCTGTTACCTAGTATTAAATATCAACATCTTCATCATTATTTTATTTGTCCTAAATAAAACATGTATATACAAAAAAATAATAAATAAAAATAAAATATAAACAAATATAAAATATTAAAACTAAAAGAAATAAAAAATATAACAATTTAACATTTAAAACTTATTCGCAAGTATTAAAATTGTAGTTTAAAAATTGTTTCTTGCTGTAAAAGGCATTTTCTACTAATATTTTTTTTTATTATTGTGGTGAATTTTGTCAACTTCATTTTTTTAAAGTATTTAGGTAAATATTATATACTTTAATGCAGTTATAATAAGGACTGCTCTCATAGAGCGCTGATTTATGTAATGGTATACGCATATCCTTTTTGTGCCTTGTGTTGGAACTATGGGTGTCAAGATTTGAAGTAAATAAATGATTATTTTATGTATGAATTTTAGACATTCAAAGATATACAATGATGGCAATGTTAATATTTTTAGTTCCTTAAAAAAGGGACTATAAGATGTAGTTGAGCTAGAACGAGTCATAATTCTCAACACTCTTTTCTGCATTATGAACATTTTTTGCATAAAAGATGTTCCACCCCAAAATATGATCCCATATGAGACGATAGATTGAAATTGTCTTAAGGACGGTTAAGCTGACAAGTTCTCTACATTTGAGAAACACGTAGCAGATCTTATTTAATTTCGTTACAGTATCGTTAATATGACAAACCCAAGTTAGATCATCAGATATACATATATAAACCTAGAAATTTGGTATTCTTAACAGTTTGTATCGATTTACTGTTTACCGGTATGTATAGTGATGAATCAGGTTGTTTGTGTTTCGTGTGAAAATTTAAAAGAACAGTTTTATCGACACTGAGTACCAGATCATTTTGATTACACCATTTATTCATATTTGATACTCCATCAGAAACTAGATTATTTAATACATCAAGACAGTCTGAGGTAATCAACTGACTTGTATCATCAGCATAAATGGTTACATTGCTATTAAGTAAGTAAGCTGTCAGGTCATTGATGAAGAGCAGAAATAGTAATGGGTCTAATATTGAACCCTGAGGCACACCGCAGTTATGGACACTACATTTGAAGAATATTCTTGTACATTATTTCCTACTTCACATTTAATGCTGACGTACTGCTTCCGATTATCTAAATATGTTTTTATTATTTTTTATTAATTAAATATATTATATATATTTTTATTAATTAAATATATAATATGTATATTTTATAGAAGGGTGTTTTTTAATAGATTTTGTATTTTATAAAAATATTATGATTGAATTGGTTATGCTTATTTTACAAGATTTTGTTTTAACTTTACTCGTTAGGATCAAATCTTGTATTTAATCCTATTTTTATTCACTTCCGCATATTACTCGATGGACTCGAAATACATTTACCTATATAGTTCTGATGATCGTAGAATATTTTCATGTTTTCGACTCGATGGTAAGCCGCCATTGTGCTCATTTTGAGGCGAGAGTTTCCACGTGGATTTTTTTTATAAAACGCTAAATATTTCATACGTTTAAAGTCCGTAAGACTTTTCCACATGAGCAGTAGTAGCTATACATACTAGGTATGATTGTTGGACGGCGACAGTGATAAAAAAATACATTTTTCTAATTTAGCATTGTAACAATGAATGTTTCTAGCAATCATAGTTTTGTTAATAGTTTCTTATATTTATTAAAAACTCTAATATCGTTTTCGGGTTGTACGACAAATTTCGAGTTAATAATTATAATCAAGCAGTTTGAAGCGGAAAAATGGAAGTGCGCATTTGTTTCGATTTTTAATTAATTCATTCGGTCTTCAAAACTTCCCAACTATCTATAAATATTAATATAATATGACAGCTGTTTTTCGTTGTTAGTAATATATTAGTGAAGTGCGAACGATTTTAATGTTTGTTTATAATATGGATCAATCTGCAGTATGTGAAAATGATGTGATAATTGTTGATGTGCAGAGAGCTGTAAATTTCGGGATCGAGGATTATTCTTAGATGATGACTTTAGAGTTCGCACTGCATTTTTAAGACAAATATTAAAAACTTCTTATTAGAATGGGCCTTTTATTCCATTGATGAATATTTATGTTGCCGATAACTCTATAATTTCATTTTTGTATTTCTCGTTGATGTGTCAAATAGATGTAATGTCTCAACTGATTTATGCTCTTTTTAATATTGTATTTTATTCTAGTATATTTTTTCGTGGCAACTATGCTACTTTTTTTATGTAATTTTATTTTTGTAGGTCAAGTTGTAAAACAGCTTATAGCTGAACTTAGGCCTTTTGATTCTTAATCAATAAATTATTATTATTATTAAATAAATATCATTATCATCATCATTATATAGATATTATAATTTATTTATTGTAGTGTCTCTCTAGAAGAATAAAATAAAAGTTTCTATAGCTCTTCGTTATAAAATATTTTCGCACGTTTTATTAAAGGGTAAACATTGAAACTATTTAATCGGAACAATAAAATAAAATAGCATTTTTATGAACAAATCTTACCTTTTTAATATAAAATTTCCAGAAACTAGATGTGACAGCATAAATAAACGATACCAATATTAAACATATACATGTTCAAAAAAACGGACAAAATCACCGAGAAGAACATTTTTTTATCATTGACAAATGAACACACGTTTTTTATAAACAGAAGTTTGTTTTTAAAAAGTTAGTTTTTATTATCTTTAATCAAAATATAACAGTAACGGAAAATATAACTCATATATTTCAAAATTAGTTAGCAGACTTTCAGTTGCTGTTCACTTCGTGATTTTTCGTCGGCGACCGAAACTTTCGATGACTTTTCATGTGTGTCCCGTTTGTGCAGTGGCGAGCGCTGCGCCGAACACGGCTTTCGCTAAAAACAACACAGCAGAAGAAACGCGTCGTCGAGTTGCGGCCTATCTCGCTGTTGATTTTCAACTGGCTGGGATACAGAATGCCGGTTTCGCAACTTCGCCACCCCGCCATAACAGATCTCTCTGCACACACACAAACACACACACACAGCCATCATACAGGATGTTCTCTGCGAGGATTCAAATATGACGTATATTATGACCGGAAGTATATTAATTAGCGGAGGCTATAAAGAGTCGTAATAATATATCTTTGAAATGGGGATATACCAATCAATGTTCTAAAATATTGATAATAATTTGCAGTACCTATTTGATGTGCATAAGTTCCTACTGGGCACTCTGGGCACGTGCCCAGGGCCCCGCGATCGATGAAGCTCCCTAGTTCTAGATCAGCATCCGATAACCGATACTTTCGACAAATATATCGATTAGTTTTTAATAATGTATTTGTTAATTATTGATTTGCTTAGTAACTATACGCTCTTTTTTAAGAAAAAATAGTCCTCTTTAATAGTCATAGAGTCCCCATTATCCGAAAGTGCCCAGGGCCTCCAATAGGTTAAAGACAGTTCTGCCTATACCTACTTATTTAAGTCGAATAGGAACAATTGCCGTATATTTTTGAAAATTGAAATATTCCTTCAGAAACCCCGCATTCTCAAACACTTTTAAAATGTTGACTATTTTGTTACTCTTTTTATTATTGAATTATTCAGTCGACAATATGGTTCTAATATTTTTGGAAAGGGTCCAACGCATGCCAGACATGAAGGATCGTTGATATTTTTGAAAATAATAATAATAAAAAACCCGGGTCGCAGTGCCAAAACCCTGCCGACAATATAGTGTATTTGCTTATACAGGCAGTGTGGCTTTATTTTGCGAGCTTAAGTTGGTTTTTGGGCAAAATAAAAAATTTTACTCCTTAATACACCCCTTAAAATATCATTTTTTTTCTTAATTGCAATATTATTATAAATCGAACCTCTATACCAAATTATATAGAACTTTCAGTACATAATTCACTATTTGTAAACTAGTGTTTTCATAAAATTTGTAAGTCCGGTTCTGTCGGGCCGATTTTATTTAAATTTCATGGACACCTTTTAATTACTACTAAAGGGTTAAATGTCAATTTTGAAACGATTCTGAGAATTTTTTCGGTATTTTGGGGCCCAAAAACATTTTTCAACCCCTAAAAACTACCCTTAAAATGCCCCAATTACGCCCATTTTAAATAGGCTTCTTGCGGTGATGGATTTCAACACGTGGACCAAATTTCATTAAAATCAATTAACTCTTTCGAAAGTTATTGCCCGCACATATATATATATATATACGTATATATACGTATAAATATATATATATATATATATATATATATATATATATATATATATATATAAACATTTTCAAAAATAGTGCCAAAGTGTTTAGGAGGTTATGAAACGTCGAGAAATTTTGGTCCGACCCCTAGGTCCCGCCATCCGACCAACGCCAATAGTGTATGTTGCCTTATGGCAAATACACTAATAAAATTCAGTCTTGCATAATCACAGCGAGGTTTTTGTTGAAAACAAATTTATTTATATACAACAGTAAGATTGCCATCTCTAAAATTTGGCAATCAAGACAAGACGCGTGAAAACCCCGGATTTTAGAGCTCAGAACCCGGACATGTCAACATGTTTTTTTAAACATAGTCAGTGTAATAAAAAACAGTTGAAAATGTCATAAATCACCTTTTTATTTATTTTCAGATCTTACAATTAAATTTAGTCATCTTTTATCATCATTTTAAATGTACCTAACAAACCAGAATCTTATATTACAGTTTGTTACAAATTGTTTTAATAATCAGTTAGAATTTTTTTATTCTTAAAATAAAACACACAGTGCGTGTGTCGGGGGTGGCCCAAGACTTTAAATTTTTAAGCCCGGACTACAAATGAAGCCCCGCCCGGACGTTCCCCGGATGCCCTCTAAATTAGGACAAATCCGGGGAAACCCGGATGGATGGCAACCCTATACAACAGCTATCTGAACTTTTCGAAGATTTGCATTGAACTTTCAAATCTAAAACGCAGTGAGTTTGGGAGTCGCGAGAGCTCTTATGAAATGTGAAATGAATACGTCTTCTAATTGGAATTCTTGAAAATTCCAAGAAAATGAAAATATATAAACGGTATTAATGATGAACGATGACAAGGTGTCTAACTAAATAAATAATATTAATTAAATATTTAGAATCTAAAATGAAGAGAGTAGACAATTACATTAAACTTGATTGGTTTAGGAAAGATACTTGGTCAGGCAGATATATAAATTTTAACTCTGAACATCCTATTAAACAAAAAATAGGTATCATTACCCATCTAGTTGATAGAGTTTACTATATTGCGGACAAAGAATACTTTAATGACAATATTAAATTGATTAAAAACACCCTTTTGGACAATGATTTTCCCATAGAAATAATCAATGATAACATTGATAAGAGAATTGAACATCTTAACACTAAAAGTGTAGACAATATTAACTTAAATAATAATACAATATCCACATTAGACAACTCAAAAACAGTTACTTTTCCGTATTGTAATTTAATGAATAGAGTAATAATAAGTATTTTTAAAAAATATGGGCTGAAAGTAACCTTTTCAGACCTTAATAATTGTTCAAAGAAAATTTACTGTTTAGGTAAAGACAAGATTCCTACTCCTCTTAAAAGTAATTGCATATATAAAATTGATTGTCTTAACTGTGGGTTATCATATATAGGCCAAACTTGCCAATGGTTAAAAGAAAGAATTTATCAACATAAACATAGTATTACCAAGATTAACAATGACACTACAGCTTTAGTAAAGCATGTTCATGAATTAGATCATAAGTTTGATTTTAATAATGTAAAAATCCTATGTACAGAAAATAATCAACATCATAGAAATATTATGGAAATGGTACATATTATTAAAAATAATACGGTTAATTACCGCACTGATACTCAAGGTCTCAGCACTTGTTATAACTATATTATTAAAATGTCCAAATAATTTATATAATTTTACTAATCCGCAGCTAAATTTATAATATGATTAATTTATATAGTTCTTAAGGTAGTAAATCTTAATTAAATTTACATTAGTACTGTATATGGTTTTTAGGCCTTATCTTTGTATCTTTCATCTTCCATTCATTTGGTTAACTCATTATAATCATCATCTTTAAATAAGATTTATTACTCTTGAATTCTTCTTCTTTTTATAAATAATTATATTGACTATTGTATCTTATCTGTTTGATTGACGGCTCTATGGATTGTTTATAGTCTATGGTCTTATTTGATATATTACACTACATTCTACTACTATTAATAGTCTAAATTAACAGTTGTACTTGTAAAAGCACATGCTTAAGAAAATAATTTTATCAAATGTTTTATTGCGCCTTTTACATATTCATGTATGGTTTTTTAATTATAAATTTGTATTTGAATGGATAATTCTGATGACATTGGACAAAAATACCACTAAGGGTAATATTATTTACTACTTAACGCATATTTAATTTAGGTTAGGCATAAATACCAATTGTTCGCTTCTTTCTTCTAGAGTCCAAGAATACTTTTGTACACTTGAAAATGACGATAATTTAACGTCGAAACGTTGTGTTTTTAATTTTTGTAAACTCCTTATGGTTTTTTAATAAACAATTTCGGATCGGGAAAGGCTTTAATTAAATAAAAATTTTATAAATAAATAATTATTATTTATTGGGTACGCATGCTCTCACAGGACAGCTTGTATTATACTCCTTGCACACAAACACACACACACGCGGTATGCTCTGTCCCCACTACACATTGAATCCCGAACCAGTCCCCCAGGATGAAGCCTGGATGCTGCCAGAACCCTCCCTTCTCTATACAAATACAGAGTTATATATACAAATGCTGTTGATTTTATATTAGTATATGTACCGCTAATATTTAGGTATAATGCGTCGCGCTAGTTAATTTCCAATTACTTAGATTTTTATTGCGATTTTTTCTCTATGATTATTCAGGTACGGTATCTGGGCGTTAATTATACGTATCGTTGAAAGTATAGTAAACAAACTATTTAATTGCATTGGGCGCATTTTCGACATTCCACATTTTAACGAGTCAACGCGTTGTACCGGAGTCTGTGCGAAAAACATTATGGGCTCCTTTTTAAAAATCGCACGTAAGCTAAACGTACATCAGAGAAAAAAAAATTGTGGAAATGCGTCGTCACGTCGACTAGATGAAAACTCACTAGATGCGTCGCTTTGTATTTATATTAGAAGGCATGTAATATATGCGGCAGTGCTGTCTCTTTTCCTTGTCCGGTTGAGAGTTAAAGACATCAGTTCGAAAAACGACATGCGGTAGCTGCTGTTAAAGAAGTATATTTATAGGCAACCGTTCGGAAGTCGACTTATACTTTTCACTGACGCAGTCAAACGGCTACCTTAAATGGATTTCGTTTGTTCTCTTCTAAATCACTTCCTGGCAAATCAATTCGCATCCCCTTTCAATTGTTCTATATCTATCTACTGTTGCTTAAACGGGAAAAAGTCTTTTTTTTATATTATTATATTCGTTCCGGGATGATAATGTAAAAAGTTATTTGAAGATACTGCAGATTATTTATATATATATAAAAAATATCGATTTTTCATCACGACGCAAACGTTAAAATATTTGCATTAATATTGTTTTATTTCTATCAGATAAATATCGAATAATAAATATATTTCAACGACCGACGCCGGGCCTTTCAATCTTGTGTAACTAGCGCCGGGTCCGGCCTCGCAGATGCAAATTTAATACAGTGTTCAAGATTTTGTCCTCGGCGGGCGTAATATAGATCCCACCAAAAAAATAAATGTGAAAAAAGGATCAATCTCAATGCAAAGAACAAGTGGGTTTGCCGGTTAAATTGCTGAAAAAAACTAGGGAGGTCTAAGACGGTGCAGCTATCATTTGACACAATTTTAAAATTGACTCAAGTATGTAAACTTGCCAAGTAAAAACTTGACACTTTAGATTTTTGTTGTTCTTTGTATCGAGCTTGGATTTTTTTATATTTATGCTTTTGGTGGCACTTATATTACGCCGAGGGCAAAATCTATGGCTCTATATAAACGTATGAAATTTGGAATACTGCTTCTTTTTGTAATATTAAGCCCCCGGAAAAAACGGTTCTGTAACGTATCTAGGCCCGGGGATAGAGAGGGGTTGAAAAGGGCTCGAAATGGTTTATATTATTTGAAAAAAGTTCCAAATAGTTGAGCCAAAATGCTTAAAAAAGAAAGTAACTATAATTTACACTAATATTATAAAGAGGAAAAATTTGTATTTTCGTGTGTATGTAATGAATAAACTCAAAAACTACTGTGCAGATTTAAAAAATTCTTTCACCATTAGAAAGCTACATTTACCCTGAATAACATAGGCTACTCAAAAACTACTGTGCCGATTTAAAAAATTCTTTCACCATTAGAAAGCTACATTCACCCTGAGTAACATAGGCTATATCCTAAGACAAAAATGTCACGAAAAACTGGTATACGGTGATACCGGGTGTTTTTAGATTATACCGGGTGTTTTTAGATTATATCGGGTGTTTTTAGATTATACCGGATGTTTTTAGATTATACCGGGTGTTTTTAGATTATATAAAACGCGTTACGAAAAACGTCTTATACGAAAGAGACTTCGTTCGAAACGCGTGTCCCGCGACACGTTCCAAGTTTTTTTTTAAATTTCTTTTTGGAAAATAAGATTTTTCTTCGATTTTTGAACATTCACAAATAAAAGCGATTGAATTCGCGCAAATTCAATACACGTTGAGAATTTAACGATAATGATTCTCATCTTTTATAAACTATATATTACATTTAACCCCCGGGCGAAGCCGGTCTGGGCCGCTAGTAATATATAAACAAACCAAATAAGTCTTAAGTGAGAGATATTAAAAGTCGTTTGCAATTTACGTGATTTTTCTTTTTCTGCTGTAAGAAGCTTTAAGTGTTCTGGAAAAGATTTCTTATTGAATTACGCTGAAACACGAACTTTTTTGTTATACAGAACAATCAAACTTTTTTAATAATGTATAGATTGGCACACGGAGTAGGTACTTTCATAAAATTATTTCGTAATTAAAAAACTTTAGTCTACAAAATAATGTGTAGACAAGAATTATTGTAGAAAAAATATCGACAGTTGTTCCAGCGCTTAGAACATGGGTTGTAATTTTTTTTGTAAATGAAGACGAACATTATACTGACCTAAAAATAGGAGATGCATTTTTCAAAAGTAAAATAGTTCGTGCTATGTTTATAAAAGAATCAGAAATTATTTTTTTTTGCAGAATCCCCTATAAAATAGCTGCTTTTTGTGTCTGGATAAAATTACCATTTTTCGCACTAGTACGTAAAGTAAAGTAAAAGTAATGCGTTTTTACCAAGCCAATAGTTGTTGTCGGTTGTCATTTAAATCCATATGAGCGACAGAGACAAGAGTAGGTGCTGAACAGTATCTATGTTATCTCTATATACATATAAATACTAGTATGGCCGAATTCGTGTGACTGTTGAACTCGCTGACGCTCCTCGCGTAACACAATGTCATAGCTCGTAACGTAATAACTGCATTTACGTACGAGATACTCAATTTGCCAATACCTATATCCGCAACCACACAACCATAAAAAGATAATATACATGTGTGCGTTCTAAAATCTTTCGTTCAACGTGCCGGCTAAAGTTTCAATAGAAATTCATTATAATTCAATGCAGCTGCCTTTTTTCGACGATGGCTGGAAGCTCTCAATAATAATAATAATAATAATAATAATAATAATAATAATAATAATAATAATAATAATAATAATAATAATAATGCGTTTAACGTCCGTTTCTCGACTTTATGTCATAACAGACGCCATTCGCACCATTACTATTTTCCATTTACCACCTCCCGTTATTTTCTACATTTTTTTAAAACTTCAACTTATATAATATAGCAATGGGCGAATGAAGGAATTATAGGAAATTAGGATAGGTAGGTAATTTTTCAACTAGGAGTTTGATAGGTAATCGGCCATGGCCTCAAATAAGGAACCATCTCGATATTTATCTGGAATTAATTGAGGGAAACCATGGAAAACCTCAATCAAGATGGCCGGTACAGGAATTACCGTTTCTCGGCGAGAGGCAGTAGGAAAAAGTCCCAGCCACATCTGCCCCCGCCGGGATTCGAACCCGTACCTCCCGAATGCGAGTCTAGTGCTGTACCACTACTCTACCCAGCTCGGTTGGAAGCTCTCAAACGTCGATATATTAATGCATATTGTTTCGTATTACTCCTTAAAAAATAACTTGATAGCGGGGAATCGTTCGAAACAATAAATTAAATGTGGGAGTTCGACTGAATACCGTAATTTTAATAAGCAAAATATTCCTTATTTTACGGTTTTTAAATTCCAATAAGTGTCGGCGTATACCTACCGTTTGGCGTGTCCTCCCGCCTCCTTGCATCTACGGCCGTGTCATCAATGTTTACCACCAAAGTACATTATGGGTACGTAAACACTAATTGCTTTGTGCCTTATATATAGCTAGCTTTCCGAGTCGTTGGACTGGAAAAGCTAACCCTGCACTTGTAAGTTGAAAACAATGTTTGCGTCAAAAAGACCAGTGATTTGAATGCATTTAGTGATTCATTGAACCCGCTTACTGAATGTTACAGAACACCTGTAATCAGCGTTACCAGATTTTTTTTTACCAAGTCGGGATTTTGAAACTTTTTGAGTGAAAAAAGCGGGATTCTTTCGTCGAAAGCGGGACATAGTAAAAAAACGTATATAATCAGAAGTTTTTAAATATTTATCTTTTTATTTGAGTTCAAATTACGTTTACGTGACAATAGATAGCCAAAATAGCCATAGAAAATGTATTTTAATAAAAATTTGATATTTTAAATTAGATTTACCCTATCGTTAAAAAGTTGAGTCTTATTCGTCTTTAGAATAAAAAAAAATAATAAAAAAAACAGAAATCAAAATCAAAAAAGTTTTATGCATTAGAAAAATATGGCGTTTCAAACAATAGTCTGAGGAGTGAGTGTTACAAATTGCAACTTACAATAAGAGAATAATTATTTACGCACGGTCGAGTTATCCCCGAAAAGCGGGACTGAGCCTGTCCCGCGCGGGACATTTAATTTTGATTTAAAAATCGAGACGTCCCGTCAAAATCGGGACGTTTGGCAACGCTGCCTGTAATATAGCGTTTTCTCTATTATTATTTTTTCATTTAGACACTTTTTTAGGAAAAAAAACGCGACCCTTTAACTTAACTTGATATCGGGCTAGACAAAACACAATAAATAACACTTAAATAATAATTAATTAATCGTAAGGCAAGTACTTTTAGTGTTTCGTGCAATTCGGAGCACCTATGCAATCAGTTCGGTGTCCGTCCGTCTGTCACAGGCAATTTTCTCTAAAACTATTTTACCTAAAAACTCGAAATTTGGCACAGATATTGAGTGTAGTGGTTCAAATATAAACGTGAAGTAAAAAAAAGTTAAATTTTGATTCTGGGAGTTAATTTCAGAGGATAAATTGAGAAATAAAAAAAGCGAAGTTCTACCGCATTTTTTTCATTTTTGTAAACAAATTTCGGGAGAAAATGCTTAAAAATTGCGGTCTCTCATTCTTATACCAAAAGGATGACTCATAAAAATAAAAAAAAATATGAACATTGAGGATTAGGTGTAGATTGAACGAAAATTATCAAGATTGAAAAGTTATAACGGGATCAATTGTTATAAACATTTTAATTGACACTATATTTCAAATTAATAATTGAACGTTACACTCGATCACGCGACTCGAAATCGCAGGATCGTGCGTTCAACAAACAAACTGTTTAATTACATGTATGGCAAAAATTCAAATCTATATTTAGTTATTTTTTGTACAGTGTTGTATTATTTTGAATAAGATTCGAATTCAATAAGTATTATCAAATACGTAGTAGCCCCGGCGACAATCTGCAAAAAAGTATGTATGCATTTTTCTTGAACTAATTACGTATGGAAGTAAAATTCAAACCCTGTACATATACGCATATAATGTTTATATTATATATTTCAGTTGTATAATATACCTACTGAAAATATTACTTACTGTATATATAAGAGTAGCATTCAAAGGAAACAATCCGCCGGCAGAAAAGGTAGGCCTGTGGTGCGAAAGCTGCAAAGAGAGCGACGAAAGTCTCGTCGTCACCGACGAGTTGCATTTCGCTGCGTTAATCAGTTTGTGAACTTGCACAGATGTTCTTCGACCCTGCAGAATAAGAAGAGATAATATCTATCCTTAATATTATTAGTGTATTTGCCATATGGCAACATACACTATTGGCGTCGGTCGGATGGCGGGACCTAGGGGTCGGACCAAAATTTCTCGACGTTTCATAACCTCCTAAACACTTTGGCACCATTTTTAAAAATGTTATATATATATATATATATATATATATATTTATATATATATATATTTATATATATATATATTATATATATATATATATATATATATATATATATATATATATATATAAGTGTACGCGCGATAACTTTCGAAAGAGTTAATTGATTTCAACGAAATTTGGGCCACGTGTTGAAATCCATCACCGCAAGAAGCCTATTTAAAATGGGCCTAATCGGGCTATTTTAAGGGTAGTTTTTAGGGGTTGAAAACTGTTTTTGGGCCCCAAAATACCGAAAAAATTCTCCAAATCGTTTCAAAATTGAAATTTAACCCTTTGGTAGTGATTAAAAAGTTTCCCCACAATTTTAATAAAATCGGCCCGACAGGACCGGATTTACAAATTTTATGAAAACACTAGTTTGCAGATAGTGACTTATTTATTGAAGGGTGTATTTAATTTGATGTAGACGTTAGATTGATAATAATATTACAATTAAGAAAAAAATGTTATTTTAAGGGATGTATTAAGGGGTTAAATTTTTTATTTTGCACAAAAACAAACTTAATTTCACATAATAAAAGTATAAAACCACACGGCCCTATACAAGCAAATACACTATATTGTCGGCAGGGTTTTGGCACTGCGACCCGGGGTTTTATTAATATTATCAATGAGGAAATTTTTTAATAGCAGTGCACACTTCTCTTGATATAAAAAGTGTTGTCTTTTTTGTCTGAAAATCGTTTTCGAGATAACGGCGAAAGTGTTTGAAGAACGATTATTTAATTCTTTTTTTTTTGAGTGCTGTTCGTCAACTCCTGACTACCTACCTCGTTGGTGGTGAATACGCAGGCGGCGATCAACAGGCCGAGCGAGATGCACATGTAGAGAGCGCTGAAGGAAACCGTGACGACGACGACGATTCGGTGCGGTTCCGGTTTCAGTAGCATTTTAAAGCCGCAAAAAAGCATCACCAGACTGACGAGAAAAAAGTGGGCGATGTTGTGAACGATCGACACACAGTAGCAGTCGTTCGCTTCGACCGCCGCGTTTGTCAGCTTCATGTGAATTATGCCGAGTTGACGAATCGTTTCGCATGCCGAACTCGAATCTGAAACCAATAATGACACAAAATCATTTTTATACCTACCTACGTCGGCTGCTTTTAATCAAAGATGACAAACTGGAAATTATTATCTCACTGATGATGAAAAAAAAGACTAACTCATTTCCTATCTGAAATTGTATTTTTATGATTTTTTTAAAATTATTTTTCACACCAAAGATTATGTCTTGTGTATTACATATATACAATATTATATAGATAGATAGATATTTATTAGTTACAGTGACAACCGTTTGTAACACGTCAATACAAATTACAGTTTAAAAAAGAGTATAAAAAATGACAAGAATTATTAATATAAAAAGTTTAACAATAAAAAAGTTCAACAATAATAAAAACGTTAATTAAAATAGCCAGACAAAGAATAAAATTCCGCATCTATCAAGAAACTGAAAACTGCCGTTTTAAAACAAGAAAAAGATTTAATAGATCTGATATGTCTTGGAAGTTTATTAAAAATCCTTGTACACATATATCTGCAACTGCCCTCGAACAGTGTTAGTGAGTGTTTAACATATTCATATTGAAAATTTCTGGTACTGCCTAATTCAGAAATATTAATGAGATCTATATTTTTACGAAAAAAGCAGAGGCAGACATATATATAAGCGGCAGTGGGAATTAACATACTGGTACACCTTAAGTAAATGTAATTTCGCTTCCGTCAATTTCAATAGATTATCGTTTCGAGTCGAAGACCCCCTAGGATCCGTTAATTTTTTTATTCTGATTAATATTATTATATAACATTACCTTTTCCATCATCGGATACTTTGAGTCCATTTTCGAGTAGAGTCTCTGTCGCGTTATTGTTTAAAAAATTATTCGATTCACATTGCTTTCTGTCAACGTTTTCCTTGTAATTTCTGTAAATATTTTCGATTGCCTCGTTGACAAGTCTGTATCTTTGATAGAGCAAAAGTACGGTGCCGGCGAATATCCAGTAAATCACCGCCGTGCAAAAGAACAATAATCCCTCGACTATAAAATCAAGGATCAACACGGCGTCGCTGTGACTTTTGTTGTTTATCAAAAGATTCGAATTCAAGGTCAGGTAGATAGCCACGCTGGCCGCGGTGCCCGAAATAAATGAAACGCAGCACCGATAGACAATCGTTTGATTGACCTTGATCGACAGGCACTTGAAATCGCAATCGATTTCCGCGACGTAAAACAGAAGAGAGCGGATTCTGTTTCTTTTCAGAAAGAAACAGAGAATATTCGAAATGAAAATGGCGACGTACAGGTACCAGCAAGTTGCACTGGCAATTTTGAACATTTCGGAAGGATTTTCTTCGTTTAAGAAATTGTCGACTTTGCCTCGAGAAATATGATCAAACAAATTGTGTACAACGAGAACAATTGAAATCAGCGATACAACTATGTCTATGTAAATTTCATACTTGCGCGGTTGTTTTTTTAGTGAAAACGGCGCCATACTGAACATTTTTAAAAAGTAGATAGCCGGACATAGAGCGTCGATGAGAGATGAAGTCATTTTTAACAAAATTTCTATAAAGAATTGGCTTAAACTATTTTTTAGGTACTTTTATTTTGTCTTTTTAAAATCATTGAAAATTATTATAACGTCATATTAATCGATGTTTTTAAAATTCTCTCAATATATTTTTTATAACTGTACACAATGAATATATACTTTAGAGCAATTAACACTTTTTTTTCGATTAAACTCGAAATTATTTATTTCGACAGCTACCCGCTTTTCAATTTATCAAATAACGGAAAATATGTTATGCACTTAATTTCATTTAATTTCAAAATTAATGCAACGCATTTTTCGATATTTTAGTTTAAAAATAAATAAACTTTAGTTTGAAAATATTGTAGAACTGCTTCATTATTCCTCTAGTCTGATTTACACGAACACGTTCACTCTATCAATGCCATGTTTGCGTTTTGATAATAAATATCATGTGGGAAGGGAAGGGAGGGGGGTATTTCGATGCGTAAACCCGTTGAATACATTTATTTCACCCTCATTTTACACTGAAAACACATTAACACTTAACAAAATATAGCACAATATCTGGAATATATCGTTTAGATTAATCTACGTTAGAGATATAGATGTTGTTAATTGTGAATTTAATGACAAAAAAAAATATTTTCATTGCGTAGTTCTAGACGGATTGAACAGAAGAAGGGTTTGTTTTTTTTTCAGCTTCTTTAGTATAGGTAGTATAAACAAAGGTAGTCCTGGCTTAATAATTAATGTATATTAATCTCAGTTACGAGCTCATTTATTATCATATCTGGTGATCAGAAATCATAATGCAATAAATAAGTGGGAGCCAGAAATGAAATCAAAGCGATATTCTCCAAGTGTTTTTTTTTCAATTTACCTCGAATACAGAGGCATGTGTTGCCCCTCCGGTCATTTTATTCCACTTCTTTGTTACACCGAATACAAATTTGCAAATTGTATTTCTGATATGAATTTATTATGAAAGGTACGCATAAGAAAAGAAAAGTCTGAAATGCGATTATTTTCATACGGGAATTATTTGAAACTTGTAACTTTTGGTGTATATTTAAGTGATTCAAATTCTCAACATTAGTTTTGCAATTAGTATAATATGTTCTTGTTTACGTAATACCTAAGTTTTTGTTTTCTCAAACTTCAGTAATTAAGGAGAAAATGATTGTACTAAGTACGTCATTTGTTACGTTATAATAATCAGGACGATTAACAATAAAGCTTTACTGACGAGACCTCATGCTTCGATCCTTTGAGAAATTGTTTTCTTACAGATGTCGACTTATCCGAATTTTGGTATTATATTATCATTACATTATATTATCGGACTCGTAAAATTACACGTCATTTTGTTGTAAACTGAAAAGGGGAGGTGGGTAGGTATTTGCAGTTCATAAATGAAGAATTGAGAAAAACGGCGGTCATGTTTTAGAAAGCTGACTATATTTTAGTTCATTGTTGGTGAAGACGCCATATTGGAATGATACAATCACATCCAGGCCATGATTTTATCTGTAAAATTAGATGTCATTTACTCGATAGTTAAATGATGTCAAAAAATTATCAAAACAACAATACTTAAAAAAAACCCGGGTCGCAGTGCCAAAACCCTGCCGACAATATAGTGTATTTGCTTGTATAGGGCCGTGTGGTTTTCTACTTTTATTATGTGAAATTAAGCTTGTTTTTGGGCAAAATAAAAAGTTTGACTCCTTAATACACCCCTTAAAATAACATTTTTTTTTTTAATTGCAATATTATTATTAATCAAACCTCTATACTAAATTATATACAACTTTCAGTAAATAATTCACTATCTGCAAACTAGTGTTTTCATAAAATTTGTAAGTCCGGTCCTGTTGAACCGATTTTATTAAAATTTTAGGGGCACTTTTTAATTGTTACTAACGGGTTAAATGTCAATTTTGAAACGATTCTGAGAATTTTTTCGGTATTTTGGGGCCCAAAAACATTTTTCAACCCCTAAAAACTACCCTTAAAATGCCCCGATTACGCCCATTTTAAATAGGCTTCTTGCGGTGATGGATTTTAACGCGTGGGTCAAATTTCGTTAAAATCAATTAACTCCTTCGAAAGTTATTGCCCGCACACATATATATATATACGTATATATATACGTATATATACATATATATATATATATATATATATATATATATATAAAAATATATATATACATATATATATAAACATTTTTACAAATGATGCTAAAGTGTTTAGGAGGTTATGAAACGTCGAGAAATTTTGGTCCGACACCTAGGTCCCGCCATCCGACCGATGCCAATAGTGTATGTTGCCATATGGCAAATACACTAATAATCTGTGCCCCAAAAAATGGCGAGAGTGGCCATCGTGATTATGCTGAATCAATATATTTAGCGTTGTTGAGATTTAAATTTACGCATGACATATATTATAAGGTATATGTATGTGTTTGTGCAGAGTCGGATGTGTTTGGATATAGGAGCGCAAAACAGAAATCCCTCGGGCGAATCTGTCTTTCTTTGCGCCCAAACCGCACAGCTGAAATATATTATGTTAAGCCGCGTTCATACTGGCCGCGTTTCATGCAAAGCCGATCTGCTGTCGGCGAATTTTAGGTTTGTAAACACCGGTCATCATCTCTTGGAAGCGGCACGATTCGCGAGACGCGCCATGCAAAATTCGTTGCCTTTTGTATTTTTTGCCACGCTGAGTTCATTTTATTTAACGAACTGCAAAATTCAACACGTTCGGTGTGCATATTCCTTTATTATTTAGCGGTTACAATGCCGTGTGCGGTAGTACAATGCCGCTTGGAATATTCGGAGCTTAAACTTTCTGCCGACGTTCGTCTTATTAGAATATATCTCTCTAGTAGCCGCATTTTACTTATAACGCCCGGGTTTGACTACCTCCCCCTGTTATGATAGCATAATGAAACGAACGTATATTTTATATTAACTAAATAAAAGTTATTTTGGTCAAAGCTTGTCTTTAGGTATACTAAATCAAACGGGATTTTTCATTAGCTGTCTTGAATGCACTTTGAACGTAAACGAAGAAAGGGAAGACGAAATGAGTTGGCG
Organism: Venustoraphidia nigricollis; assembly: GCA_034508555.1. Classification (NCBI taxonomy): domain Eukaryota; kingdom Metazoa; phylum Arthropoda; class Insecta; order Raphidioptera; family Raphidiidae; genus Venustoraphidia; species Venustoraphidia nigricollis. The sequence goes on from JAVRKA010000068.1 coordinate 1,254,300, forward strand.
TTACGCGACGAATATGACGCGATACTTAAACCATAACAGCTACTACACAATATTATGGACGATAATATTATATCGATTACAGACGATCGGTATTGAATGCTCCCTGTGCTAGCCAGAAGCTGTTAAGCCGTCCGTCTGTCCGTCGTAGGTAATTAGCCGAAGGTGTCGAAGCCGGGTGTGGACAAACTTTTTCTCTCACTATACCAGAAAATTCATATGTTGTGTCTCACTCTCTGTGGTTTTATATTGTTTTGAATTGAATTTAGAATTTATTATTTTGTTGTTACAACTGAAAATATTAAATAATTATATAACAGAAAAACGCAGCAACTGATTTATGCCAAGTATTATGTTAGGACAAATGTAGGAATTTTTTAAATTAACAATTATTATTTTTTAATTGAAAACATTAGAAAAAATCATTTTAAAAATAGAAAATAATCACCACTAACTAAAATTGAAAGACACGTCAAACTGTACTAATTATAATATAAATAATAATAATAAATGTCTTTATTAAAAGTATTTCTATACAAAAGTATATAATACAAAATTGCGTCCAGTATATATGTAGTATTAGAGATAATCTTTTAGATTGTAGTAATTATTTTCTAATAAATAGTTTTTAACCGTTCTCTTGAAAAGCTGAGGGTTATTTATATTTCTAATGTTTATTGGTAATTTGTTGTGCACCCAAATCATTGCATTGTGTACTCCTCGACGTACTACTTCAAAACTGCATTGGTCGGTGTTAAGTGCATGTTTCGTGCAAAGTCCAGTCTATCAACCGGTTCTTAATTAATTTTTGTCTCTCCTGATCTCGTGCTCACCTATGTCAACTTGCTAGAACAAAATATTATATAACATACAATAACAGTGTTAATTTTAACATGAATATAGATGAGACACTTTTGATAGAATGGCACCCATTAGTTGTTCTCGGACGTCACGTCGACATTGCAATAATATTCTTACAAGTGAAATATAGTTCCTCGATATACCTAAGTTAAATTTTCCCGTAGATCTTAAATTTGAAGCGATTGTCATAGAGCTTTGTTGTAACACCGTACTCGTTATATGTTGTAAGCGCCGATTAGAAAATGTCAACTCTCACTCTTGGCGGATTGAGGCAGTGAGCTTTTGAAACTTGAGATATAATAATAATAATAATAATAATTTCTTTATTAGGGTTCGGACAAGCCAATGTGGCTATCTAGTCCGCCCTCTACTAAAAACGATACATATAGTACATTAATATAAAATATTTAAAACACTTTAAAAAACAGTATACTAGACATATTAAAATTAACATTTTAAACATCAATGCCCATAAATCAACTCAAAATAACATTAATAACGACAAAGAAAAATGTAATCAACATAATCAGTTCAGTGGTTTGTAATGTATGTACAATGTACATAGTCGGCAAGGTATATATGGCCTCGGTGCGCATTTTCAATAACAAACATTTCAGTGTTAATGATATTTTAAGATAAATTAAATAAAGCTCTTCGAATTGCCCCGTTATTGTCGACAGACTCGATTTTTATGACCTTGCGTCCGATAATTAACAAAAGCGCCACTTTGACGATATGCAAATGAGAACTCTCCTACAGAAAAAATATTATATTTAGTCAATGAATACCTAAATTCATTGAATAAAATAAATATATCGGTGAATGTAAGGAGGAAAAAAGGTATTGACTAGAACAATGCCCATTAATATTTTTGTTGACGCAATATACTTTTCTACTTCAGTATCGCTACCAGGCGTAATATAACCCTTGTTTCATTTTTGTCTCTCCGTTCTGAATAAATATCTAAATCCGCTTTATTTAGAGACAATTCCGCCTCCCCTCCGTCTCTACGGATGATCTCGTACTATAAAAAGAAAGATTTTGTTTGATCTGAGAGAAAGAGCGAGAGAGCGAGACAGAGTCGATTCAACGCCACAAACATGTAAGCGTATAAAACAAAAAAGAGTAATTATAATTGAGGTAATTAGTTCTGTCGCTGCCTGCGGATTTGGAGCGAACTCACACAAAGTATATTGTTTCCGTAATAATATGAAAATGCAAGACCGTACTAATGTACAAGCGTGTGGGTGTATGTATATATAGAATTTAATTCAACAATTTATGACTGTAGGTCAGTGAAAGGGTTCGTTACAAGCAATACTGCTCTCTGTAGATTTAATTTAAAATGTTAGTCACAGTCGAAAAGCAACTTCTCCGATAGGCGTTGAATTTACGTGCTCTGTTCAAAGAACATTTTTAGACAGTCGAATTTCATCTTTCTGAATTTATAGTAATGCGGTAAACTCTCTTATTATAATTCAATAATGAAATTTTAATTTTTATTATCGTCTCAACTAAAGCGCTGATTGCGATTTATTGCAAATTTCAAGACTCAGGTTGATAAGAAAATAACAGTCTCGTAAATCATTGTCCCATAGTTTGAAAACCAATTGATGTTTTCGTCAAAAGTAAATTTAGATTTATTTAAACGACCGTAGTAAAACCTTTGATCTTCAATAAATTTATGTTTAAATAATATTAATATTAATTTAAAGAATAATTGTACCTTTTATTTAATTTTGTGGTTAAAGCAAGTATTAATGATGGTCGTTACCTGTTATTGTAACTGCAGGTAAGGTGTTTTTATTATGACGCTGCTATTTTTTTCCTTTATTGACATGCTATTATTATTTTCTACACGCACGGAAAACAGAAAATTATAGAGATGATATAATTTAATGAACAATCGATAGAATTGTCACCGCTATACAAGTTTATTAAATAGCAATTGATAAAAGTTTTTATTAGATCTCACTATCCTTTGTGTAAAATTGAGAATTTCTCAATAAACTTCGCATTTTCATCATGTCAACCATTCATCATGTCTATCATTTCCCACCACATCGACCCGTCCTCCCACCACATCGACCCGCTCTTTCACCATATTGGTTCGTGTGTGTCGATTTCAAATGGAAAATCGTTTACTATTCCAGTGACAAATTATTTATAATAAAAGTCTAATTAAAGTCTTACATCAATAGACCTATTTATGTTAAGTGAAAAATACAGCAAAAAAAAATAAAACAACAAACATATTAATTGGTATGTAATTAAATAAATAGAATACCAAAACTAAAAAAGCACTATCTGTTGTAACTACTATATATTTAATTTCAATCTACTGTTTGCCTAATTATTATAACACGCATGATTTTCCGGGGAAATGTGACACGGAAAAGAATGTTTTTAAATGACTGGCAACAAAAAAACTGGTGTCACACAGAATGCGTTCTGGCTGGAGACCCCAAGAAGACTGAAAAAAAAATGAGACCAATACGTCGGTCGCAAATTCACTTTCGTGGAGAACTTTGAGTGTTTCCATAGTAACGATAAACGAACACTGCCAGCACTACTTGTTGCCAACAATTAATATGAGCGAGCAATACGGAGGAGACGGGGCGAATGCATGCAATGATCGACATCGCTATGTGCCGCACGCAATAATTTTATAATCCAACGGTTGATGAGCAGTTGCTACGGCAAAAAGAGACTGTGTATTTAGCACTACACACTATAGAAGTAAAATTGGTATGATTATAAACAAAATATACTATCAATAATTACAGCATCGACCGACGGGATTGAATCCACGATCTTTAGGTTACGAGACAATAGTTTTACCCCGTCGCTACCTTAACTTAATGAGTTACAGTCGATTTTTATAAAATACGACCGTAAGCTGAAACAATTTTTCTTGAAAACAAAAAAATATATTTTGATAAATATATTTTCTACGTTTATAGTACGTAAGATCTCTACAAAAGGTGTAGATGCCTAATGATAATTGTTGTGACAGTGGATAAAAATTAAAAAAAATTCTAATTTAGCATTGTAACAATGAATGTTTTCTAACAAAAAAATATACTTTAAATATCACATGATATTTTTTTTTGAAGTTAAATCGATTCATGAGATTGAAAGGGTAATGAAATGTGTCGCAGTACCGTATATTGTAAAATCCGGATGTAATACATTAAGCTAAGATGGCGACGAGCTAAAACTGTTGCGCGACCGGCTTTGCGTGTGACGGCAGCTTTAGTTAATGACTATAAACTGCGCACTAAATCTGACACAACGAATGTAAAACACTGCATGTTTTGATTATTGTATATCTATTGTCGTTGGCTCTGCTATCGACAATGCTCACCGACTGTTTTAAAATTTCCGTCAACAGTCCTTTCAGAACAATACGTTTGCTGTTGGGTTTGTGTCGGTGCTTGAATTTGTCCGTCGTCGAAATACAGACGAAAGGAGGCAAAGCTGTGATAAAACCGGCCGGTCTGACGCCTATTTTTTTCACTAAAATTCTCGTTCTTTTTGCGGTGGCGTCCGCAGCGCACTGGAAAATGTGTTTGGACGAGAGCCTCGGTTGGTGCCGTCTAGATTTTTACGGTGTAACGAGCAAAGTGACGCTTTTGTTTTCGGCGTTCGTGATCGCTTATCATATTTTTTATCGCGACGCGCTCTTCAGGATCTTTATCAAAACGGAAAATGTAGACGAATCGCTGAAGAACATTTTCGACATTCACATTTCCTATACAATGCAAAAACACGCAATTCTTGCAATTCTAATACGGATCACAATTGAAATTTTAAACGTGATATATTTTTTCGCGCAAGGATTCCGACTTGCGGACATTTTTATGTTTAGAATTATTTTGGCGCTCGTTCCTTCGTGTATAATTTATTCGTCGACTTTCCTGTTCGCCGCTTTGACGTCAATAATATTAACGCAAACGGAAGGACTGAACAAATACTTGACGAACGGACGAAATCGCAACACTTCGAGGGACGAGTTTACGTTTGTGAGAAATTTTCAGAAGACCGGCCGTTTATTTGCAGAGATTTGTGCAATCTCCGAAATGAACTGTTCGACGTTCGGCGCTTGCGTTCTTTTCACGTGCGTCTCGGTGATGCTGTATCTCACGCACGACTTCTATCAAATCTATTATAGCGACTTGTTTTCGCCGATTTTCTTCAAAATGATTGCCTGGATTGGCTTCGATTTATATCTGTTTTACGTTGTGATTAATCCGTGCGAGAAACTCAAACAGCAGGTAAATGCGACAAAAATAAATTGTGATTTCAATTCAAAAAGGTTTCTCATCTTCGCTGATTATGCTTTTTTAGAAGTGTGAAATTCAAAAATAGTGTAGCTTAAATAACTAAATCAATATACTATTACCTACCTTTCAATTTTGAATAATTTAATTATGCACAAATTGCAATTGTAAATAGTTTGATTTTCCAAAATTTAAATATTTCTCGCATAACATCTAAATGTGCTTTTTATCGATTTTTAATTTTTTAGCTTTCAGAAACCGGCCGTATTTTATATGCTGAAGACTGTCTTCCTGTGTTCACACAAGAAGTAAGATTTTTTAAAAATTTAGTGCAAATTTACGACGAATTGTAAAAAAATTATAGTCGATATCTACTAATATTTTAATTACGCAATAGAAATGTTATTGTTTTAAGCCCATCAATAGCTAGGGTTGTATGGGTCGAGTACCAATTCATATATCCAATTTATTATGTTTTAGTAATAAATCAAAATTTTGATTTGTACATCTTTTACTGTAGTTTTTGGGTTAGAATCTGATAGCAACTGGGAGCTTATAATAGAGAAGTGTAGTCATATTAAACAAATTATGTATATTATAGCTGATTGTGTTTATATTTTGATTTTTCTTCGGCAGATTAAGTGTTGTAAAATGTATAAAATTAAAAACAAATCAAAAAGTGTTTCTTTATTATTTCTAGAAAAATGAAGTTGGATTCGATTTATTCCGTCAGAAGGTCACATTCTCAGCCTGTGGACTTTTTCCAATAAATTATTCATTAATAACTAGTGTAAGTTTTTCACAAACACATTAATTCTGTGCGCATTCAGATCTAAAGCAGTTCCCCTGGGTGTGCAGAAATTTGCGATTTATAAATAATGTTTTGATCGTTACTTGGAGATGATTTAAAATATTGATCAACGTAGAAAAGTTCTTAGAAAAAAATAATATTAATTTATTAGAGCGTCTGACGTCTGCTTATCGAAAATATAATTTCTTTTCTACTTCTTCGAATGAACAGAATTTAAAAAAAATATATATGAATATTTACATATATTTAGACCACTGTTCAGGAATGTTAAAGGTCTTCCATGGCATGTTATGTTCAGTGATAGATTTGAAAGTTTCCTTTTCGATTGTATAATTCCCAGCGTGTTGAAAGAACAGCGACCATTATCTGAGTTTCAGAAGTGCCAAAAAGTATCGATATATATCGTATCGATATCGATACCGATATATTTTTAAAAAAATATCGATATATCGGTACAATTTTAAAGAGAACATTGGCACTCGAAGAAATTTAGTATACATATTGGCTAGCTTAATATAATCTCAAATATCAATTAACGGACATTATTTCTAATAAATCAAGTAATAAATAATTATCTGAAATCAAAAACAACGATCAGATTTTTTTTTGTTTATTAATCAAACGTCTAATATATTTAGGAGCAGATAATTTTACAGATTAATCGAACAATTAATTAAGCCAGAGATGGCGAACCTATGGTATGCGTGCCTGAGGTGATATTCGACAGAAAATTGTTGGTACAGAATGAATTGAGGTGTAAATAGAAATAATTAAAAATATTCTAGATGTTGTAGAAATGAAATGAAATAATGCATGAATAGCTATTTTGAGTGTTTGTTCTTCCGAAAATATCGAAAAATCTGGTGAAAAAGAAACGGGTTTTAAATGTGCTTATTCACTGTTGTTGTTTTTGGAACGCACTCAAAAGTATGTTCCAAAACCTATGTAAAAACACATGTTCCTTTTTCAGTGGAGTCTCCGATGTTTTCGGAATAATTAAACGCCCATAGTCAGTCGCGGTGGTACATACAAGTGTTGCTACTGGAAAAAAATATCGGTTTTTGATACTTGGAATTTTATATCGATATATCGAAATATTAAATATCGCCCAAAAATATTGATATATCAAATAAAAAATATCGATATATCGATATTTATTGCAGTCATTATGACGTATTCGATTAATATAATGTTCGTTTTGCTTTCAGATGTTGACTTTAGCGTTCAGCAATGCAGTCGTTCTTATTCAGTTCAATGAACTGAAATCTACTTAAGTATTATCTACTTAAGTTATTGTTATCTATAGTTTTGCGCGATTTATGGCAGCTGAATTGTAACTTATCAAAATAACGATTTTATTATTATTATTATTATTAAAAAAAAAACACCTTTTGACATTAAACCAAGAAAGTTTACCATTCTGTTCAATTTTAAATTTCACAAAACTAATTTTTAAAAAATGCAACCTTCTTCAAAAAATCTGTTATATGGAGGAAAATAATAAAATTTTGGGATTGGTGTCAATTTATTTACTAAAACTTTTTACATATTTCATTAAATTGGCGCGGAACTCAAATTTTTTTCATTTCCTCTTGAGAGGGGCTATTTATGAAGGTAGTTCAGTTTTTAGTGGTATTTAGTGGATGAACAATATGTTATGTAGTATATTATGTATTTTGGTGTTCTTTTTTTAATTTAAAAACATTTTTTCCATTTTTATCGTACAGGGGAAAACTTAGCGAGGCTGTTCACTGTATATGATTGTGTCGAGAACACCATTAGATATGGCAGAATTTTTACATACACTGTAAACATATTTAATCAAACTGATGGCAGTCACGACAATGTCCACGAGTACTGCTGCTGCAAACTCGATGCCGCCGTTACCAAAGCTCACTGAAAGCTCTGTGAGGTATTAGCAGCACCACGCGGTGGCTGTTTCGTGGAACTAATGTACGAAATACATATAGCGATCAATAACTAGATTTTTAATAAATTCATTATCTACAAGTAACTGGAGTTATAATTTATTATAATATAAACAAGAATTATAAAAAGAAAAGTGGTGATGACACATGTGTAGACAAAAAAACTGAAATTGAACTAAAACACTTATGATATCAGATTGAGCAGGGTGAACTCTTGAAAGCAAACGGCTTGTTTTTTTTTTTTTAATATTTACACATGGAAATATAGTATTTGTAAATAGGTAAAGGCGATGTCGCTTCATTATTTCTTTTAATAATGTTAATTGATTTGTATTATCAAAGTTAAAATATAAAGATAAATGACATTTATCAATGACTTATTACTCGGTATTAGGTGTTCTTATTATCTAGCGAGGTTTTTTATAATTTGATTTTTGTTTTGTAAATAAACTCAAATAAAAAAAAATAGAAAATTTACCATAAAACGCAATGTAGTGCGTGCCTGTTCAATAAAATGATTTGTCAATTTAATCCTTTGCGTCTTGATTCTAATGACTCCGATACAAAATCATTAAGCGACAGTAACACCCCTTGCTTCGTTTTACAGCTGCCGTAAAAAATAGGGCCAGAGAGAGAAAAAAAAATAATCGACCTTACGAACAAGGATTAATCCCGTTGCAGTTTCACCAATTGATAATAAGTATGCAACTTGGTTGGCTTTCGACGAATGTAGTTTTCATAAGAGCAGTGCTCCTGCTCTTTTGGAAACTACATTGAAGACAATTTTCCATAAGCGCGATTGCAGATATTTCCAACGAGAAAATCGAGCTTGCGCACTGCGGATGCAAATAGAGGTTCACATTTGGTCAGGTTGAGTGTTTATCAATATTATAATGTTTTCTTTTAAAATCTCGACATCTAGCTAGTAATTGTTGTGAAAAATGAAGTTAATTCATCCGATGTATTTTATCAATTCGCGATAAATATGAATAGAAAAAAAATAATTAAAATACAATTGTTTATTCTAATAATGTGTTTCAAAATATACGATAACTGCGGTAAGTAAATTTTCTTTTGTATAAATAATTCACACTAGTTTTTATAATGTCTATTATTATTATTTTATAATTATTGCGATAAAACATTGGCAAACGAGAAAAACCCCCATCATATTAATAGTATTATAATATCTAGGTATACGTAGTATATAATTAATAATATTTATTAACAAAAAAAAAAAAAAAAAAATATTTAATACGTGCGGCGGGTTTTAGTGATCACCCTCTTTCTATTATATCAGAACTGTTATTTTGTTATATTTTGCATTTTCAACTAACAAATTTAATGACAAAAAAAAATTAGGAAAAATATATCGAAAAAAAATTATTTTAAATTACAATGTCATAATACCGGAATATTTCACAAAGCTATAATATGAACAATTTGGTTATCAACAATAACACAAGAAAAAAGTATGATAATTAATACGTTTCAATTAAAGTTAATTGATGATAATTTATTTTAATTAAAATACGCGTCTAATAAAACTGAATGACGATGTTCTTTCTTTCAAAGAAGATACAATAAGCAGAACCTTCGTCGTATTTTTCCAGTTTTTCTTATTTTTTCCACTTTTTGGGACATTTTTTCAAATTTTTCTTTCCCTAAAAACCTTATTAGTAGGATTATTACGGACATTTCCAAAAAAATTAGCCAAACAGTATATTTTAATTTGTGTTACACGTTATAAACGTACATCATTTGCAAGACAAATCGAAATATTATACGTGTGAGCCTCACACACATAAGCTCGCGGCAGAAGTGAAACTTCTTTAGAGTTATATGAGCTCTTTTCATTGATGCGTTATCCATTTTTCTCTTATATTTCCTCGCCGTTGAATAATTTCCCCTTTAATTTTGCATTACCGAGATTTTCCTCATGTTCCCTTTAACGTTATAGAAAATTTCAAACAGATACGTCACTATAGGGAAGTTTCACTTAAAATAAAATATATATCACGGCAGCGTGTTCCCGATTCCGATTGCCCTGTAGAGCGCTGAAATTTTCTCTCCTAATCTATAGATTGTCAACGATTTAAGAAGACAACGCTACTTTGTCGAATCTGAGTGAAAACGTTTGTTTGATTATATATGGTAAAAGTACCTATATATAAAGAAAGCACCTATGAATAAGAATTAGAATACTAATGTTTAGGCTGAAATCGATCGTCAATCTACCTGCAATATAATTACTGTTAAAAAGAACGATGAGACCAATTTCTCTTTGTTTTTGAAGGCCAGTCGTTGACGGGAAAAGAACACAGAACGCCGGCTGCTGCCGAGCGGCCGAACAACTTGTCGTGCTTCAAGTGCCACACGATGATAGACGACGAGAACTGCATCAACCTGCTCGCCAACAACACCTTCAAACATAAATGCAAGGACGACAGACGTATCTGCATGGTAAATGCCGCGATTCATGCGCTGACCGCACATTATTGCAGAGAGCTTTTTATTGAAATAGAACTTGTTAATAAATTGTTATATTTTAACAGGGCCGGATTTAGGGGAGGGCAACCGGTACTACAGCCCCGGGGCCTCCACAAAAGGGGGGCCCCACAATAGAGATTTCGGAAAAAAATTCAAATGCAGACTAGTAAACACTAGCAAACAACTTTTCCTTTGATATTTTTTTTCGCGTTTTACAAATTACCTACAGTACTTTGTACAAACATGTTTATATTAAATGTTAACAGAAATCATCGATCTATAGTTGTTCACTCCAATCAGTAAAATATAATATAATCTCAAATGAACCTGATAAGCACTTGCAATTTACTACCCATTTTGAGGGAGTATCCCAATGGCTCAATGGCTGAGTAGGGTGGTACTCGCCCGCAGCCTCGAAGGTTGGGTATTCGATTCCGTATCTCGACTCTTTATTTTTGTTCTTTCATATATATATATATATATATATATATATATATATATATATATATATATATATATTATTATTATTATTATTATTATTATATGTAATTTACATTAGCCTAAAATGGATTTCCGCAAAGTAACGCCTGATTCCGTTCGTTAAGGCTAAAATTTAATTTCAGATAATTCTTGTTTCCGATTATATTTATATGTTTGTTAAATAATAAAAGAATCTATACTTGGTTTCACATAGTAAATTACTTATTAGAAAACTCGACTGAAAAAAATTGACAATTTTATTTGGAAAATAATTTGGGGCTAGGGGGCCTCCACTCCTTTGTTGCCCCGAGGCCTCCAGACCTCTAAATCCGGGATTGCATCTTAAGAAAATAATATTGGGACCGCTAATTCGTTTGATTTTTAATTATTTCAAGATACATTTGTGCTAGAACCCTGCAGACCTTCGCAGCCGCAACTGTGTTATATATTTCAGCAATTTCTCGAAACGGCAATGTTTTATGTTTTAGGTGAAACATTTCGCGCACACAATCACAACCGAAAATGGTACGTCGCAATACAGACTGTGGTCGTTGGAGCGCAATTGCGCCAAAAATTGTGAAGCGGGCTGCATTGTGATTGGTGAAAGGACGAAACTCTACGCCTGCACGTCCTGCTGCGAACAATCTTTCTGCAACAACGGAACGGCCGGCGCCCTTTCTGTCCATGCACATCGCCCCGCGCCGACAATAATAATAATAATTGGTGCAGTCAATTGTGTTTTTTCATACACCTTTTTCGGATGGCTAATCGAATTCAATTTGTTCCGTGGCCTGTTCGATTTCACTGCAGTCTTATGAGTCTTATGTGCAATTGATCATTATTTCATAAAATAATAATTACCTACTATAAATGTATATTATTCTAGGCCGTACATTTTTCCTTTTCCTTTTTTGGGTTTTTATATTTCTAAGAAGAAAAAACAATTCAGACGGAAAAGTGACAAAAGACGAAACTGGTTTCCGTAATTCTTCTTAATACATTCCTCGTAACATACATTTTATCAGTGGCGGATTTACCATTAGGCCCAAAGCCAAAGGCGGCATGATTTTAAGGGCGGCAAAATCTTAGAGATGACAAAATTTCAAAAGTAAACAATGTTAGGACAGTTGAAATCTAAAAATTAATTTAATTAATGTATCATCCGTTGTCTAAATTTACGGTTCTTCATTAGATGTTTTAATTTCAATAATCATTTTCCCATAGAACAAAAAGGGCGCCATATCGGGTGGGGCCTAGGGCGGCATCGAACCTAAATCCATCACTGCATTTTACGGTATATATTTCTGGTCATTTCGTCAAATTAATATGATAGAAATAGTTTAAAAACTCTTTAAAAACTCTCAAATTTATTCTAAATAATATTGTATTAATAATACAAGGGGCCCAATGAAATGTTCTCTAGGTAAAATATTAATTGTGAAAAATATTCCTTGTTGTATTTTGTTCACCTGGAAATAAATATTATAGTTTTTTTTCGTATTCGTAATCTATCAAAGTCTTTTTACAACTTGAGTTGTTTGAAAAACATTGACAATTTTATAACATTCACAATTAATATTCTAAAATATAAAATAATACTTAAATTATGTAAGTAGATAGAAACATGATTAAATATTTTAATTTATTTGTAAATAAGTAATTAAACAGTATATTCAGTTTTGCTATATTTTCGTTATTATGCCTGGTTGCATTTTATTCTATAATATTTCCCATGCAGTCGAACTATCCTTTTTTGATTTTTCTCTTTGTGTATTTGGTTGACAATATATTGTAAACAATGGGACATCGTTGGACTATTTGGGTACGAGACCCTAGAAGCAAGCTATTGGTTTTATATTTGCAAATACATAGAACCATAGCTGCTTACAATTTCACCGCTTTCTTCGTATTACGGTGAAATGCTCCTCGTCATGCGACTTGTAGATTCTCTCACTGCAGCCTCGACCTGTTTTTTTAAGTTCAGAGGAATTTTAAGGCTATGAAAGTTCGTACTTTCTTGTCCGTCTAGCCTGAAATTCGGCTTTGCTTACATTAAGAGGGCGGCTTTTCATTATTTTCTGGCCCTAGCGCAAGTAGCAATCAAGAGCAGGTGTTTCGATCGCAAAGACCCTATTTTATAAAATGCTCGCATAACGTCGTCCGGTCTATAAGATTCAAATACTATACCTGCGAAATTTCGTTCAAATCGAACTCCGCAATTGGCTGTAACCGCGTAGCAAAGAGACCGGCAGACAAGCAAACGAAAACCAATTTCAAACGTTTGATTTAAAACTGAAATCAATCGCTTTGCTTGTTCAGTGACTTGACACAATTTTGCATTTCTGAAATAATGATATTATTATAGCACTAATACCTACCTGTTTGTCAGTTAAGAAAAGATATAAGTTTTACTTTCTCTCGAAAACCTATTCATTCTAGTAGTTATAATAATAATTAAAAACCCGGGTCGCAGTGCCAAAACCCTGCCGACAATATAGTGTATCTGCTTGTATAGGGCCGTGTGGTTTTGTACTTTTATTATGTGAAATTAAGTTTGTTTTTGGGCAAAATAAAAAATTTAACCCCTTAATACACCCCTTAAAATAACATTTTTTTCTTAATTGTAATATTATTATCAATCTAACGTCTACACCGAATTAAATACACTCTTCAATAAATAAGTCACTATCTGCAAACTAGTGTTTTCATAAAATTTGTAAATCCGGTCCTGTCGGGCCGATATTATTAAAATTGTGGGGACACTTTTTAATCACTACCGGAGGGTTAAATTTAAATTTTGAAACGATTCGGAGAATTTTTTCGGTATTTTGGGGCCCAAAAACAGTTTTCAACCCCTAAAAACTACCCTTAAAATAGCCCGATTAACTCTTTCGAAAGTTATCGCGCGTACACATATATATATATATATAAATATATATATATATATATGTATATATACATATATATATATATATAAACATTTTTAAAAATGGTGCCAATGTGTTTAGGAGGTTATGAAACGTCGAGAAATTTTGGTCCGACCCCTAGGTCCCGCCATCCGACCGACGCTAATAGTGTATGTTGCCATATGGCAAATACACTAATAACAGTACGATAGATATAGTTTGCTAAATTTGTTACGAAACAACCATTGCTACAATGTTATATTAGAAAAAAAATATTTTAAACACTACTACCGCTGGGACTCAAACCCGAATATTTCGACTAATAATAATTAATGTAAAAAAATAGTCCAAGAGAGAGAGAGAAAGAGAGGCAGATAGACATAGTTTGATTATAGACGCTCAACAACTGAGATCATTAATGTTTATAGATATTAATTATTGGTAACAATTTAACAAGAAGTAAGATCACATTGTATTATGTCATAATTTCTTTAATAACGCACTCGGATGTTATTTAACTATAAACACAGCTCGTCAAGGCGACGACGCATTGACACATAAATACAAGGCGATCAACAGAAAGTGGACACGCATGATTTTTTTCCTGTCTTGACGAAATGCAAGAAGATTTGTCCGTACTAATTTATATTCAAATTGATCAATTCTATTAATGTAATAAAATTAATACTTTTGACGATATTCCATTTTAAAAATCAAAATCTTTTTCCGTTTTTCAAGTACCTACTGAGAACTAGTTTTTCGTTTTGAACACAGTTTTCATTGTGCATTTTATGTTAACTGAAAAAGAAAAATCGGTGACATTTCTAACAACCGAGAAATTTAGCCACGTTGTTGTTGTAATGCACATATAACTAGATATATAGAAAGTTGGTATTAATTATTAAAATAATAAATGCTTTTCATGAGTTATTATAAAACTCACTCTAAAATAATTATTTGTATTTGACGAGGCTTCAATTTCATTTGTTCGCCATGTATATCTACATTTTTAATTGCTCGTCTTATTCACAGACAGATGCATAATATGATATTGAAGCGTTATTTTTTTATTAAACAAAAGACTGCCTACTTAATTCTGTGTCGTAGAACTGGAGTACATTTTAATCGATGAAGTCATAATAATGTTTCAGTTTGAAAGTGATTACTTAAATGTTTAAATGTGACTTTGTTTTCAAGTTTACAAACAGCTTTTAAAATATTGTTTGTGCGTATAAACAAAATTTAAATATAAATCGCGATAAAAATACGATGTATTGTCAAATTTCCAAAAAATAGCAAAACGGCAGTGAATGTGTTCTTATATTTTTGAATTTATTTCAACGTAATCGTAGACTTAAATGTCTTAACAATGAATCGTTTTCAAGAAATACATTTTGTAATTTCTCTTTGGATATTATTTTTTAATTTAAATCTTACTGTTAACAGTGAAGAGACAATTTTGTATCCAAATATAACTTTAAATGCACGCATGGTGAGTGGCATAAATTTTGAATTGTGTTTTTTTAAACGGTTTTATTTAACTTCACGTTCCGTACATTTCAAATTTTGCGATCGATTATTCACCCACTCGTCGATAATCTAGTGAGCTGATATTTTGCACACGCTTGTAGTTCCAATAATAATAATACAATATTAGAATGGAAACTAGCTAATCGGTCCGAATTTCTACGGGGTGCGACCAAATAAAGCACAACGATTTTTTATTTTAGTTTGATCAAGACAAAATATTTTTTTAGCTTTTAGTACTTCATCGGTTGTATAAATTGTTTAAATTTAAATGCGCTTTTTTACATATTTTTTACGTGTGTGCGACTATCTTAATAGGGAATATGCATGTATTTTTTTATATTTTTAATTCACTTTTTACATCGTTATAAAATAGTAAAAAATATAAATTCTGTTGGAAATGCTCGAATAATTTTTTTAAATAATATTTAAAACATCGCTTAAATTTGATCTGTTTGAACGCCGCCATTTTTCGCGGGCCTTGAGTGACGTCAAAATCCACGACTAGTTTTGTTGACTATAAGTTTGACAGATACTTTTGGTTCTTTTATAGAAATTTTCAGTTTTAAAAGCTATTCACGCCATGGATAAAGCTAAAAAAACCATTTTATAGATGATGATGCAAAATATACTGTCATCATAAATGCATCTATTTTTGGTAAATTATCAGATTGTGCTTTGACAAAGCCACTTCCAGTCATCGTTCTAAATGATTTAATGCTACTATAAATTGCACACTAATGAAAAACACTACAGAAGCACAAATAAAACAATTTTTCATTCAGTAACCATATAAACAGCGACGCCTATAAATCCGATGTGGAAATTGACGTCACGACCAATGGTGATGCGTTTCGCAAATTCGAATTTCCGTCGCATATTTTGCATTTTTTAATTAATAGTTTTATGCAATTAAAAAGAAACTAAATAAGGAAATAATGGTTCAGGTATAATTTCAGGCCAATATGGACTCAGGGAAAAAAATCAATTCAATTTAATCCAAATGCATATTCCCTATTGCTGATAATAAAAATAAAAAATATCATATTCAGAATTTGGTGACGATGACAAGTAATTTATATTTTTTAAATAAATATTTCACAAGATTCAATATTGGAATGTTTTCAGACACTATTTAAATTTAATTTCCACAGAACAAGTTACTTATAATTATCAGTATATTAGACAGTTAGTTCTCGATTTATTATATACACTTCTGATTCACATAAAATAATGTATTAGAAGTATACTTCATATATCTATTTTATAAGGACGAAGATGCGGGAAGCGTACACTCCGATGAAAATTCTGTCGGAATAATTCGTCTCGACAATTGGGTACTTGAAATATACAAAAACCATAATTTGAAGTTTGCGTCGAATTTTAAATCAACTTGGTTCAAAGCCTCCGACAACGATGCGGGCGTGAAGGATGAACGCTGTGCGAAAATAAATAATTCAACGGGTCAGAAATGGCAGTACGTAAAAAATGAAACCGACGATGCAAATTTTGCTACCGATGAAAGTAACGAATTGTTTTCGAAAACAGTAGAAAAAAATCGACGACAGGTTGTTAAGCGCGACTGTGACTTTTTTAACGGCGTCGTGAAGCGAGTTAACAACAATTATAATGGAACGTCGTCCCCGTACGCGATTGTTGATTCTCGTGTCGCTGTCACAATCTGCACGGACAACCGCCGACGGCGTTCCGTCATCGGCTTTTTCAGTGTCGTGACAAAACACGACGACACAGTCGCCCGCTATCACTTCATTCAGCCTGTCGTAAATCACGACGTTACGGCGTCGCCGAAATATTATGGAAACGTTTTTCCGCACTTAGTTTTCACGGTCGATCAAGATCATTTCGCAAACGTAAGTGCTGCAAAGATTCGCTGGAAATTAATGCTTTTGAATGGCCCGATAAACTTAAAAGAACAGCTCTCGTCTTCCATGATATTTCGCACTCTCTTCAAAGTGTACAATGAAACAGAATACCTACATAATATTTTTTATTTCGAACACTTTAACCAGCAATACCTTACACATAATTCCTGTCAAGAATTTCTTTTCCTACCTTGTTATACTTTCAACACCTATACGGCGTTGGCTGCAATATAATAACTTATTTTTCAATACCTACAGAATTATCAATTCACAGTAATTGTATTATATTATATATTTTATGTTACTTATACTGAGAGAATACAAAAATTATGCTTTTAGGAAGCTAAAAGTCATTTTCGCGTTAAAAGAAAATCGAGTTCGATAAACTTTCTGTTCAATTTGACCGGAGACACTTTTGACGATTTTTATACGCAGAATAAATCAGTTGTCGACGAATTTAAAAAAGATAGTTCGATTCAAGAGACGAAAACGGAGATACCAGTGAATTTCAAATGGCGAAAAGAAGATTTAGAAGAAGAGCAGTTTGGATATTTCTACGACACAGCGTGGGACCTGTTGCCTACATGTAGGTGAATATTATGTTAATATAATATGCTTGGAGCTCTTCTAATAATAATATAAAATTGCCATTTTATTGCAGTGATTTTACTCTGCTTATAATAACATTCGAATAATTGTTTTGTATTTATAATACAAATTATTTAAAGTATAATAATATGTAACGAAATAAAACATTCGATAATATAAAGTGGTTTTTGCAAGCAATAAAAAGCGTAGCCTCAGAGCAAACTGAACATTAATGGGATCTTAAGCTTTAATGGAGTTGAAATTGGAGTTTAACACAATTATACATCATTGGTTCGCCATTCATTGAGACTAGCATTGCATGGGGGAAACCCATATACTACCTACCTAGCTCTGTCACCTTTTTGAACTGCTTTGCAGGTGCATTAATAATAAGTTTCCGCCTTTGGGCTCCGCTTCGATTTGCTCGAGTGAACGTCGATTGAGCGTTAAAATTGGCATTTTATACAACACTTCATATTTGTATTATAATATGTATTAATAGGGATGTTGACTATTTTTGGGAAAGTGTTTTAAATCGTGCATAAGTACCTAATATAGCCACAAATATTTATTTTTTTTATTTAAATACAACTCAAGTCTTAAAAATCATGTATTTTAAATCCCGTTTCAAATTTCGGTCCAAAACGCCTATACTAGTCGCGTGATGTCATCTGGTCATACCAAAGGAGGAGAAAGTGTACACAGGGGCTACCATTCTATAGATGCGGTCATAAAGTAGGAGGCTGTGCTCATAAACGCTAGTAAACTAATAAGGTTATGAAAATTTTTTTCGTAATTCTTGTTATAAAAGATGAATTCTAAGTTTTCGAATTATTAGCCTTAATAAATACACTTTCCATGACGTTAAAACTCCTTGCAGTCTTTTTTTAAAGAAATTTTCGAATAAATTACACACTAAATATTAACCAAACAATGAAGTTTTTTGACAGCGGCTGACTCTATGACGTCATGTGCTCTGATTGGTGTATGTTGTCACGTGACTTGAGAGTGCTTTTATTAGGTTTTATTTATTAAATATTAATTAAATTCCATAAAAATAAGGAAAAATATAGTGTTTTTTAGTATTTCTATCATAGAAACTACCACTTTTCGTTAAAATTATGTTTTTATTTGAACACAGTCAACATCCCTATTACTGACGATAGTTGCAAGCGGCTGCGGTCAACACTTTTTACACAGTTTCAAAAGATTGACCTTTTGTTCAGATGCCAACTTCATTGCAAAAGCAAAAACCGTTCGCGATACGGTCTTCAATAATACATTATTAAAAAATAAAAGTAAAATATCACCGTCATTTTTTATAATTTCCGATTAAAGAAATTTATGTCAACTCCTCTGATATTTCAAGCTCGTCGTTGAT
Source organism: Venustoraphidia nigricollis (assembly GCA_034508555.1). Taxonomy (NCBI): domain Eukaryota; kingdom Metazoa; phylum Arthropoda; class Insecta; order Raphidioptera; family Raphidiidae; genus Venustoraphidia; species Venustoraphidia nigricollis. The sequence continues at coordinate 1,273,435 of JAVRKA010000068.1, forward strand.
GAATAATATTGTGATACAGACAGCGGCGGTAGCGACAGCGTCGAACGTCGTTACAATAGGAAGCCGACGACGTCATCAGAATGGAGCGGTGCGACGTCGGCGTCGGCGTCTTCCTCATTTCCACCGCGCTGGCTGGAAATTGCCGTGGCGGCAGATCATTCGCTCGTCGCGTTTCACGGTAGAGCTCGAGTCGAACAGTACATTGTATCGCTAATGAACATTGTAAGCTGGGTTTTTATAATTATTATTATTAAAGAAAGAAAGAGATACATTCACCGGCTCCCTCCCGTACTGCTATTTGATCGTCAACCGTTTAGAGCTAATATATAGCTTCACAATTTTATTAGCGGTACAAGAAAATTTTCGAAAGAAACGATTAACGGCTCCCTTGAAATGCATTTTCGATAAAGAGTTTAAATATGATACGTATTTTTATATCATTCTGTTATGACATAAGATTGGGGCTCGGAGGTCAGCCGTTGGGAAACAACGCTAACAATACTGAAAATTAATTTTGTTCCAAAATTCATGCATTCCGGTTATGTTTTTATTTTTTGTATTAGGTTAGCGCTATTTACAAAGACTCGTCACTCGGATCGAATTTAAAACTAGTTATGACCCGACTGTTTTTGTATGAAGAGAAACGCTACTCTCAGATTAGAGAAGGCAACGCAAAACGCTCCCTTGAAAACGTGAATCGCTGGAACCAGAAAACTATTGCCAACTTGCAGCCTGGAGAAACGCCTCACGACATTGCCGTTTGGCTGACGAGACTCGACATCGGTTTGTAATTATTTATAATCGCAATTAGCGTAGGTATTTGTCGATTGGATGGCGGAACAAATTTCACAACGTCTTATACCCTTCTGAATTAAATGACACCATTTTTGAAAATTTATGTGTGTGTGTGTGCGCGCGCGCGAGTTATAACTTTCAAAAGAAAAAAAAAATGATTTCAACTAAATGCGGTCTACATGTTCGAGTCAATCACCGCACGAAACGCGTTTAAAATGGGTCCAATCGGCCCATTTTAAGGTTGGTTTGAAGTGTTGTTATATTAACATTTAATAATTAATTGTCAACTAGGTGGTCCATCGGGCTACGCTCCAGTTTCAGGAACTTGCGATCCAGTTCGCAGCTGTGCCTTAAACAGAGACGAAGGTCTCACGAGTGCATTTATCATTGCACACGAAATGGCTCACATGTAAGTTAATTGAAAATTTAAAAAAATAAAAATAAAAAAACAATCGAATATTTCATTTGTTCTCTATCTATTGACCAAAATTATGCCGACGTTCTTTTATTTAAGCTTGGGACTGAGTCACGACGGCGACACCAAAGCCGGAAATAATTGCGACGACGAAGCATCGAGCGGCAGCTTAATGGCGCCGATGGTTCAGGCTACGTTTCATCACTTTACTTGGTCCGACTGTTCCAGAAAAGAATTTCATCAAAAGGCCTTGTATGAGCTGTTTAATTAATTCACTTGACTTTATTTCTATTCTATAATGTTTCTTAAAATTGAATTTACATTCACTTCCACCAAAGGATGCGATTGATTAATTGTAATTGTTTTCCCTTTTCAGACAGTGGTCGTGTTTGACAAATCCGCCGGAGGACGGAACTAATTTTACAGATCTCGAAAACGTACACGTGCCTAAGTTCAGCATGGACGAGCAATGCCGTTTAGAATTCGGCGACGGGTAAACTCTATGTCGCACCAGTGGCGTAGCGAGGGTGTGGCGAGCGAGGCGCTTTTTTGTTATTACCCACAAACAAATTTTTAACACCACATTTTTTCATTTTAGAATTGACGTTTCCAAAATATGTAGCGTTTTATATCATTTCATGATAGGCGAACATTTTTGAAAATTTTAATTTTCCCGCACCGACGCTACGAGGCACCTGGCACTTATAATATTCACTATCTGCAGTCTAGCTCAATCAAGTTTTGTCAATCTCAGTCAAGTTTAGTTGCTCTGAGTCACTCTAACAAGCTCGCTCCAAGTCGCTTCAAGATGCTTATCAAAACGACAATTATTATTTATTTTGCAATCGAGTTTTGTGAAATTTCACCTTTTCGAGGGGAAGGGGGGGGGCAAATTTCTGAATTCGCCACGGGCACCAGAGAGGCTCGCTACGTGACTGTGCCGCACTGAAATAGATTACCTAATAATTATTAATACATAATATTATGATGTATATAATAATATAATATGTCTTTTACTGACAGCTCTCGAGCGCGTCAACTGTCAAGTCTCTCGCATTGCGGATTTGGAATTTTTGCAGCAACATTTTGAGACAAATGCTCGGACACATCGGTTGTGTTTTTTTTTAACAAGGTGTCTATATTTATTCTGACAAAATTTTACTTATCGATCGTGCTTTGTTTTTGAGCTATCACGTCATTGGTCATTTAGAAAAAATGCCGTCGACGTCAACAAAATACAATCGACAATTGAAATATATCAGAAAAGATTTCCTCTTAAAAAACAATCGACGTGTCCTACCATTTTTCTGAGAAAATTTCAGCAAACATTTAAATTCTCTCTAGTGCAACGTTTTTTTGCTTAAGTTAGTGGTTGATTCAAGAATTTTGAAACTTTCAAAAATCAAATTAATAAATAATTGAAACAGTTTTTTTGATTCGCCCTTGTTAATTATTTTACACACATTCGTGTTGCCTAATATCTTTAATTATTGCGCGTTTTGCTTTAGTCTCTGCATTCTCGAAACTATCTACAAAATATGCTTCATGCAATTTCTATTGTTGAATAATTTCCAGCTATTCACTTTGTCGAAGTTTCGACATCGTCGAGCCGTGCACTCATCTTTGGTGCGGCCATTTCAAGTCGCCGCTCGTATGCAAGACCAAGAGGGGACCTCCTTTAGAAGGGACCGAATGCGGATTCGATAAGTTGAGTATAATAATCAGTTTGCTAGAAACATTTCGAGCTTTACCGCGTTGTTAAATGACGCATATTATTTCGATTTAAAAAGCGACACATTAAAAATAATTATTTATTGCCGACACCGTAGTATTGTTTTTATTTCATTTTTTCATTTATGATATTAAAGTATTTGGATTAATGTGTCCTGTGAGACAATTTTTATAAAATAAATTTCGCATTTAAAGCTTTTATTTCTCAACACGTGACCAATCGAAGCGCATGTTTGTTTTTGTGAAATTTACTGCAGGTCAATAATTAATATTTTTGAGTTTTTTCACTAACCGCAATTTTACTGCAGATAAAAGAGTTGGACCAACGATGTAGCGTTTTTTAGTTGTTTTATTTTAATTAAATTACTTGATGATTTCTTTTGAAAATCAGTTTTATTTCTAAACTAAAATTTATAATAAAAACCTGTACAAATGATAGAATTATATGATATCATTAAGTATTATTTCATTATAAAAGTTACATATATAAGAAAATAAATTTAATTCTATTGTGTATTATGTTTACAATATAGGTACGCACTCAAATTAATTCTTTTAATATCCAACAAACAATCCATAGGTGGAACTTAACCTAACTTATTACTAACTAATTACTGTAGAATGGTTTTTCTTGTTGCACTTTGCAAATGAAACAAAAGTAACGCAATTACAGCTTATAGTAATATAGATATTTTTTAACAACATAAAATAACATTAGCCGACTCAACGTTTTCACCAGCTGTAGTGTAAAAATCCTAGAATACTTACTCTTTAAAATCACAATTTTTGGAACGACGTTCCTTATCGTGGGTTAGCGAGGGGACCTAGCCGAGAAAAAATGTAACATGTCACGAAAAACCGTAAGACAAAAATGTCACGAAAAACCGTAAGACAAAAATGTCACGAAAACCCGTATGACGTATAATGTATACTAGTATAAGGTGATTCCGGATGTTTTTAGATTATACCGGGTGTTTTTAGATTAATTCGGGTGTTTTCAGATCATATTAGGTGTTTTAGATGATACCGGGTGTTTTTAGATTATACCGGGTGTTTTGAGATTATACCGGGTGTTTTTAGATTATACCGGGTGTTTTGAGATTATACCGGATGTTTTTAGATTATACCGGGTGTTTTTAGATTATACCGGATGTTTTTAGATTATACCGGGTGTTTTTAGATTATATAAAACGCGTTACGAAAAACGTCTTATACGAAAGGGACTTCGTTCCAAATGCGTGTCCCGCGACACGTTCCAAGTTTTTTTTAATAGACCAATTTTTTAATAGGGTAATGCCAAATATCTCTCATAAGTTCTCTATTAGAGGCAGGTGATAGGTGTACTTAAACAGAGCGTAATAATGTACCGTTCACTAAACTCTAGAGAGTATTAATTATTAGCTATAGTACTATCATAATATGTATGTAATGTATGTATATCTAAACATTGCAGTGGTGCGTGAATGGCTATTGCGAACTAGTCGACGAGAGACGTCTGTCCGGCGGCGGCGGCGGTGATGGAACTGCAATCACCGTCGACGGTCCGGTCGCGCACAATCCGCAGGACGGCGGTTGGGGCGACTGGTCGCCATGGGGACCGTGCTCGAGGTCTTGCGGCGTCGGTGCTTCGTTCAGATCTCGCCACTGCAACGAACCGAGGTGTGCGCAGGAATGTCCCACGACGCCGTCGCTATCGTATTTCCGACTTTTCCATTTTAAATATAAAAAAAACGTAACAGCATGAATACGATTTTCGGTTTTGTATTTTTAAAAAACTTTTCAAATTTTCTTATAAAAACTTTCTTTGTTGCATTTTCAGTATACTCGTATGTAACAAAACAGCCGCTATAGGTAATATAACTGCATTATAATATTATTATAGATGCAAGCATTTCAAAGCGTAGCTATTATCTTTTTAACGTTAATGCCGAGCTAATTTTACTATGAATTTTGAATCCAGTAAAATTGTTACCGCCGTCGAATTGACATTATTCATTTTGTTTGATTTATTTTCCGCCTTTTTGAAGATTAACATTTTTTTAGACGGTTTTCAGTCTTTACAATGTTTTTTAAAAAATAATTTACAGTTGGTGTATGTACCTATTTATTTGTTTCCCACGTTGTTACTATAGACCGGCTTATGGCGGATTAGATTGCGAGGGACCGAGTGAAGAATTTCGAATCTGTAGCATAACCGAGTGTCCCGAACCGCGGCGGGACTTCCGAGCTCAACAATGTTCCAGACTGTATCGAATGCTGGCGAGCGAAACGAATGACACCATCAGGGCCAATATGACTTGGCTGCCACATGAATCTGATGACGGTAATTATTAAAAATCCGGATCGCAGTGCCAAAACCCTGCCGACAATATAGATTATAGTGTATTTGCTAATACAAGCAATGTGACTTTATTATGTGAACTTAAGCTGCTTTTTTGGGCAAAATACAAAATTTAACTTAATACACCCCTTAAAATTACATTTTTTCTTAATTGAAATATTATTATCTATCGAACCTCTACACCAAATTAAAAACACCTTTCAGGAAATAACTCACTATATCTGCAAACTAGTGTTTTCAGAAAATTCGTAAATCAGGTCCTGTCGGGCCGATTTTATTAAAATTTTAGGAGCCCTTTTTAATTGCAATTATAGGGTTAAATTTCAATTTTGAAACGATTCTGAGAATTTTCTATTATTTGTGAAAAATTTTAAGTTTTATACAATCCAAATTTTTCTTTTGAAGCCTTTGTATTAAAAAAATAGTGTAGAGCTAGTTCGTTACAAAAAAAAAGTCGGCGAGCTACTTTTATTTCTAAACGGTCTATTTTATAATACATATTTTCATACTGAAGAAGTAATAATTGAATTGAGGAAAATGTGTTTCACTGCACACACGTCAGAAATTTTATTGACAACGAAATATCATATTTAGAAACTTTATTATGGAAAAGAAAAAAATATTGGTGTGATATCTTATATAATTGATTATCTTTTAATTCTCATCTTTATTTGCTCTGTTCGTAGACTGTGCTTATTCGGTGCTTGATATAATAGGTTAATGAAACGACAGAAAATAAATTTAATATTCGGTTTAATATATGTGTAAAAAAAATTACAGACATACTTAAATGCCAATTAACCTGTGTCAGTCAAGAAACGGGCGAATTATATTTAAGCGGTGAAAATTTAATCGATGGAACGCCTTGCTCTTATGACAATCCGACAGACAGATGCATTCAGGTAATAATAAACAAAAACTATATTATAACTTTTTAGAAGAAAAATAATTTTCACCACATCAACAAACTTGGAATCACAATAAGACGTCCTCCTTCTGACCTGCACGTCGATTGTACAAATTAGGTATTTTTAGTCGCCCATTTATGAGACCACGTTAAAAATTTCAGGGTGTTTGTCGGAAGATTGGTTGCGACGGTCGTTTGGAGTCGAATTTGACAACAGATTCCTGCGGCGTTTGTTCTGGTAAAGACAAACTTTGCATCAATGCAACGTCCAAGTTTGAGAGAAGTATAAAAAGAGGTCAGCCACAAATCAATTGCTTACACGCAAACTCGATTGCCATTTTGGTACGATGGTTATATTAATTCATTACTGTTTCAGAAATAAGTCGGCTGGCGATTATTCCTCGATTGGCGCAAAGCGTGTCAGTCGAAGTAAACATAACGGCGTCGTCGCCGTTTGAGCGAGCGCCACGTACCGGCGTTCCGCTAATCACTCTGATACTGAGAGATCGACGCAAGCGACGCTACGACGTGTTGTCTTCGGCTCCGTCGCCGCCGATCGTCAAAACCGCCAGTCGAGCGGAAGGAGTTGATTTAATGCGCCAAGGAATGCAGCCGTCGCGCACGACCAACGTTATTATCGAAGGGGCAAAGTTCCACTACTCGCAGACTGGCAGCATCGAGAGATTGTTTGCCAAAGGACCGTTGCTTGGAGAAGTTATTGTGTTGGTAAGAATCATTCATTCCGTACATTGACAATATGTACGCAACGATATAAGTACGTATTGTGTCATATTATTATATTCGATGGACATATTGTCAGTTCCGTTGGTCTGTCGTATTTTTCTTCCTTGCGCTAATCTGTAGCTAACTAATTTCAATCACAACCATTTTAACAGAATAGTAGGCATACCTCCTACCTGATATATATTATAGCTGTAGAGGGTGTACAATGAAAGAAAGTCTATTTTCTGCCATCAGCTCTTTTTACTTCTCTATAGCTAATAATAATTCCATTATGTATTCGAACCGGAAAAGCAGCACTAGTTGATTGCTTTTATGAAAGTAAATAATATAATATCATAATATAAAATAATATGACCCAAGCTAAAAACGCTACAAATAAAACAAATATAACAGAATGTAATTCCATTATTTTGACAATTCTCAATTGCCAGTAATTTATTTCTAATATGTGTTCCGTATTTTTCGCGTAGCTGTACGTTCCGTCGGAAGAATTGTTGAGCGCAGGCGGCAGTGTTTCGGCGTCCGTATCCGTCACGTACGTCTTGCATCGCGATTCTTTGGCGACGTCGGCTCGCTACAGGTGGATAGAGGGCGGTTGGGGACCGTGCTCGGCAAGTTGCGGGGGCGGCAGACGCGCACTGACGGTGGCCTGTCGCGACACTCACGCCGACCGAATCGTACCGAGGCGACATTGTTCGCTAGCTGCCAAGCCTCCGCTCGTCACGGAGCCTTGCAACAATATCAGGTATAGACGTCGCAGCCGTTTTGCAAAAGAAAAAAAAAAAGGGAGAGAAACGCGTGAGCCCCGCACTTTCGCAAGTTCGCGGGAAAAGTGAAACGTCGACAGGTAACCGTTTGTGGTACCTGTTTAGTTTTTGTCTCTGTTATAATATGTATCCATTATTTCCGAGCCGTTAAATCGTTGATCCTCTTTGACATCACAGAAATTCTCAAACAAGTTACGTTGCTAAAATCTCAAACACAATAAGGCATAATATTATTATCATAAAGGTCGATAAAGAAGTGAAATTGAATCAAATATTTATTCATAAACCTCCATAATAGACCGCAGCTGATTTTTTTAACAGTTTGGTGTCGCGCCCTGTATAGTATTTTTGCAAGACTTTAACATTTTTCTCCGTAAACGTTTAAACTTCAATAGAGACGAAGTTTAACAATTATTACTAGTGTACATATCGATTATTATCGATTAATGATATTGTTTTTTGTTTTTTCAGCTGCGCCTTCCGTTGGACGAGCGGCGACTGGGAGTATTGCAGCGCGACGTGCGGCTCGCGCGGTCTCCAATCGCGAGAGGTGTACTGCGTGCCGCACGACGTCGCCGTGGCCGGCAACGCCACAGTCGGCGACGAACAGCCGTGGCGACGCATGGTGTCGCCGAATCGATGCCCGCGCGATAGCAAGCCGCAAGTGGTACGCGCCTGTAACAGATTTCCATGTCCGGCATACTGGGTCCACGGACCCTGGTCAGAGGTAGGTGCCTCCTAGTGGCCCCCGCACTTTAATTATGAGCAGGCGCACCGTTTTATTTCAGCGCCGAAAAAACGCGACCGGGCTTCCTTTTAATTCGATATTGTGCTCTTTTGCTATTTAAGTTCGAAAGAGAAAAAATTGTATGATTTTCATATGTCAGTGTTATAGATTACCTTATTATCAATTTTATTAGGTATAGTTATTATCAGAGCATCCAGCGAAATTTGTTCATTTTTAACTAAATTAAAAAATAATCATCGTCAGCGTAGTCCCCAGGATAGAAATTAATTTTCAGCGGTGCCCGGTCATCGTTAAAAACCTAATTCCTAAAATGCACTGGCATGTTGTTTGCACATTGAAAAATCTCGATCAGTATTCTATTAGTGCATACATTTTGGCGGGAAAGTATAACTAATAAAATAAAATAAAATCTTTCTTTGATGTTTATTTTTTCAATTAAACTGATGAATTGTCCAATGCGTGCAAAATAATATCCTTCGAATTATCGCGAAAATAAATTAAACTTAAATAATGCAATTTTTGATGAGAAAAAAAAGGAGTTTGCCCAGGCATTTTTTCATTATCATCTAATATATCTATTGTTGGCCTAAGAATAAAGTTTTGATAATAGATAGGTACACTGATATATTTGTCTGTTGACTGCAGTGCTCGAGCACGTGCGGCACAGGTTATTCGACCCGCGACTCGTATTGTCCTGTGATGGAGAACGAACCTCTGTTTTCGTGCGGCCCCTCGCCGCCTCTTCAGCGACACGCCTGCAAGGGTCGCGCCCGCCGCACTCACCCGCAGTGTCGGCGTCCACCGCGTCGAGGAGGTCACGGAGGAGCACCTGGAAGGCGACGCTGCTCCAAAGATTCGTTCGAACATTGTGCTCTCGTCGACTATATTGGAAAATATTGCGTTGTTGGCGAATTTCGAAAAGTGTGCTGTAAATCTTGTATGCTAAATGCACTTCCTGAATAGAGAATCGAAAAAGCGAAGAGTGACCGCTAATAATAATTATCCAATCAATAGCTGGAGTTTTATTGCAAATATCTGTAAATGTTGATTTTTTTACTTTCAAAATTCGGATATGATTTCAAAGCTGTCAAATTAAAGACTTGAACATAACGGAAAAATAACGAAACGAAATAAGTTTTGGTGGAAGTACAAAAGCTCGCCGTCAATAATAATTTTAAATAAAAGTAACAGTGAGCAACGATAAATGTCATACTCTGAAGTTTTCGCCATATTTTAGAAAAAGACCGAAAAGTAACAATTATTACCGAAATCTTGTTTTTGCAACCTTTTGACAAATTCGCAATATAAACACCTTTAAGAATTTAATTCAATTAAATTTATTACGTTTCGCTGTTGAAACTGATCAGTGTCGAAAAAAACCCACATGAGAAATAAATTGAATAAAATACCCCCACTCGAAATCTGAAAGCATTATTGAGAAAATGTTTTATAATATATTTACATAAATAATAATATTATGGTCAAACACATATACGTATTTTTGAAATTGACTTAAAGGACTTATTGTAGCGAGTTTGATAATATTATGTCCGTAGCAGGGATGTTAAAAAATATCGATATATCGATATTTTTTATTTGATATGTCGATATTTTTGGGCGATATTTAATATTTCGATATAAAATTCCGAGTATCGAAATCGATATTTTTGTAAGTACTTCCGCGACTGACTATGGCCGTTTAATTATTCCGACAAATCGAAAACTTCACTGAAAAAGAAACATGTGTTTTTACATATGTTTTTGGAACACTTTTAAGTGCGCTCTAAAAACAACAACAGTGAATAAAGCACAATATATCAAACACTTTTCTTTTTCACCGGATTTTTCGATATTTTCGGAATAATAAACAGTCAAAATGTCTATTCATGGAATATTTCATTTCATTTCTACAGCATCCAGAATATTTTTAATTATTTTGATTTACACCTCAATTCATGCTGTACCAACAATTTTCTGTCTAATGTCACCTCTGGCACGCATCCCATAGGTTCACCATTTGTTTATTATTTGTTCGATTAATCTCTAAAATTATCTGCTCCTAAATGTATTGGACATTTTATTAATAAACAAAAAAAATTCTTATCATTGTTTTTGATTTCAGATAAATATTTATTAGTTGATTTATTAGAAATAATGTCCGTTAATTGCTATTTGAGATTATATTAAGCTAGCCAATATGTATAGTAAATTTCTTCGAGTGCCAATGTTCTCATTCAAATTGGACCGATAGATGGTTATTTTTAAAAAAATCTATTGGTACCGATATCGTTACTTGAAAAAATTATCGATACGATATATATCGATACTTTTTGGCACTTCCGACATCCCTAGTCCGTAGTATATAGAATGCGGGCGAATATACAGATGTAGGTATGTATAAGCAGCTGATGTTTTCTTATAGCGGCGATAATTGTGCCCCGAGTGAACTATCTTAATATGCATGCACGTGTTAAATAAACGTTCCATTTGCAATATCCCACTCAACACCGAAAAGGTTGTGTAATACTACCTATATTATGATTTTCACTTCGTGTATATCTTAAGATATTAAAATATGATAAAAATAAATGTGAAAAATACGACGTTATCAGTCTATACTATAGTTTTTTTTTTTATATATACCTGTCTGTAAACGATAGACAATACTGTTATGTAAAAAAGCAATTAAACTGCTTTTAAAAGAAATATTTGTAAGACGGTTCGTTATTATCAAATTTCTATAAGTGGAATATTTTCAAATAACACATATGTATTGTAACAATTTGAACTTATGTGCCCCGAAAAAATATATATATGGAGCCTATGCGATAAAATATCAAAGATGATATTTTATCATTGTAGATATTTAGATCGAATAAAATCCTGTCTGGTGTGGTTTAAGTTTTGTATAGTATTGGATCTGTAACTGGCCGACAGAGAGACGACTAATTTGACGACGGCGGGTGCGATAGAGTTGGACGTCTCGCCGTGTGCTTAAAGAGGCTCGCTAGTTTTAATAATGAGAGAGGACGGGAGAGACCGCGCGACCGTCTAAGTGTCAACATCACGTTGAACAGGGCCACGGAATGATGAATGATTGAAATTTTGAGATTGGATTCTGAAGCTAAGAATGGTGTTTTACGATTGGATTAGGGTGATTTTCGGATTGGATTAGGGTGATTTTAGATTATTGGATTTTGGAATAGGAGCTATTGTCGTTGCTAGGTTTTTTTTTTTGCGTGATAATTCCAGACGTATATTGTCATTTATATTATGGTTGCTTTTTCGTGAAGTTGGCCTATTTTAATTTGTTTGTTGTTGTTATTTTTCTTTCGTTTTGTTATGGGAATTTTTTATTTCCCAAATTAGTTTTACAAATATTATTAATCGAAATATTTGTTCCGGACCGGAAGTCAACTTTGAGTGTCTTCAATCCGGACCAATTGAGGCTCACTTCGCACGATCATAGTGTCCTGGCGCCCCTTTTACTTTTCCTGTTGGTAAGATACGTGCGATTTCCTTGCATCTCCCAAAAATTGACTTTCGGTCCTGGTTGTTTTTTTATAATAGTGCTAGTGTCTTTCGTGTCTTGTGGTAGGTGGTGGACTTATTAGCTCAGTATTGAGCGTTTTGTTTGTTATATTTATATTGTTTATTCGAGTGGTAGGTGGTGGATTTTTAAGCCCAGATTTGGGCATTTTCGATTAGTGCTAGGCCGCGGTAATTGATAAATATTTTGTCACATTTTTTTGTTGGACCCACGACCTCCGCGCCTCTGAATTAGCTAGCCGGATTTTTTGTCATAGTATATAATATTATCTTCAACAGTATTGTTGAAATATTTAACACATTTGTCGTTAAATAAGCATTAAGTAATAACTATATTAAAAAAACTATTTACAACTATAAAGTTGCGATGAAAAAAATTGGTGGATCCAAATAATTCCATCTCAAAATATGATAGTGGCAAAATAAAGTAATTTGTTTAAACCTACCATTTTTAGAGGTTGAAAAATGTTTTTGGGCCTCAAAATACTGAAAAAATTCTCCAAATCGTTTCAAAGTTGAAATTTAATTCTCTGGTAGTAATTAAAAAGTGTTCCTAAAATTTTAATAAAATCATAACAAGTAATTAAAAAACACTTGAAAATTCTACAAATAATTTTTTATTTCTCGACGATCGTTTCGGTCAATAAGTCCATCCTCAGGAGTACAAAAATTACATATTTTCATTATACCTACTTTATACACTAAAAAATTAACTTGAATTAATATGAGTCAACCATAGGTCTGTCTGTAAGGTAGTTGTAGGAGGGGTGATAGGTTAAAGCCCAGCTGGTCATTTGTTATATTTTTATTTTTCCTAATAGCTTTTTGAATCTCTACATTTTCTAATAGTGTTTCTTGCCTTTATTACAGATATGTAGAGGTTTAAAATTTTCCTGATTAAAATTATGATTATTATCGATGAAATGAGTCGCAAATCCCGTGTTGTGATTAAGTGTGCCTATCGCTTTTGCGTGCTCCTTCATTCTTAATTTAAAAGTACGTCCCGTCTGTCCTATGTAAATAGCATCGCAATCGGAACAATGAACTTCATAAATACCACTATCTCTGATTTGTCTCGCTTCTCTTTATTGTTTAACAACATTTTGCAGAAGTTGATACGGAATAAAATCTGTGTGTTCAAACAAAATCAACTTAGGCAAAATGTTGTTAAACAATAAAGAGAAGCAAGACAAATCAGAGTACTCCTGAGGATGGACTTATTGTCCGAAACGATCGTCGAGAAATAAAAAAAAAACCCGGGTCGCAGTGCCAAAACCCTGCCGTGTGATTTTATACTTTTATTATGTGAAATTAAGTTTGTTTTTGGGCAAAATAAAAAATTTAACCCCTTAATACTCCCCTTAAAATAACATTTTTTTCTTAATTGTAATATTATTATCAATCTAACGTCTACACCGAATTAAATACACCCTTCAATAAATAAGTCACTATCTGCAAACTAGTGTTTTCATAAAATTTGTAAATCCGGTCCTGTCGGGCCGATTTTATTAAAATTTTGGGGACACTTTTTAATCACTAACAAAGGGTTAAATTTCAATTTTGAAACGATTCGGAGAATTTTTTCGGTATTTTGGGGCCCAAAAACAGTTTTCAACCCCTAAAAACTACCCTTAAAATAGCCCGATTAGGCCCATTTTAAATAGGCTTCTTGCGGTGATGGGTTTCAACACGTGGCCCAAATTTCGTTGAAATCAATTAACTCTTTCGAAAGTTATCGCGCGTACACATATATATATATATATATATATATATATATATATATATATATATATATATATATACGTATATAAATATATAATATATATATATATATATATATATATATATATATATATATATATATATATATATATATAAACATTTTTAAAAATGGTGCCAAAGTGTTTAGGAGGTTATGAAACGTCGAGAAATTTTGGTCCGACCCCTAGGTCCCGCCATCCGACCGACGCCAATAGTGTATGTTGCCATAATATGGCAAATACACTAATTATTTGTAGAATTTTCAAGTGTTTTTTAATTACTTGTTATTATTAATCATGTTCTACCACGTGCCGAGTGAAAAATCAGTGCAAATAATTTTAATAAAATCGGCCCGACAGGACCGAATATACAAATTTTATGAAAATAGATGGCAATTGTGTCATGGGAAGATTACCTAATTTTGTTCTCACGGACCAGAGTTGCAGTTTTGGTTTTGCAATGATTCAGTTCGTTTGATTTAGTAACGCATAGATATTCGATCAATGCAGTTTGTTTAATTTGTTAATAGTAGCATTTCGATATTGGTTCGAATAAGTTACTCATTAATATTAATAGTAGCATCTTGATAGTGGTTTAAGAAAGTTCGAATACTGATATTTGTTCAGTTCGTGAAAGCAACTCAATTCGTTGGATATATTTGAAAGTTGCATTTTGTTAATTTTGGTTTTTGTTGATAAAAACAATTAGTTATTAATTTTGTTCGTCAAACAAGTTTGTGTGATATTGAAGTCAAGCAAATTCAGTTTTCCTAATAATTCTCCTTCTACCCTTTTCCAAACACTCCAAACTGAAATACATCACGGAATCATCAAATACCAAATTTCGGTAAGTCATTTTAAAACTATTTATAACACAAACAAGTAAAAGGAAAAAAAAATACAGTCCACTTTAAACTTTAGAATACCGGCAAAAACAGTGTACATATAATTTGGCATAGAGGTTCGATTGATAATAATATTGCAATTAAGAAAAAAAAATATTTTAAGGGGTGTATTAAGTAGTAAATTTTTTTATTTTGCCCAAAAGCCAACTTATGTTCGCATAATAAAGCCACACTTCCTGTATCAAATACAGGGTTTTGGCACTGCGATCCGTTTTTTTTTTTAATTTTTTTATTTAATTCTATTAATACCGCTCTGGATTTGAGGAAGTTTTGTTTCTTCATTTACTATCGGCGAAATGAAATGAAGGAAAAACGTGCCTACTGTCTGCAAGTTTTTTTTCAATAAAAACTTACTAAAAATGTTTATCGGAATGGGCGTTTTACACAGTTAGTGAATTTTTTTAAGTTGTTGATAAGTGTATAATTTTATTTTTGTATTTCCCTGACTTGTCAAGTGGATGCACCTGTGTCTCAACTGTCAACTGACTGATTAAAAAAAGAAAAAAAAAGAAACATATTCAATGGCACCCAAAAATAAAGAATCCTGCGCACGCCTATGGTTGCTCCTCTACAATTTTTGATTGGCTTAACTCAGCGATATACAAACTAAAAAATTCTAGAACTATACAACCACACAAGAATTTAAAAAAATTGGATCGCAGGGCCAAAACCCTGCCAACAGTATTCTGTATTGTGACTTTATTACATGAACTTAGATTCTGAGAATTTTTTTCGTTATTTTTGGACCTAAAAACTGTTTTCAACCCCTAAAAACTATCCTTATAATGACCCGATTGAGGCTATTTTAAATAGGCTTCGTTATGGATTCCAACATGTGTGCCAAATTTCGTTTAAATCAAGACTGTCGAGAGTTACCGTGCTAAGAAACCCCTTGGTCCCGCCATCCATCCGACGTCAATAGTGTATGTGCCATATAGCAAATACTCTAAACAAAAAAAAAAAAAAAACAGTAGGTAGAATACATCAGGTGAAACATAAATTTTATATGAAAATCTAAACGCGTATAGAAAACATACATTTTTAAATATTTATTCTAGGGCAGTGACTCTTAAACCTCGCTTTTTTGTGTATCAGGAAGCGGCGGAGTCTTAAATTCTACCTTAGAAATTAAAATTGGAATTGATAAATGATCAATTTTTTTAATTGATATATAAAATTTCAGAAAAAATGTCGATGTTACGATGAGTCCTTTTGCAGAAGACGCTGACACGCTTACAGTGCACTGTTTAAGAACCATCGTCCTAAGGGCTTTGGTATTAAAAATTTAGTAATTATTTTAAAACAACATCGTTTGATTAGAGTCTTGCTGAGCTCGTTCCAACTGCGATTGTGTCCCCTTTACTCCAGACCCGTTATTCTCTTCCTCTGATCTGATGTAAATTGGAACCCCGAACTCAACATCTAGACTGTAGAGCTCATTCACAGTAGGAAAAATACATCTCAGAGACATATGTTTCGCAAGGAAGGTTTTTTGTAGTAAATCAAGTTTCAAAATCGCCTGCGTGAGAAAATATTTTTAAAATTTTTATATTAGGTCATTAAGATTTACAACAATATTGAAGTCATCATCAGTTAATATCCAAACAAATTAATAAATGATAATAATGTCACGGGTATTTGGGCAATTCAATGTTGGAACAAACAAAACAAGTCAATTGACTAACAACATAATAATATACATATAAAAATAGAATAAAAAAAATTAAGCAGTCATTGGGGACTGCCGACGGAAGTGTTATTAATACTGAGTGGGGCGCAGCCTCACGAGTTAAAATAGTAATACGGTGGAGTCAAAAGCTCAACTACTGTTGTTGCTACCGAGTTTCATCTTAATCGTGTGAGCTATAAGTATGACGTGTTGTGTTTTGTTTTCACTTCCAACGGCAGTCCCCAATGACTGTTTAGTTTTTTTTTGTCTTTATATGTATAAAAAACTGTTTCGACGTATTCTATTGTACGTTTGTGTAAAATTTCTTCCTCTTTCGTTTAAGACAGGTCTCGAACCGATCTGATTTAAATTGAGCGAATTATAAGCAAAAGCACATCATACTTATAGCTACAGAGATAACAACAGCATGTCGATGTCGGTGACGCGAGCTAAAGTTTTTACCCCCATCCAAATAAAAATAAAAATCGCCTAGCGCACCTAAAAAGGTTTTCACTTTAACACGCCACTTACTGCCTCATTCTTTTTGGAGTAGAATTTGCGGAGCTAGTGCGCTTAATCTATTCATTTTACAAAAAAAGGTTATTATATAAATTATAGGAAATTTTATCTAGTTTAATTTATTATATAAATGTTTTTTTTCGTAAAATGAGTCGAAAAGGATATACTGTTAAAAAACTGTGTTTAGGTACCATTTTTCCAAAACGTCGGCGCGACAAAGCTACGAGATGACAAAGTAGAAATTCGGAAAGAACATATCGAAATCTATAAAATTACCAATTTTCAAAACTCCCGGGAAACTTCCCACGTAACCTCTTTTTTCAGCACCAAATGATTGGACTATAATATTCAAAAATATTTTTGTAAATAGCTATTGAAAATGTAAGAAACTTTTTTGATGTTTTTGATAACTTTTTTAATAATATATTTGTGTAAAAAGACGAATCATCGCATACTAATATTTGTTTAATTGTTTTGACATTGAATTGTCCAAATACTCGTGACAATACTATCATTTATAATATATTGTTTAAATTAAATAAAATAAATTTTAAAATTCTGAGTAGATTATTTCTGTAAAATATTTGCAAATGTTTAATAATTTTACATGTTAATAGTAAATATGTATTTGTTTCTACGGCACAAAAAATTACAAAGAAAATAAAATGATTAGGTATAATCCAATAAATTCTCAATGTTTAAAATACACCGTGTAGGTATGCCCGTCTGTACGTTAACTGTATGATCTTTGCCAAAGCATAATATGTCTGACTCTGCCCATAGGCAATAGTCTTGATCTTATGCACACGGGTTGACTGTTTTGCAGCCAAGATGAGACTATACTGTGCAATTAGTTCATTGTTTGCATACGAGCGTGACTAAATCTGAATTGATAAAGATGGTTGCTTTTACCGTACAAAAGAAAAATTTCGCACCAACATGCAATCATGCAACTGACACGGTCGCACACGATCAGTTTGAAAGTATTTTCAAATCGGTCGTGCTTTTGTCGACCCATGTGTGACTCTCCAAACTCTGACGTAAGAAAGGTCATAGAATGATCACATCGTCAACCGGTTAGAAACTCAAATTTCAAAACAGTCGACCCGTGTGCGGAACACCTTAGTCAAATATGTGTCATGTGTAAATTTTAAAATTAAAGACAATGATGTTCATAAAATAATGTGACAGTAGTCACGCGAGGAAAAAAATGCATTCATGTTGATTGATAAGTCATTTTATAATTTTTGATTGTAAAATTTTGCAATTAATTATCCTGTAAAAGAGTGTAAAATGTCTAAAATTCGTAATAATTTATGTCGTACTTGTCGGTTCTACTGTTTTGTTAAAAAATGCGCATTTATATTTTCGCATAATAAAATATAGCGATACATAACGAGATTTCTATAACGAAATTATCATAAATACTAACTTTTCTACAAGGATGAGGTAATGCTCCTTCCAAATACATTTTCGGGCAATATAGTAAATTATTAATTGGCGTTTGTAGAGTAATCGTATACATGCCAAGGTATTGGAAAAAATCACTATATATTCGTTCTTCAAAAATTATATTACTATTGTAATATATTTTTCCATTAATCATTCTATTACTGATAATATGGTGCCATACTGCTGTTATATAACCATACGATAAACCTAAGATAATTATTTAACAGTTTGTTAAAAATTCGATTTTGTACATCCGAAACAAACAAATTTTGTGAGTACTAGAATTTCGGTTACCCGATATGAAGGTTGAGGACTGACAGTATAATTAACATAATTGAATGTGTCAACGTCTGAGGGCAAAGGTTGTTAGTCCGCATTAAAACTGAAAATTTTGCGAATTGATAAGTTATCACAGTGTAATAATTTTTATATCTATGACGGAATGAAGCATTATACTGACGAGTATCTACATTATAACGTTACAACGAGCGTCAGCGAGTTCTACAATCACGCGAGTCATAATATCATTACACCCGAGATATATACACTGTACACTTTTATACCGTACATTCAATAAAATAACTGATTTTCATTTCATTTTGTTTCCTAAATGTTGATCATTTCATTTGTCTAGCAAATTTTTGACAACCGATTACTATAGTTAGTATGTGATTTACTATATTCATATCCATATTACTAAATGACTGTTAATATTCATGGGTATTTGGATTGACAAGAATGTTACTATTTATTTGAATTTATGTTAAAATTTTGAATTTGAATAATTCGTTATTGAGTACCTGAAGAAGTCTCGAGAGAGACGAAACGTCGTACAAAGATATTAAAGAATTATTTTTAAATAATAACAGTTTTGTCAATCCAAACACCAATGAATATTAACAGGCATAGTTAGTAAATTTCCACTGGATTTTTCTTTACGCCCTTGTGTTAAATAGGTCATTTAAATACAGCTATACAGACATGAAAAGCAGCTATTGTATAGAGGAGTGGCAAAAAATATTATACGAGATTACCCGACGGAATTATTCAATTAATTTTCATGCCGGTCCAACAATATGTATTGATAAAATATTTGGAAAAATTTTAGGTTATATCTCAATACAATATTATAACAGATTGAAGTCTTTATCAGGTAATGTCGCACGTTGGGTTAACACGACTAACCATGCCCAATATTACTGAAATACGTTAACAAAAAAGTAGTTTAAGGCTGTCGGAACGCTCTGAATTTAAGCCAAAAATAGAGCTTCGGCTGTCAACTGATTGTAGACTTATTCGTCAACATTCTGCAAAAAATCTTTCTCTATAAGGAAGATAAAGGAGAAATCTAGGTCTGTAATGGACTACTTTTGTAATATTATATGTACGATTTACTAGAAAAAAGTTGGCATTAATTGTGCTAAAAAAACACACGTTTTCAATGTCACACTATGACCTTATTCGTACTTAGTTCACAAAACTGTTCCGTCACAAACCTAAAGTGACTCTTCCTTTTTCGGAAAAGTTTTTTAAATCTTCAAAATATTTCCAAAAATTAGAGTAAATAATCAATTGACAGCGGCACTCTTGCAATAGCATCTTTTATCCTCGTAGTTGGCACCAGCCAAAAATTGAAACGTGCGGATGATTTGAGCGAGATAGAGCTAAAGAAGGTCACACCCACAATATGTCTTTTGCCTACCTCGCCCTTTAGCGCTGGATCTCAGCACAAACAAAATTCAGAGCGTTCCGACAGCCTTAAGTAGTGTGTACGTCGAATAATAAAGTGTCCGATAAACGAGGCTCTACACCGTATTTTCAAAATATTACTTAAAGATTTGCTTTATTACCTTCTACATATAATATAGATTTATATCCGTCATCTATTAAAAAGCCGGTGAGTACTGACTGCGTGTTATGAGGCAAAGCGACCAAGCTCGAGTTCTTGCTCATATTATTCAAGCCATATGCTACTGATTCACCATATAGGCCCAAATTATGTGACAATATTAAATCCAAAGTGCTAGTGATTAATGTTTTATCATTCAGAACGACAATCAGTCGGTTATATGTTGTATTCGATGTTAATACTTTCAGGAGAGACAATTGACGAGTTACAAACAATCTCGCGGAAATCTTAATATTTGTACCTAAAATAAAGTGACTGCATTTATTACATAATAACTTTCTATAAAAATAAATTGACTCCTGTTCAAAAAAGAGTCGCTAAAAAGAGAAAATAGTTAAATTTTGAAGTCGATTTCAAAAAATCAGTATCATTTACATACTAATTTACAGTACACTTGAAACGGACAAAATCATGTAGCAACGATTAGGATGCACTTTTTGTGGCAACAAATTAATAGGTTCTGACTGACTATGAATAAAAAAATAGAACTGTTGGTAAAAAAAATACTATACCGGGTGTCTCAGAAATCGCGCACCCAATTGTTGGGATCGAAAGAGAAAAATATTCTGAGCCCAAAAATCCATATTTGGAATTTTTTGATAACGTAGTTAATTAGTAATTAATTAATGAAAGTGACCAATCAGGAGCGCGCTACAGACGAATAAAAAGTGAGTGGGGAGGCAGTAGGGGACGCGAGAGTGAGACGCCAGAGGGCCTTGACAAGACAGATGCGAAAAGTGGAAATCACTGGCGAGCGTTAATTAAGTTATTTTATTCATTAAAAATTATTAGTGTAGTTAAAAAAAAAAATTCGAAACTGGACTCAGACAAAAACTCTGGAAGGTTTTGATACAATAAATTTATTTATTTAGAAATATTAAAGCATTTTCATATTATAATAATAATAATATAATAATAATAATAATCTTTATTTGGTCGGTATACTAGTATACATAAATAGTGTCACAATTTTACAGAATTTATAAAAATTCTAAAAATTCACTCAATTTATAGTGAGCCTTAGTTAGTAAAAATTGTTTCAATTTAGTCTTAAATTATCTGCTGTCACATTTTTTTATGTAACAGGGTATATTATTGTGTATCCGTATCATAGCGTTGCGGACACCTTTTTGGGTTACTGCAAGAGTACAGATGGAAGATTTGAAATTATCTCTGTGTCTTGTTAGATATTTATGATTCGTATGGTTTTCACTAAAAAAACTTGGATAGCTTTGAACAAAGTTTGCACAGTTTAGAATATATAAGTCAACTAGAGTTAATATATTGTACTTTATAAATAAATCCTTGTAGTGCTCTCTAGGCGCCGCACCCGCCATGATCCGGATACACTTTTTCTGTAAAATAAAAACTTTCTGTGCCCACACCGAATTCCCCCCAAAACATTATTCCAAATTGAATAATTGATTGGAAGTATGCATGATAGACACTAAGCAAGATATCAAAACTGACGTATTTTTTTAAGTACATAAGCACAAACTTAGCTCGATTTAACTTTGGCATAATATAATTGATATGTTGTTTCCAGTCTAAATTACTGTCTATATATATTCCAAGGAATTTAACCGAGTCTTTATATGCAAATTGTGGAATAGTAAAGTAGTTCCCAAATTTAATTATTTCAGTTTTTGTGTTATTTATTTTAAGACTGTTGTTTGTGAACCATTTGTTTAGGTCTATCATGCATTCTTCCAATCTATCTTTCAAAATCGCTCGATCTCTGCCCTCACATATGACAGCAGTATCATCAGCAAACAAAAATGTCTTGCTGTCAGTCGCTAAGGGAAGATCGTTTATGAACAATATGAAGAGTAGAGGTCCTAAGATGCTACCTTGAGGTACCCCTCTATTATTTAATGACCAGTCTGACATACTTTCCCGGATATTATAGCTAGTGTTTACTCGAACTTTTACACATTGTTTCCTGTCTGTCATATATGAGGAAAAGAGATCGAGTGCTGCTCCTCTAACACCATATTTTTCCAATTTACAGAGCAAGAGATTTTTATCGACACAGTCGAAAGCTTTTGTTAAATCTAATAAATCAAGTGAGCATGGTATTTTATTTTCCCAAAAATTTATTATATTGTCAATGACATTAAAAATTGAAACATTAATGGAGCTGTTTTTAACAAAACCGTGTTGCTGTTTGGTAATTACGTCATGCATATTTAAAAACGATAGCAAACGTTCCTTTATTGCAAGTTCAAAAATTTTTGAAAATATAGGTAATAGTGCAATAGGTCTATAATTTGAAATATCTTGATCATCCCCTTTTTTATATATGGGCATAATAATAGCTTTTTTTAAATTATTTGGAAAAATGCCACTTTCTAAAGTCATATTTAAAATTTTGCTCAGTGGTTCACATATTATGCTTGCACAGCGTTTTATTACCAAAACCGGGATTTCATCCCATCCAGTGGAATGTTTGTTTTTTAGCGACATTATTATGTTATATACCTCTTTGCTGTCAGTTGGCCGAAAAAATAGACTATTCTGTAGACTACTAATATTAATATTCAAATTGGGTGTAGGAAGGTTTAATGATTGGCTTATGTTACAGAAAAATTTATTAAACTCTTCAGAAATTTCTTTTGGATTATTAGCAATTGTATTGCAATCTGTTTTTTTTTACTGCGGTTATATATTGTTTGGAGTTATTATTTTTCCCTATTTTTTTTACTAACTGCCAAGAAGTTATTATTTTATCCTTAGAGTCATTTATTTTATTACTGTAAAATGCCTTTTTCTGTTTTACAATCATTTTTTTCAAATGTATGCATATTTGTTTATATTTGTCTGTTAATGCTTGCACAGTTTCGTTTCTATTGGTACTTTTATTTTTAATGTCTTTTATTAGTAAGAACAATGTTCTTTTTTGTTCAGACATTTTTTGTAGTTCAGGGGTTATCCAATTTTTAGAATAATTTTTATTGTTAGCTAAAATTCTACTTGACTTCGGAATAAATAAATTAAATGCATGTAAAAATCTATTTAAAAAATTATTATACACTACGTTAACATCATTATTATCAAAAATCTCATTCCAGTTTTCTTGGGACAAGAAATGTTCAAACAAGTATAAATTATCCTCTGTAAGTTGCCTAAAACTAGAGGTTTTTATAATCTGTACATTTGGTGTGGGCACAGAAAATATGATAGCTCTATGATCTGACAAATCTGTATCGACCACCTCGGTCTCATATGACTCTATATTTGTCGCGATATTATCAATGCAAGTTGATGAAACCCTACTAATCCTTGTTGGCTCACTAACCGTTATTTTTAAATTGAACGATAACAAAAGATTCTTAAAATTAATCACATTATTGTCCAAATTCATAAAATTAATATTAAAATCACCAGTTATGATTATTTGTTTATTACATTTAAAAATTCTTTCTAAACATTCATTCATTGAATTAAAAAAGATGTCCATGTTACCCAGCGGTGATCTGTAAATACTGACTAAAATTATATTTAGCGTGTCCAAACTAACAGCGCAGCATTCGAAATCTGATTCTTTGTTTAAATTTTCGATATTTTTTAAGACCGTATATTGCAAACCTTTTTTTATAAAAATACCGACTCCACCGTGTCGTTTGTTTGTTCTTGAGAATCCAGAAGCTAGCTGTAATTCACCTATATAGATTCCAAGGGAGAGCTCATCACATGTTAACCATGTTTCAGCCATACACAGTGCGTCTAAGTTATACTTTTGTGATTTTAACCAGATGTCCATTTCTTCAGTTTTATTTCTCAAGCCTTCAATATTTAGACTCATTAATTTTAATTGATTTTTAGAATTTTCCTTGTTTGGACCGAAAAAAATAAAATCTTTTAATGATGACACCCTTGGGCCAAAAGTCTTCTGAATAAATTTCATTTTCCAATTCTAGATCAGCGCCAATTTTGAAACTATTATTTTTACCTTTTGTTGGAATTTTTTCACATTCAAAACTCATATCTGGATGCTTTCCTTTCAAGTATTTTAAAACATTTTCCTCAGTTGTATCAGAATGCACTCTTCCCAGATACACCCATAATTTCTTTTGAGCTGTTTTTAACGTTTCACTCACAGCTGCTGTCCCTACAATTTCCTTTCTTTTCTTCTTGTATGTTACTTCTGTAAAACCTTCTTCTTCGTTTGAACGTGACCCTTTAGCTATCATATTAGTTGGAGAATTTTCCACAGAAACGTTTGTTTTATTTTTAATAACATTTTCTTTAGGTTTAGTAAGTTTTCCCTTATCTAATTCTTTAATTTGTCTTTGCGTTTTTTCTATTATTGGGTTTTCAGTCGATTTTTGACACCCCTGTTTACTATTCAAGGCAGCCATATCACTTTGCAATTTTCTATTTGATTCTTTTAAAATTGAAATTTCTATAATTAACGGTTTAACTGCTTCACTCACTGAGTCTTTAATAATTTTACTTAAATGATCACTAAATTCACTTCCAAATAACATTTTTTTAAAATTTTCAAATGAATTTAATTCACCTATTTCGTCGTTTTTTTTACTGCGCAAATTTAGTGACATTTTGTCAATCAAGTTAAATCCAACGATCGACATAGATCATTTTTCTTGCAAGCACTGATCAAATTTATTTATTTATTCATAATTATTTGAGCAATCAAAAGAAAAAAGTCTAAATTCAATCGAGTAGATGCTCAAAGTGTCGTCCGTTCTAGGTTTGTCTGAGTCCATCGGTTTTTATTTTAATAATAATAATTATTATTTTAGTAATCAACCGAAATAAATCAGCCGACGACACTCTCTTCTGTAGCGCGCTCCTGATTGGTCACTTTCATTAATTAATTACTAATTAACCACGTTATCAAAAAATTCCAAACATGGATTTTTGGGCTCAGAATATTTTTCTCTTTCGATCCCAACAATTGGGTGCGCGATTTCTGAGACACCCGCTATATTATGCTATCATTTTGTTCGATTGAAAGAATTTTGTTTTTCAATGTTTTGTTTTTAAGTATAAACGCGCGTGTGTGATGGTATAACTTCGAAAAGAGAGGCGAAGATACATGTTTTGCTCTCTTTGTTCCTTACGCTTAAGGAGGATTTAGACAAAGCTTAGGCTGTGATTTATACAGGGTGTTCTACAAGCTCTATGACAGACTTTGACAGATGGTAGGTCACTTGATTTTAAACATATTTTTTTTAATAAATATGGGTCCGATTCGTTTTTGTTTAGAAGTTACAAGCATTTAACCTTTATTAACAAAAAAACCCGGGTCGCAGTGCCAAAACCCTGCCGACAATATAGTGTATTTGCTGATACAGGCAGTGTGGCTTTATTATGCGAACTTAAGTTGGTTTTTGGGTAAAAAAAAAATTTTACTCCTTAATACAGCCCTTAAAATAACATTGTTTTTCTTAATTGCAATATTATTATCAATCGAACCTCTATACCAAATTATTTGCAACTTTCAGTAAATAATTCACTATCTGCAAACTAGTGTTTTCATAAAATTTGTAAGTCCGGTCCTGTCGGGCCGATTTTATTAAAATTTTAAGGACACTTTTTAATTACTACCGGAGGGTTAAATTTCAATTTTGAAACGATTCGGAAAAATTTTTCGGTATTTTTGGCCCCAAAAACATTTTTCAACCCCTAAAAACTACCCTTAAAATGGCCTGATTGGGCCCATTTTAAATAGGCTTCGTGCGGTGATGGATTCTAACATGTGTGCCAAATTTCGTTAAAATAAATTAACTTCTTCGAAAGTTATAGCCCGCACACATATATACCTATATATATATATATATATATAAATATATATATATATATATATATATATAAATATATATATATATATATAAACATTTTTAAAAATGGTGGCAAAGTGTTTAGGAGGTTATGAAACGTCGAGAAATTTTGGTCCGACCCCTAGGTCCCGCCATCCGACCGACGCCAATAGTGTATGTTGCCATATGGCAAATACACTAATTAACAATAAAAATTTAATTTAAATGATAATCACAAAACTTAAGATTATAAAAATTATTCGAAATGTCCACCCTCAGCTTGAATGCAAGCCTCACATCGACGAACTAAAGATTCGGTCACTCGAAGAATGATATTTGGATCATTTCTTATTTGGCTAGCTGCATCTTGAATTCTTTCAAGTAACTGCTAATGGGTAGCGATTTCAACATGGTGTCCCCATAAATAAAAATCCAGAGGATTCAGATCGGGTGAACGAGGTGGCCATGATATTGGACCTCCTTGACGTATCCATTTATTCGGGAATTGTTCATTTAGCCAAGCAGCAACTTGTCTTCCTTTATGTGGTGGTGCACCGTCGTGCTGATACCACATATTTTGAATAATATTAAGATGTACGTCATCAATTAACTCTAAAAGGTCGTGTCCTAAAAAATGTCTATAAAGATCTGCATTTAAACGATCATTTAGAACATGCACAGGCAATAAATTATTGTTGAAAATGCCACCCCAAACGTTGACACTGAATCGTTGCTGAAATCGTCTGGGTCTAATTGCATGTGGATTTTGCAATGCCCATACATGATCATTATGATTAATCTAATAAATAATTAAGATGACACTAACAATAATTATTGTCATAACAACCGATATTTCTATTTATCAGCCGACGTTTTTGATTCTTTAAATGCTTGTAACTTCTAAACAAAAACGAATCGGACCCATGTTTATTAAAAAAATATGTTTAAAAACAAGTGACCTACCATCTGTCCAAGTTTGCCATAGAGCTTGTAGAACACCCTGTATAGATATAGTAATTAAACTTAGCACCGACTTTTTCTCTTTTTGGCGGTTATATATTTCAATAAAAAGTTTTGTGTTTCATTTTTTGTTTTACTAGTTAAAAATCTTTAAGCTTTGCGTTGCAATTCGTAGTTAGCACGTTTAAAAAAATCTTAAAAAATCAAGTTATGGAGTAAGTACACCTATCCCCCGATTTACACGGTACTTGTTTTACACGTTTTCGCTTTTACACGGTTTTCCAAATAAGTTTTTTTTTCTTTTTATCGCACTCTACTAAATGCTACTGTGATTGAACACGTGCGCTGTGTAAGTGAATTCGAACCTTCGATTCCGAAAAAAGAATGAGTAATTTCTGACAGTGATGAAGGATAATAAAACACCTTTGGTTTTATTTTTTGTTCTTCTGTTTAATGTATTGTAATTAAATAAAAAAAACAGTGTTTCCGTAATATATTACATATTTTAACCTGTCAATGCATTTTATTTTTATTTCTGTGTAGGTACACCTAAAAATATTGAAAAAAATCACAACTGTTAAATAGCAAAATTATGCATTTTCTGCAAGCTTTTCGATTTACACGGTTTTGACTTGAAAATTTTTAATTTTCGATTTACACGTTTTTCTCAGGAACGTATCTACCGTGTAAATCGGGGGATAGGTGTAATAGGTTCATAATATTGTATAATAAATTGAATCCGAATATCCCATTTTTATGGTAAAATAGGAACTTAATTCGAGATATGAAGCTTCGTCTAAATTCAACTGCATCCGTATTGATTTTTAAAACTTTTAACTTTTACCGTGATCCAATAACACGTTATTTGGCAATATATCGTGTTTCATTTCAGAAGGATTATTTTCCGGAAAGTTAATTTTATTAGTATTATAAGCTCCTTTGGTATCGTACTGCATTCCAGCCAAGATATTAGAACAAGTATTAACACTCAAGCATGTATTAGTTTTGACAATCATCCACTCTGAACAAATGATCGGTGATAAGTCGAAAAATGACACAGCCAATAAAATGTCTGTTTCTAAATCAGTCGATTCATCACTTGATTTTAATTGAATCTCTATTTTGTTTCTCTTACTGATGTTTTTGTCATTTTCATCTTCTCCAAACAATATTTCCTTTTCTGGTTTAATTGGTGGATCTCTTACACCATACAGCTATTTTTTATATAAACAAATATTAATGAATGGATCTGGCGAAATTTGTAAATTGTCTACAGTTCAGGTGAGACCAGAAAGACATCTTTGTGAAAATATTGAGAAGTAACAGATTTTGAAAAATTTGTCGACTTGAAATGCGGTACGACAACGATAAATCTCGTCGAAACGCTAGCATTAGTACCGTGTATCTCACATTTTAAGCTATCCCTAGAAAATAAGCCATGCACGGTTTTTGAAGTTTCTTAAAATATAAGCCATGCTAAGCACGACCGATTGGGTCCAATAATTTTACAAACAGTAAAATTTGATCCAAAAGTGATAATGGGAAGGTGGACAGGTACACAAATCAAACATCTTATTACGCTGATGAACATCCCACTGGGAGTGATAATTCGAATATTAATGACGATGTTTCAGAAGAAGTCGATATTAATGTTATATTTGAATAAATAAGTCTAATATTAGCTAGTCTGATACTTATTTATGTTCATTGTACTTACATGAAAATATAAATTCAATAGATAAGAATTATTAACTTTTTTATATATAGGACCTAAAAATTCCTCAAAAAATATAAGCCATCCCTTGAATATAAGCCATGGTATGATTTTTAAGAAAAAAATAATTTTAAAGTTTAATGTAAAATGATTTTGACTTATGTGTAAAGCGCAAAATTTGAGCCCTGAAGAAAACAGCAAAGACTGCTGAAACGTTGGCAATAAATTAAAAAGTTTAACACATCAAATTTGTCCATAATTCCCATTAAACTTTAAAATTATTAAAAAATGGACTTAAACTTCGATAAAAAAAATAATATAAGCCATGGCTTACAATGTGAGATACACGGTATGTTGTGTTTTACATATGGAAGATTAATTTTAAGATGCGCTGAAGTAGACAGTACAAATTTCGTAGACAACTTCATAAAAAAAAAATGTTAACTCACTTTGGCAAGGAAAGGCTTAGTTTGTAAAAATTCGAGGAATCTTGCTATTGGCCAATCAGAAGTGAAAAATGCTCGAGTTTCATTAATATGAATATTTGTATTAATTGGATGAATGGTTGTCGATATTTCAGTTTCAAAATTATTGTATTTTACATATACTCCTGAAAATCTAAAAGATTACATTTTTCAAACCAATTTTTAAATCTTTCCATCACATTTACTATCATTTGTGAAGTTATACTTCTTTTGGCGCATTGAGAATAAAATTTTCTCTGTTACAGAAGTTACGCACACTGCATGATGATCTGTTACGGTAGCGAACATGAAATACCATCTATACAATGCTTAAATCATCGATAAAGTTGACTCTTCGATGCAGTGTAGTTTTATTTTATATTCATAGATGACATCTCTCATTTTTTCTGTTAACGATAAAATAGTTATTTCATAAATCAACAAAGTACTTAGGTTGTACTAGCGACATCGGACGAAACTTCTTAAAATCCATAGTGCTGTTAACAACTTTTGACAGTTAAATAAATTCAATACTTGAATTTTTATTTTTTTAAATTATGGATTCGACAGTATTTTATCTTATCTA
This sequence comes from Venustoraphidia nigricollis, assembly GCA_034508555.1. Lineage (NCBI taxonomy): Eukaryota > Metazoa > Arthropoda > Insecta > Raphidioptera > Raphidiidae > Venustoraphidia > Venustoraphidia nigricollis. The sequence continues at coordinate 1,303,156 of JAVRKA010000068.1, forward strand.
TGTGCATTTTTAACGAAAATGTGAACATTATTTATCGCGATCACGCCAAAGAAGTATAACTTCTACCGCGCGTACATAGGTACACGCACCATTTTTTTTTTATTCATAGATGTATAATTTAAGATTTTTAATGAATGAACAAAACTTCTATTTAACGAGTATTTCCCCTGTGGAATAACGTTCTAGTAGTTCTCGTCTGCGAGCTGACTGAATAATTTTTAAAACTTACCCTTTTTCCACGAGGTAGTCAACTGGTAAATTTATGACTTTACAAATTCCTACAATGAAAGGATGTAACTCAACAATTTGGGAACGAGTTAAAAGTTCATCCACAGTAATAATAATACCGGTATATGCTGGAGAGCCCTCAGATTTGTAATCGAATAAGGTTTCCTTCATATCTGTAATGCATCATAATTTTGAATTGACTTATATTGATTTTAATTCTATGTAATTGATTTTAATTCTATGTAAATAAATACAATTTAATTTAATTTATGTTTATACAGTAGGATCTCGATAAGTTAAAAACCTCTATAAGTTAAAAATTTTTTGAATTCCCTTCCCCTGAAAGCATAAAACCTCCATAAGTTAAATCACAAAACCTCGGTTACTTAAACAAATATTCTGAACATCGCCCTCCATAACTTAAAATAATATTTTGGTGACCTCCATAAGTTAAAGTATCATCTGTTTCATCATGTGTCTCAATGGGTAAGTATCCAAACGAAAGGTTTTGCCAAGAACTTAATTGATTTTCACTTTAGTCTTCCACTAAATCGCTTTACGTAATTGCTGTGCGCAACAAATATTAATTAACGAGTGAAAGAAAAATAAAATGACGTGAAAATTGAACACATTAACGTATTCTGATAAGTTAAGAGCTATGGAAGCAGTGAAAAGTGGTTCAAGAAGAAAAGATGTTGCTGCTCAGTTTGGAATTCACGAGAGTACGTTGTCACTTATTATGAAAAATGAAGGTAAATTGTTGAAGAAACTTAGGAGTCGGACTTCAGTACAAAAGACGCAGAATATCAGAGTTTCCGGGGTTGAAGCAGTGTTTGTTTACGTGGTTTAAGCAATGTCGCGACAAAAATATCAGTATTAGTGGACCCATACTAAAAGAAAAAGCTGAACATTTTGCAAAGTCGTTGAACATTAATCAATTTAAAGCTAGTAACATTCTCTATATAAGATCCACAAACCTCGGTAAGAAAATTTTACTCCTAAAACCTCTCTAACTTCAACTCTCGATAAGTTAAAAACTCGATAATTAAAATTTTTTAACGTTTCTCTTGGATTTTAACTTATCGAGGTCCTACTGTATATATTTGAAACCTGCAAAAAACATTTCACCAGGGTATGTTATAGTAATATCGCCCGATTTAGCTTTCTCTTTTTTTTCTTTCTTCGGTTTATTTTCCTTCTTTTTATTGGCTTTGCCTTTTTTTTCGGCAGTAGTCGGTGGATTTGTAACTGGCGCTGGTATTTGTGCTCGATTTTCAGCTATATTTTTTCCAAGTGTATATTCTTCTATGATTGTTGATATTCTGGGTAGATGGATTTTTTCTGTTTAAAAGAAATCAGTTGAATGCCCTGGATTTAGTTCTGAATTATTTTATTTCCTTTTTATTTATTTAGTACTTAATTAAAAAACATTTATATACTGCAAAACTATTAAACTATAAAATATTAAGAGGGGTGTTTTTAAAAAGCAATTTTTAAATCATAAACAATTAAGCTGTTTGTAATAAAAATAAATAAAGCATGTGAAACCTGGACTAGCGTAAACGTTTGTGATAACTTCGTGTGGATCCATTGGAATTTTTATACATTCAAAAATAATATTTTCAACAAAATGTTCTATTGATTCGGGAACATATTCATTTGGATCGTGTGCAAATACTTCTTGAAAAAAAGGGTCCATTTCGATATCTTGTTGTTGCATAAAATATTTACATACTTTATCATTCTTTGTTCTAAAACGTATGGTGTTATTTATAAATTTCTGGTGTAATTTAACGCGCCGTTTAACTTTTTTGTCATATTTTTATTACTGAAGGAATTATACTAATAAAAATGATAAATTGGAAGCATACCTATTTTACTTTGTGATGGAATTTGGGTAAGCTTTGAAATAACCAGATGCTCATGAACGATTATGACGAAGTCATGCAGATACATAATATGTTACCTGCAATATCTTTGCTTGGAAACAACTTGGTGTTTTGAGAAGAAATTGACTCCGACGCCAGCATAGTTTTTAAAGTTTTGCCGCCTGCAATATCTTGCAGGCGGCAAAACTTTCTCCAAGCCTTCGCCATATTTATTCACAGCCAGATGATTGTTACAAACTTACCTTGCTTAAATTTGAATTTTGATATTTTTATGACGATCATACATCAAAAGTTGATCTAATAACATACCCTGGAGACATTTTAGTTTTGTTTCCAGAAATTGAACAATAAACGTTACTTTTGTGTAAAGCAACTACCTCTGCTTCAGATAAAACAAATTTGTGAGTGATTGAAAAAGCAGTCCAAGCTTTTTCTTCCTGTTTTATGATTGTTCGTTGGGCTAAAATTTCATGGTTTGCATATATCTGAGGAAAAAATCATTTTTTTAAAACGTTTTTAGATAAAAATAAGTATTTCTTTTTAAATTTTGAATAACTAAAACAAAGGCTGAACTCGAACAGCCTTTGTTTTAGTTAGCTTATTCAACAATTGCGTTATTCAAAATTTAAAAAGAAATACTTATTTTTATCTAAAAACGTTTGATAATTTTATTTTAATTTTCTGCAGGGTATTTTGGGTTACTCTACTCGCTCACTGACAGACAGAATGTAGATTATAGATGCACTACAACTGAGATCATGGCGTAATGACTCACTTTTGCGATTGATCCAAACATCGCAATATCTAAACTAAATTTAAGTCTTCTTGGTATCAATTCATACTCTATATGAACAAAACCGGTCGCAGCTTTAACTTCGATTAGATTCTTAGGTGGTATCTGCTCAACTTCCTCTATAGCCAGAGCGGTTTCCGTGTTTCTTTTTTCTTTCTTCTTCTTTTTTTCTTTTTTATTGTCATTTTTTTCATTTCCTTTTTTACTAGGTGTCGATGCTTTCAAAGGAAAACTTACAAGAAAACTTATTGTAAATTTCACCATAATTTGATAGAATTTGACAAATGAAAAATAAGACGTTACTATGAAATTTTTTAAGGTCAAAGCTATAAACAACAGTTAAAATTTAGTAGGTAACAAAAATTATTTATTGTTTTTGTTATTTGTCAGTGGTGTTGTCTACAAAACGTCTGGACCGAATCTTGATGATTAGCCCAGCGGGTGATCCTGTGAAGTTTGGCAGCGATCGGATCAACAGAGTTTTTAGTTTTTTAGGCAACATACACTATTGGCGTCGGTCGGATGGCGGGACCTAGGGGTCGGACCAAAATTTCTCGACGTTTCATAACCTCCTAAACACGTTGGCACCATTTTTAAAAATGTTTATATATATATGTATATGTATATATATATATATATATATATATATATATTTATATATTTATATATATATATATTTATATATATATATATATTTATATATATATATATATATGTGTACGCGCGATAACTTTCGAAAAAGTTAATTGATTTCAACGAAATTTGGGCCACGTGTTGAAACCCATCGCCGCAAAAAGCCTATTTAAAATGGGCCTAATCGGGCTATTTTAAGGGTAGTTTTTAGGGGTTGAAAACTGTTTTTGGGCCCCAAAATACCGAAAAAATTCTCCGAATCGTTTCAAAATTGAAATTTAACCCTCTGGTAGTGATTAAAACGTGTCCCCACAATTTTAATAAAATCGGCCCGACAGGACCGGATTTACAAATTTTATGAAAACACTAGTTTGCAGATAGTGACTTATTTATTGAAGGGTGTATTTAATTCGGTGTAGGCGTTAGATTGATAATAATATTACAATTAAGAAAAAAATGTTATTTTAGGGGGTGTATTAAGGGGTTAAATTTTTTATTTTGCCCAAAAACAAACTTAATTTCACATAATAAAAGTATAAAACCACACGGCCCTACACAAGCAAATACACTATATTGTCGGCAGGGTTTTGGCACTGCAACCCGGGTTTTTTTTTTTTTGTTTTTTGGCAATTTTTATTTTTTCTTTGATTTTTAAACATTAAAATTTAATGAATTGAATTCGCGCAAATTTAATACACGTTGAGAATTTTATGATAATGATTCTCATCTTTTATGCCTATAGATCATTAAATAATTATTGCGGACCGGGTCGCTATAATATATTAGACGTAGTACAGGACAGTCAAAAATGTGCTTAGACTCATTATTGTATCTTTACGCCTGGTTTTTAAGAACCAATAAGTACACTTTAGAACTAATTTTATTATATTTTATATTTTTTAACAATACTATTTACTTTGATTTCAAAGTTTCTGATAAATAAATCAGCAATAGCTTGATTCGTTCTCAATTACCGAGCTCCGTCTCACTCTTCCTTTTTCTATACGGAAAACTGTGAGTGAGAACTGCTTAAGTAATAAAAAAAAGTAGTTACCGATAGAAATTTTGAAATCATAGTAGATAATACTATTAACGATTATTTAGATATTTTATAAAAAAAGATAAAATGTAAAAAAAATAATTTTAAACTGCATTTATTGTTGCTGAACACATCTAATTTTTAGCATTCACGAACTTTAAAAAATGTTTAGGTAACAATTAAAGGCGTAAAAAACAATACCTTGGTGCTCCGCGTTAAAGTATAAAAAAAAAACAATAACGAGTCTAAGCGCCTTTGCGACTCAAAATGAAAAAAAACCCGGGTCGCAGTGCCAAAACCCTGCCGACAATATAGTGTATTTGCTTGTATGGGCCGTGAGGTTTTATATTTTCATTATGTGAAATTAAGTTTGTTTTTGGGCAAAATAAAAAATTTAACCCCTTAATACACCCCTTAAAATAACATTTTTTTTCTTAATTGTAATATTATTATCAATCTAACGTCTACACCGAATTAAATACACCCTTCAATAAATAAGTCACTATCTGCAAATTAGTGTTTTCAAAAAATTTGTAAGTCCGGTCCTGTTGAGCCGATTTTGTTAAAATTTTAGGGGCACTTTTTAATTGCTACTAACGGGTTAAATGTCAATTTTGAAACGATTCTGAGAATTTTTTCGGTATTTTGGGGCCCAAAAACATTTTTCAACCCCTAAAAACTACCCTTAAAATGGCCCGATTACGCCCATTTTAAATAGGCTTCTTGCGGTGATGGATTTCAACACGTGGACCAAATTTCGTTGAAATCAATTAACTCTTTCGAAAGTTATTGCGCGTACACATATATATATATATATATATATATACGTATATAAATATATATATATATATATATATATATATATATATACATATATATATAAACATTTTTAAAAATGGTGTTAAAGTGTTTAGGAGGTTATGAAACGTCGAGAAATTTTGGTCCGACCCCTAGGTCCCGCCATCCGACCGACGCCAATAGTGTATGTTGCCATATGGCAAATACACTAAAAATTGTTCCGTTTAAGAAAATACATTTTTCCTCTTATAGTTTAAACTTTTCGTTTTTATTCAAAAATCGACCGCGGACCGACGTACCGACTGGCGACTTACGCGACAAACTCTGTGACACAAAAAAAAACAAAACGTTGTCGGAATAGATTTTCAAATGACTGCACCTTTATACCCTCTCTTTCTCTCTCTCTTTCTAACCCCTGCATTGAAGGTAACTTCGTGGTCTCATTTTTGATTTATCTAAAAATATCTCCTATAAAACAGCTGCTTTTCATGCCTATATATAGCGGTAATAAAATGACCCTTTTTTGTAAAGAAAAACAAAAGTAATACAACCTAATAATTTATATCTCTATCAGTTGCTATTTAAATCCGTATGAGCAAAAGAGAAAAGCATAACACGCTTTGTCTTCGTAAGCAATCCAAATTTCCAATATGATCAAACTGTCAGATATTTTAAAGAAGGTACGTGCAAAAATACTATTATATCTCGTGTGTGATCACCTTATGACTTGTGTGACACTCGTTTTACGTCACACTGCTTCGTAAAATAATAATTCACGAACTTGATATATTATTATAAGCTACCGTTTTCTTAAAAGATCTTTAATAATATAATTGTTCATCGTGGATAATTTAAATAGTTTATAATAACAATTAGTCTGTGTATGATTTTGAACTTTTTTGTTTATTGTAGGCTATTTAATTTACATTTCGAGGTATTCTTATTGATCTTAATTTATTTATAACACATATAAGAATTAATTAATTTAAAGAGTTTGTCTGTGAATTTTTAAAATGCACTTTACACTTAAAAATTACAATATTTTTCACTTTCTATTATAATTTTATTTGTCGATGATTGCTACTGATATTTTCAGTTATTTAGAGTTTATATCAATATTATATTTGGGTACACATGACGACAAAAACAAAATGATGACGTTTTCCTTTTTTAAAAATTACTAAAACAGTATGACATTTCTAAATGAACGATAGCAAAACTATAATTTTGTTTGTTTATTTCTTCTGAATTATACAAATTATATAAAATATTTTCCTTCAATAAACAATAAACATATTATATCCTTCATGCTGAAATTTTAAAATTGTGTACAGAAAACGTAACTCGCTGACCACGCAATCTATTTTTTAAATTACAAAACAAATGATGCATCTACATACAAAATCTGGAATCACATCAGTGATTCGAATCAGAATTATTAGACAACTGTATGGTTTGTGTACACGGTGATGCCGGCGTCGACGTCCCTGCCGTTGCGTCGTCTAGTCCCGAAATACCAAACACACAACTCAATGGATTTGCGTAATACGGTGCAAATAGCGCCGAATACTGTTGGTGAGCTGCGGGATTAAAATAATGCGGTGGAAACAAACCTTGACGCTGCGCCATTTTCAGTCGCGTCGTCAACTGTTTCTTCCATTTTGTTCTTCTATTTTGGAACCATGTTTTTATTTGTACTTCTGTTAGATTTAATGCTTTTGATAGCTCCATGCGTTTGCTCACACTTAAATATTTATCTATTTTGAATTCAGTTTCTAAACGCTCTAACTGTTTGGCACTGTATGCTTGACGTGGTTTTCGATCTAAGCCCGGTTTGCGTGAGCGGCGATTTGATGACTTCGGCGCTGAAACAAATTTTATTATGTTAAATATGATTTCGTGGGCTAGAAATATATTATTATAAAAATAGCTGCGAACCCGGCATTGGTCGGGTTATCGGGTTAGGTTCTGTGCGGATACAATCTTTAAATTGCAGTTAGAATGTGAGAATAGGTATTGGTTTGTTTCATACCTCGCTATACGGCCGTTCTTTATACGGCTTTTCGCTATAACGGCCCTATTAAGGCACGTTTTCGATTTACGGCCTAAAATGTTTCGCTATAACGGCAAAAAAAACTTTTTTTCGATGTCGATATATCTACATGTTGCCAATCTTGCAATTTAGAATAATTGATTCCTTATACGGCTTTTCGCTTTGCGGACAAGTTTCGTAGAACGTCTCTAGGCCGTAAAGCCAGGTATGGATGTATTAGTAATTAAATTATCAACGACTTCAATGGATAACAGCATTTAACAGTAAATAGCTGTATTGACAGAGAAAGGCTAGCTGTCATGGCGAGTGTATAAGAAATAATTGTCATTCATTGTTATTAATATGGTTATAATGTAAGTATTCGTATTTTGCGAATACAATGTTGTTGATTGTAAATTTTATTTATTATGTTTAGTAAATTTTGTTCGATTTCAATCAAATCTGCGTACACTCCAAGATGGCGAATTAGCTTTTTCTTCGCAACCCTCTTGATATGAGTATCAAATGAAAGAGTTTGAAGAATGGAATACGTTAAAGTATGAGACTTAATTTTAAACCCAATATGGTGGCCGCGCCAATATGCCGGAATATCTTTTTCTTTACAACTCTCTTGGCATGGGCATCAAATGAAAGAATTTGATGAGTCAAATATAATAAGCGAGCGCTATTCAATTTGTTCAATTTACTATAATATGATTCTTCGATGCGGCTTACAGTTGGCGCATGTGCTACAGCCTATTAGAGAGAGAGAGAGAGGGAGAACAAACGGTGAACAATAATAGGTATTTAATAGCAGTGATAAACAACAGTTATTTAATAATAGTAACCAGAACAGTTATTTATAACAGTGACTAATAACAATTATTGATATGGGTATCAAATGAAAGAGTTGACGAGCAGAATACGATAAGTTATGTGACGTCATCGTAAACCCAATATGGCGGACGCCACATGTTCGATCAATTTGGTTTTAGTAGTAAACATTTTGAAAGACTTAAAAGAACAAAATAAAACATTAGAAAAAAACTTTTTAAAGACAAGGTTTTATTGAAATGTACTTAAAATGACTTTTTTTAATATAGGTTCATAATTATAAAAGCGTGGGTGGTCATAGCCCACGATTTATAATTATGAAAATTATTTCTTTCCTTCCCAGTACATTTCAATAAAAGGTTCACTTTAAAAGTTTTTTGTCTAATATATTTTTCACTGTTTAATTTTTTTTCTTTTTTGTCATATTGTTAACTATCGATTTTTTTCAATGTTGTTTTTTGCTCGAATTGAGTAAATTAAATTATATTATTAAGCTCAAAGTGCCCTCAAAATTATACACCGATTTTCGTACTTAAATGCCGTGGTGTATTATATAAATTTTCGGGCGTTGTAATTCTTAAATTACTTGTACACTCCCATTGGTATATATTAAAAATTATTTGAAAAAATTCTTTCGCAACATGGAAGACTGATACTTTTATATAATTATATGCATAAAGCATAAAACGTCTTATTCAATAATCGCCGGGCAAGCTCAAATGTAAATATAGCATATATACATGTACATGAAATATATAAATTAGAGTTTTAAATGTGCTAATAAAAGTATTTAGATTAATTAACGGTTATCTGTATAGTGCAATGTTTTTGTTTTCAACAACTTGAATTGTAAATTTATTGATGAAATATGACAGCGAATTAGTAAACTTAACAATATAATTAATACAACGTAGTTTTTCCAGAGAAATTGAACTTTTATTCAAATGATTTCATTTTTAGCGCAATGACATTCTTATAGCTTAAAACTTTTTCATACATTTTTCTATCTCTTCATGAAAAACGCATGAAAACTGACTGAACTTACCAAATTATATAATTATAGATAAATTCCATTTTTTGTTAGTTCAAACAATGATTCAGCTACTGTTACAGTATCCATAATTCCCGGTGTAATACCTTAATTAGATTTGGTTCAATTTCAATAATTTTATTATTAATCGACTATGTCACAAAACGTATTCTTGTATGTTGTATAATGTTTGCTGTCTTGTTTTTTTCTGAATATTGATTTACTTTTGTGTATACGACAATTAAAATGTGTACATAGTAGTTTGGATTATGGAATGTCATCTGTTATTTTTTTAGATATATTTGAAAGTTAAATTTATGGTCAAAATGTGTCATTAAATATATTAAATATGTACACAATCAGATTTGACAGAATAAAATCCTGCAAAGCTGACAATACTATACGAAAATTAGCACAATAATAAAACCATTTAAACATGGCCGATGTTTCTTACAGTAAATATACATACGATTTATTCAGATACTGAGCGATCAAAAAAATATTTTTCTCAAGTTTCACATTCTAATTGTTTAGGAAAAGCTCTTAAAGTTGACATTTTAGTATAAATAAGAATAAACTGTCAAATATACTTCGTTCATGTGTTTCTGTATTTATTTTGAATAAATGAAATTAAACGACTATAAACAGATAAATGAAAAAAATTAATAATAACGACGCTTCAGTCCGGATTTAGAGCTTCTTCAGTTTCTTAAAAAAATATATACAATTCACATATGTCATAATACATATTATTTATTGTATATTTTTTCTTAGGAATGTGAAAAAGTTCCAAATCCGGACTGAAACGTCGTTCATTATAAAAAATTTTCATTTGTCTTTTTACAGTCGTTTAATTTTATTTCTTCTATAAAAATAAAGAATAGTTACTTCTTACCACAACAGATTTATTCAGTGGATGCACATTTCGAGAGCTGAATAAATCTTTTGTGGTAAGAAGTAACTATTCTTTTATTATATCGTTCCAACCACAGTGCTCTTAATATTTATATTATTTCTTCTAAATAAATACAGAAATTTCACATTATCGAAGTATATTTGATATTTTATTATTCTCAATTTTCAAGCTAACGGACTTCACAATATTTCTTTTAACTTTTAAATAAAGTTGATTCACGGCAAACTAAAAATTCATATATGTATAGAAGCCAAATATTATAACAAAACTTTGGTTGAATTATGGGTATTTTAAAAATTCTTTCGAATCAACCAAATGCTAATATCATAGAGACGACATCACATACAGAAGCCATTTATAATAAAAAGTTTATTTTTGCCTATCTATTTAATAGTATATTACACCCCAAGAGCCGAAAGTTGAATTTCCTGGACTGCGCCACATAATGCTCGAGGCGAAGCGAAGTCGAGAACATCATATGTCGCGCAGCGCAGGACTTTCAGCTTTCTGCTCGTGTGATGTATCCTATTTTTCATTATACCTGGTCGAAAGTACGCACTTTCACCAATATATAAAAAGACTAATTACTTTCAAGTGAGCAATGTCGAGGTTATACATAATGACACATGGATCTAATAATGTCCATGTAATAACAGCAGATGGCTACCTACTGGCGAACATGTGACCTGGCAAATGCCAGTCGCACGTATCAGTGCGCACGACAAAAGTGATTATAGACCCGCCTATACAGACGATATGCGTGTTCCAGCTGTGACTACAACATTGCATAAATGTTATACTTTCGGCTTTAAAATCGAATGAGAAAGTATGTACTTTCGGCATGGTATGAACAAAATATATTTTCAGTTAACATTTTGTAAGCTCATTTTATATGTAGACGATCTATGAAACATAGGCGCATTCTTAACTGGTTTTCTTTTTTTTCTCCGTGATGTTTTGAGAAACCTGTAACAACATTTTGTTCGAAACAGTTTGTAGCGGCTGCTAATTGTGCATAAAGGGCACATTTTATTTTCATGTATTTAACTCTTTAGAGCGTTCGTTGCGTTGGTTAAGGCTGTCGGAACGCTTTGAATTTAAGCCAAAAATAGAGCTTCGGCTGTCAACTTATTCGTCAACATTCTGCTAAAATTCTTTCTCTATAAGGAAGATAAAGGACAAATCTAGGTCTCTAATGGACTACTTTTGTAATTTATGTGTGATTTACTAGAAAAAATTTGGCATGAATTGTGCTAAAAAAACACACGTTTTCAATGTCACACTATGACCTATTTCGTACTTATTTCACAAAACTGTTCCATCACAAACATAAAGTGACTCTTCCTTTTTCGGAAAAGTTTTTTAAATCTTCAAAGTATTTCCAAAAATTAGAGTAATCAGTTGACAGCGGCACCCTTGCAATAAAATTTTTTAACCTCGTAGTTGGCACCAGCCAAAAATTGAAACGTGCGGATGATTTGAGCGAGACAGAGCTAAAGAAGGTCACACTCACAATATGTCTTTTGCCTACCTCGCCCCTTACCGCTGGGTCTCAGCACAAACAAAATTCGGAGCGTTCCGACAGCCTTAAGACTTAAGAACCACACTAGAGGAAGAGCGAGAGGCGAGGGGAATAGCGCATAGCTCAGGAGCGGTGTTTGTTTACATTCTAGTTGACACTGGCTTGTCACATTAGATAGTATAATAATAATAGGTTTGACATATGTATTCAATTCATTGTGTAAAATTTTTTTCCGTACGTTCGTTTCCATAATTACATTTAAGTGTCCGTCTACACGACGACTTCCATACGTCCCGGTAGATCGGGCTTATATTTATAATAAATTATTAGTGTATTTGCCATATGGCAACATACACTATTGGCGTTGGTCGGATGGCGGGACCTAGGGGTCGGACCAAAATTTCTCGACGTTTCATAGCCTCCTAAACACTTTGGCACCATTTTTAAAAATGTTTATATATATATGTATATATATATATATATATATATATATTTATATATATATATATATATATATATATATATATATAGGTATATATATATGTGTGCGGGCTATAACTTTCGAAGAAGTTAATTAATTTTGACGAAATTTGGCACACATGTTGGAATCCATTACCGCACGAAGCCTATTTAAAATGGGCCCAATCGGATCATTTTAAGGGTGAATTTTAGGGGTTGAAAAAAGTTTTTGGGCCCCAAAATACCGAAAAAAATCTCAGAATCGTTTTAAAATTGAAATTTAACCCTTTAATAGCAATTAAAAAGTGCCTCTAAAATTTTAGTAAAATCGGCCCAACAGGACCGGACTTACACATTTTTTGAAAACACTAATTTGCAGATAGTGACTTATTTATTGAAGGGTGTCTTTAATTCAGTGTAGACGTTAGATTGATAATAATATTACAATTAAGAAAAAAATGTTATCTTAAGGGGTGTATTAAGGGGTTAAATTTTTTATTTTGCCCAAAAACAAACTTAATTTCACATAATAAAAGTCTAAAACCACACGGCCCTATACAAGCAAATACACTATATTGTCGGCAGGGTTTTGGCACTGCGACCCGGGTTTTTGTTTCTTATAAATGCAATTTTTATATATATTTTGGAATGACGTTAAAATCAAGAAAACAAACGATGCGAGAAGAATAGTAGCTATTTGATAATAGTTTTTTCGAATTTCAAAGTTACGATAGGTACTTATTAGTGTATTTGCCATATGGCAACATACACTATTGGCGTCGGTCGGATGGCGGGACCTAGGGGTCGGACCAAAATTTCTCGACGTTTCATAACCTCCTAAACACTTTGCCACCATTTTTAAAAATGTTTATATATATATACGTATATATATACATATATATATGTGTGCGGGCAATAACTTTCGAAAGAGTTAATTGATTTTAACGAAATTTGGCCCATGTTTTGAAATCCGTCACCGCAAGAAGCCTATTTAAAATGGGCGTAATCGGGGCATTTTAAGGGTAGTTTTTAGGGGTTGAAAAATGTTTTTGGACCCCAAAATACCGAAAAAATTCTCCGAATCGTTTCAAAATTGAAATTTAACTCTCTGGTAGTAATTAAAAAGTGTCCCTAAAATTTTAATAAAATCGACCCGACAGAACCGGACTTACAAATTTTATGAAAACACTAGTTTGCAGATAGTGAATTATTTACTGAAAGTTGCATATAATTTAGTATAGAGGTTCGATTGATAATAGTATTGCCATTAAGAAAAAAAAATGTTATTTTAAGGGGTGTATTAAGGAGTCAAATTTTTTATTATAAAAACCAACTTATATTATAAAAACCAACTTAAGTTTGCATAATAAAGCCACACTGCCTGTATAAGCAAATACACTATATTGTCGGCAGGGTTTTGGCACTGCGACCCGGGTTGTTTTTTGTTTTGCAAGAAAAAATAGGAACGAATATTATATATATTGTAGAGTAATTTAATTTTGTATTATTTACGAAGAATAAGAAAACCATTATATTGAACAGTAATATGAATGAATGAAGTAGGTGATAATAGAAAATATAAAATTGGAAAAAGTAAATTGGAATTCGTTTAATGTTTCAATCGCGTGATCTGGTATCAAAAGTATAAATGGCAAAGAAAGAATTTCAAGGGAAATCAGTACATTATCTTTTTAATATTTATTACAAAAATAACCTGGTAACTACCCATTTCACCCTTAGTGATGCCTTAGTGGCTCTGTCAGAAATTTTTCTTTAATTTTACACACAAGTCTGAGTAATTTTTTAAAAGTTTTTTTAGGAATTTTAACATTTGAATTGGATACCTAATTGAACTTAATATTTTTTTTTCAAAATTAATAAAATATAGGTAGATATAGTAAAAAAATAAAAAACGATTTTGTTTGGATAAATTTTACTAAAATTTTTGCTACTGAGATCTGATTTGCAAAGTTTTTCATGTAAAAATGAAACGAATCGAGACAGTAACGCTGACTTTGAGATATATGTTTAGGACACTGGCGTGGAATTTTTCGTCACATTTTTATTACAGAAAGCGAAAATATACGTCAATTAAACAAGAAAATCTGAGATACACTTAACGCATGGCTAAAGCGCAATAAATAATTTATTAAAATATAAATAAATTTTAAAAGAAATCGTGAACACAACCAGCAATGTAACGTCAGATGACAGTATTAGTGCTTATTTCTACAGGTACATAGTTTACATAATTACAATACAGTTTTATAACCATGTTTTCAACAGCCTTATTTTTGTTTTTTAAATAGTATTTATATAATAGTAAGTCCATAATATACACGCATGTTTTCCATAATTTGTTGATTTATAACATAACAGCGCGTTTCACCCGGCGGGGCTTACATAAATATTTCGAAATATATTTTTGAATCCATGAATGAAGTAGTTAAGGTATCATTTTGTTCAGAATTTCACAAAATATAATAAATATCAAAAAGATATTAATATAAAACTGTTTGCAACTAGATATTATAGCCAGACACAATGACATTTCTTTCATTTCAATATGTTAAATCTTTCCAGATATACAAATTTAAATAGCTTTGATATTCGGAGTAGGTGACGCAAGTAGCCTGAACGGAAAAATAAAGATGCAGTCTATTTTAACCAACTGCATATTTTTTGTGTTGCCGTTTTAAGTGCCGGACAAAAAAAAATCAATATTATTTAAGTTAGACGGGGCTCTTTCTAATGACTTATAGGCTAATTACTCTATTTCCTAAAAAAGACACAGACCGGGGAATTGCTAATTTAATAATATAGTACTTTTATGTTATACTGTATTTCTCCACTGAAAATTTAATTTTTATGACATTTTTACGTAGGACAAATTTAACGAGACATTTTTATAATGTGATAATAAGTCCGTGTCAAATACAATGTATAAAATGTGTACAAAGTGGTGGTACTATTTCGTATGGCAGCACCTTTAATTATCATGTTCTAATAGCCATATAGTAGATTTTAAACTGTTATATAAACTCATAAATCAAAACTTTACACAAACATAAATGCTGGACATTACTGGATATACCGAGTTCTTAAAAAAATCCAACCAACTAAAACCGGGCAACGTGACGGGATCATATTAATTTCACTAAAAATACATAGTAATATTAATATTATCATCCATAATTTTTTAAGTTTAAAATTAGCAGGAAATTGGACAAAATTAAAATTTATAATCAATTTAGCGACGTTTCGGTTTGTTTATTAAATCTTCGTCAGGCCCCTTGAAGCCTGATGAAGGTTTAATAAACAAACCGAAACGTCACTAAATTGATTATAAATACATAGTAATATTTGGCCGTTTTATGGGAATCGTGGACAGAGAACTTGGTGACTTGCCGTAGTTTGAATTCCACGTCCGCTCATGGATTTTTCATATGATGTATTTAAATCATAGATGACATACGTCTATAATAATCTACAATAAATACATTTTTCCAAATCGTGTTGACAGACAAACGAAAAGAATCTTAGCAAACAAACGTTTTCTTAAATAGGGAAAATATAGAATTATTTCAAAAAATGAATACTAAAAAAGAAAAATAAGAAAACTTAGTTCTGTAGGAATATTTGACACAAGTCTATAATTCTATAAAGTTATATAGGGTCGTATTTTCATCAATGTAAAATTCGAGTTAAGAAATTGTAACATATGTTTTAGTTGCGGTTTAATTAAACTCACTAAACTTGGACTGATACAAATGTTTCGTCGATTTTACGTTGGCGATTTATAATATTTTAGAATTCCAAATTTGCCGTTATTCTCAAACACCCGGTATTACTTAATCTTTTACAAAGCCAAAGTCAGAAAACATATTTTGCGGGGGTTTCAGAAGAAATATATTCCTTTGACAATGCTCATATTTTCTCTTGCAGTTTCTTCGTTTTAAGTAGAACTTTAAACATTATTTCAAAAGACAAAATGGTTATTTTTTCTGATCGAAAATTGCTCTGTTTTTATGTTTGGATACAAATGAAATGTATTGTGAATCATAAAACACTCTGTATATTAGTATAGCGCTTCCTAGAAGTCCGTGTTGAACTATAAAAGAATAAAGAAAATTCTTAGTTCAATTTTTTTAAACAAATTAAATAATTATTTGTACAAATAATTTTTACGACACAACAAAAAATCTACTTTTTTGAAAAAAAAAAGAATGGGTGTTAATTCATAATAGTAATGATTATAAATTTACATTCAATGTTGTCCATAAGTTACAAAAAATTCTTTTTTTATAAAAAAGAATGTTTAAATAAATGAATTAACAAACAGATGGACAGAATAATTATAGAGTGTTAAAAAAAATTTAAAATCATATGCTTACAAACTTAATACTTTATGTGTTGATTATAAAATATTCAATATATATATAAGCCTAAGTATTTATCAGTTAAAAAAAGCAAAAACTACGTTTGTGTTTAAGTTTACAAAATTGTTTTTTGTGGTATAAGTTAGTTTTCAACCAAAACCAGTAAAGTAGTTGTGCAAACAGACGGTTTTTTGGAATTTGAAGAACTGTTAATTAGTGCCTCGGTGACACATTTTAGGGTTGATGTTTGCTTATCATAAAATATGTTTGACGATATAGGTGGCTTCGCAGTTTTATGTCTTTCATATATTTTTTTATTTAATTTTTACCTTTATAGGTAAACAACAAATTATTTGTATTCTGTCAGTTAGAAAAATATAACGTTTTAAAAATTATTAAGAAAAAGCATACTTAAGTGCGTTTATCTGAAGTTATCTGAGGTTCGTGTTCTTCTTAATCATTAAAGTCTTTTTAAACACATCTTTATTGCAACAGTAATTTATTGGAAATCATGATGATTTTACATGTTAGTTATTACCAATTAAATTCTATAAATATTTTAATTGATTGATTGTAAAGATTTTTAAATGCAATAAAGCTGTTTTGTTTTAACCATCTCCTGATGATATCACCGTGATAAGCGAAATATATGTTGAGAAAAAATATAAGCGATTTTTTTTTTTTAATAAAATAACACGCTCAGCTGCTAAGGCTATATGCGTGAAAGGTAATAAGATCGTTAGTGTTGGCTATTAGTAGAATAATTCGAGTAGGGTTATAAAACAACAAGTCCATACTTACCTGGCTAGTCCAATCCTGTAGTCCGGATTGGACTAGCCAGGTAAGTATGGACTTGTTGTTTTATGGTTATTTTTTATATTCTACAGTATTGTTGAGTTCGCATCGAAGTTAAATACTTTAAAATTATATCATTTTTTTCTTACATAAGTTGAACCCAATAAACCAGGCTTTTCAAAATTAAAAACAACTTTTATTAATACGCGGATTTCAATGTTAGCTCTAGTATAGCTGTAATATAATATAAAATTGAAATAATTTTCTTCACAATAATGTTTAGAGCACCAATTTAACTGTAGCCTTTTCCATCAACCAATATAGTTATCACTTGAACAGCACATGTCTGTATAATATGCCCAAAGTACCTAATTGGTTGATCTGCTAGGTTGAGTTTCAAGCAATCAATCAGATGCTAGCCACACAGTCTTATTGCAGTATCGGTTCATGGGATAGAACACTGGGTGCTCAACCAAAGAACGTCTGTGCGGAAAGGGAGTAAAACTGCTAGAATTCTGCGGAACCGCATAGGCGGGGAAGGTATTCTCACATTGTGGAAGATGCGATTATCGACAAGTGAAAACTCTTCTTGTAGATAATATTTTATTAATATTGATAGACTCGTTAACATCTGCGACCCATTTTTACATAAAATCACAAAATCTTTATAATAAATCTCGTCAATTACTCATAACATCACTGGCATTTCACTCAATCAACATTCTACATTGACACAGCCTGATATTGCAGAAGAGACGCTTTAGGTTGATATTAAAATATGGCTTGGTTTTTGTAGTGTAACAATCTGATAGGAGCGTTTTGTATGCATTAAAACATATTGCTACAAATTGTTCTTGTATTTTCATGCCACTTTCCATAAATAAGGACATTCTTTTGGTATAGACTTCTTTTCAAATTCAAAATTTACCTTGTAATCCAAACAACTGCCCTGATCCTTTGGCGTCTGCAGCCCCGGTGAACCATCCTCCATAAAGCATCGACGCGGCATGCGTCGAACTACTAAGACTCGGATGGTGATATGGCAATTGGTAACTCGCCGCTACGGCTGCCGCAGCTGCTGACGACGATGTCGGTGAAGAAGACTCTGAAGATGTTGGATTTGGTGATGATAATTCTGTTGGTGAAGGGTTGGTTGACACCAACATGTCCAATAGGCTGTTAGATTGGAGTTGGCCAGCTGAAGAAGCTAATTGGCGACTATAAGCGGTAGATGTGCCGAGGAAACTTGGATAAAGTGAAACTGCTGCTGCTATATTCAATGCTGTACAAACAGTTATAATTTATAATTTTAAAGTTAACTAACTTCACAATAAGTGAAATTAATGGTGACAACACGGGATTATCAAAAAGCACTTAGAATTATAAAATTTTTTAGACATTACTAATTAAGAAAAAAAAACATCAATCTAGAAACCTAAAAACTGTAAGATTCTTTTGGCACGGTAGAGTAAAATTAATTCATCAAAACGAAAATGTAATGACAGTATCGCAATGTATATACGTATACCAACTGTACAAAATTAGGCTAGGGTGACAGCAAGGTAGAACGCTTACCTCGTAACCTAAAGGTCATAGGTTCAATCCCGGCGGCCGGTGTCATTATTATTTTTTTTTACAATTACATATATATCAGGTTTACTTTTTAGTGTGTCATGTAAAATACATAGTTTATTTTTTTAATGGTGTGTCTTCAACAGCGAAAGTTTATGGCTGAATTGTCTAAGTTCTGACATGACTTCCACTTGTAATA
Organism: Venustoraphidia nigricollis; assembly: GCA_034508555.1. NCBI lineage: Eukaryota > Metazoa > Arthropoda > Insecta > Raphidioptera > Raphidiidae > Venustoraphidia > Venustoraphidia nigricollis. The sequence continues at coordinate 1,322,274 of JAVRKA010000068.1, forward strand.
TTTCTTTTCAGGTCTTTAAAATAAGGCTGGATTTTTTAAATAATCCGAGAGCAGTATTAGATAACCAAGGAACACCTTTACTAGGGATTCTTTGAAAAATTACACGTTGATTTCTGACTTTAGGAGACATTTGGGAAGATTTACTTTGAAACAATGTATCTTTCAGTTTTCAAATTTAGATTTACTATTAATTTGGGGCAATGAAGTCTTAAGGCCCTTAACACTTTTTACATTCTCATCTTTGCAAATTTACTAAAGGGCTTAAACAAACAGTAGTCATAATAAAAAGTAAACTAAAATATACCTGTTCTCGGAACCGCAGGTAACGGTGTGGGCCTTAAAAATTTTATTTCTCTTTTATTTGATTTATAAGTTTCGTCATCTTTACTTCTATCACTAAAATTCTTGTCGATTCCCAATATTCTATCGATAGAAAATTTGTTGCTATCAATTTGATTGGATTCTTCGGTTATGAAATCGGACCTTTGAGGGTCTTCATTTATAAGTTGTGATGTGTTGTCATTATCTGAATCATTTAATACATCAACGCTTTCTTGATCGTCAGAATTATACGATGAGCACTCAAATAAATCTTCTTCATCGTCGTCGTCAGTTAAAACTGAAATGTTTTTATCTCGATTATGTGTTGCCAAATCCATGACAAAGCTGTTTTCCTCACTTTTTTTATCGTAGTAATTACTTCTAATTAGTGGACACATAACTGATTAGATTTAAAAATATCGATTTTTTTCACTGAACAATTAAACATTGTTAACAAACTTTTTTGGTATTATTAAAGTCAGTTCATGTTTTTAAAATGTCTATAATCTTAAAAATATATAGCTTTATTTTTGAAGCAGATTAATAAGGAATTTTAGCTAAGACGTCTAAGACACCGTAAAAAATTCTCGTGTGAATTATATTTCTTATTTAAACTTAACAGGCAATTATTAAATGAACCTTAGTAATCTATAATATCGCAGAAAGAAACATTTAATTAAGGTCAGCATGTAATTTTTTTTTAATTTACAACTAATATCACATAAAATTCACGATATTGTTTTAAAGTCATATTTAAAAAAAACATAATTCATTTCTATAAATATGTAAAAACTGTAATATTTCACTGTATCAATCAAAAATATTGTTATTAATCGAATGCGCGACACTATAATATTATTTTCTTGTATTTTATAAAAAATTAAAATAAACGTCAGATAGGCGTCCGTTAGTTAACGTGGAGCTTAACCGTGTATCAGATTCAAACTGTTTACAAAAGCGCACACTTGCGGTTCATCGGATGATGATGATGCATCCATAAGCGTCTTAACGCAACATCCTTGTCTAGTTAACACCTTTGCGCTTGCCACCTGAAATGTTACGCCCCTGTGCGGCGATTAGCGTAATAGGCACCGCCTCACCTGCTATAATATGTAGGCTTTAATTAAACTTTCAAATTGGGTATAATATGAATCCCTACTAAAAGTGCATAAAATGATTTAAAGAAAGGCGATATTAGTGCTTATTGAGTAGAAGTTTGTGCCGCCCAGTGATTCTGCTCGCACCATCCTGTAGCTGAGAAGCACAACCGTTTTCTGGGCGATATTTTTACTTTTGATATTTTATAGGTTAAGGCAAGTGCCATGTGCTGAGTCACACAGTAATAACGATGTGTAAATGTTATGTTCTTTGCGATGAAATTAGTTTGATATTGAAATATATATTGAAATATATCCTGCGAACAACTTTTAAACTAGGCGTGATAATAATAAGCGAAAGAAATGTTTGCTTTGCTTTAATATAACAATTTTTAAGTTATTCTTCTTCCTTCTTCGTTTGGTTTGCGTAGTAGATGTATGTAGCTTTTGAGCTGTAGTGCCGTAAAGTTAGGGTTGCCATCCGTCCGGGTTTTCCCGGATTTGTCCTAGTTTAGAGGTTTAGAGAAAATAAATAAAATGGTTATTTATGACATTTTCAACTGTTTTTTATTACACTGACTATGTTTAAAACACCCTGTTGACATGTCCGGGTTCTGGGCTCTAAAATCCGGGATTTTCACGCGTCTTGTCCTGGTTGCCAAATTTTAGAGATGGCAACCCTACGTAAAGTGATAATTGCTGAAGTGAAACATTGACCGCTCGCTTGATTTTCTTTTACGTTTAAACGACTGAATGGATTTCAATAAAATTGTGAACATACAACTTTTCCGTAAACTCTTCTGAACATAGCCAATTAATGAGTACAACAAAGTATACACATTAACTTTATGCTTCTGTCATTTTCCATGTATACTTTGATTGTTTAATTAAATTTTGCACGTATCGTATAACATAATTATTTTTAGATACTTTTAGACTCAAGAGCTAGTGAACCGATTTGAAAAATTATTTCACCATTTTAAAGTCTACAAATAACGTAGGTTATGTTATAAAAGTATGTGATAGGACGATTCATCGTACTGATTAAATCATCTTCAGGTTCAATAATAACTCAGATAACAGTGCTAGGAGTTCTGTTAGACTTGACTCTGCTATGCTTTATGCTGTGTTGCAGTAAGTAGCTTTTACCATTCCAACCCACTAGTGGGGATTGGTACTAATTTAGGTCAAAATTCAGTCTTCAAAATTTTACAATATTTTTTTAGTTTTGAGGTCTCTTGAATCCAAAAAACATATTTTTTAATGAACGGATTGAAAACCAAATTTTCGGACGATATTTGATATGCATATAATATGAACAGCCCTATTGTTTTTGGGGAAAATCGGCGCATGCGCAAAAGAAATATAAACTATAACGTTGTTTTTTCTCATATAATGATATACTTTTCCATAACGATTTATGTTCTATTTAATTTTTCAAGAAATTTTTGTAAATTTTTTTTCTAAACTTTATAGTTTCGGAAATATTATGGAAATGAAAAAAAATCAGCTGTTCTTTTGCTCTAAAGATCTGTCAAAAAGAAACTAATTAGGTAGCTGACAAGCATGCTAAATTAATTTTTACATGATTTACTATATTCATATCCATATTAATAAAAGAATTATTTTTAAACAAGTCTTGTCAATCCAAATACCTATGAATATTAACAATCATTAATTTTTACATGTTAAGCCATATTACGTAACCATAGAAACAAATAGCAAATATCATATTTGTTACAAGCCGTTACCCGCGTCACTGCGCGCGTCATTGAAACTTTATTTTATTTGTTATATTAATATGTCAAATGTGAATATTTCTAAAGTTGGAATGGTCCTGTCGCCCAATTGTTTGGAATTTTTTGTTAGTCTTTAATCAGGTTTCGAAAAAAAAACTTTGGTTGTCACTAAATAGCATAAACAATCTATCAATTTTTGATCATTTTTTGAGTGACGCTCATGGAGAGACGCCTCCCGATCGGACAACACAGTTCCGACGCGCGCGAAAAACGGTAAGAGGAGCGGAGAGCTCCCGTCACAGATTGGTGTTTTGCGTGTTCTCGGCTTACCCTAAAATCTATCTTCACACCAGCTTTATACACATACTGGTAATGTTTTAGATGAACAGTAGTTTAGAACATTTACCTATATAGTCCTACCCAAAGAATGTGCACATGGTTCCTTATTTAGGGAAAGCTGTATCATAAAAAAAACAAAAAACAATTTGTATCTATTTTGTGTTAAGTTATATTAAAAGCTTGGTTCACATTGTTGGTTTTCCAGTAGCAGATATATTTAAACGGTAATCTGGGGAGTTTCTTATGCAATATTCAGCTGTGCCAATGTTGTACTGTGAGTAATGGACTAAACGTTTAAAATATGTGAATATACCGCAATAAAAGCGTGTCTTTAAAAACGTTTTTCCTAATATTTTATTTTCAAATTTTTAGTTACGTTTTAACCTGTACATTTCTCTTAATCGAAAGGTAATCCACTGTCTTCGGCTGTTTACCATATTGAATTTATAATGACGTTACCAGCTTCTTCTATTCTGCTTGTCATATCCTTTAATTCGATACCAATATCGAGGGAGTTGTAAAGAAAAAGGTAATCCGCCATTTTGTTTTGGCTGCCATATTGAATGTAAAATGACGTCACACAGCTTTATGTATAATAGTTCTTATACCCTTTCATTCAATGCCAATACTATCGAGGATGTTTTAAAGAAAAATATACTCCGCCATATTGGATTTAAAATAACGTCACACAGATTAGTGTATTCTACCTGCCCTACCCTTTCATTTGATACCCATATGGAGGGATTTGTAAAGAAGAAAGTAATCCGCCATTTTGTGGTGGCGGGAATAATATTCAATATACTATATCGCGCATTGCCTTCAGAACCAAAGATGTGTGCAAAATTTCAGCATGATCGGGTATTGGGAAATGGTTGAAAAATTGATCGCAAAATTTGTCTCTGACAGACAGAAAAACAAGTTGAATAAAAGTTTGTAAAAATTGTCGATATTTCTCAGAAACTTTCCATAATATTTGATAATTTTCCACCTCTAATCTACGCGTCATCAGGGATTCGTTTAAAGGAAACATTTTGATATTCAATGATGTGTAACACGTTCACAACCACCGGTACCTATTCAGATTCTCCCACACTACTCATCTGTGAGTGTCGGACGTTGAAAGCTGGCGGGAGATGAGAGCCGGTTAAAGCTCTAGTTGTGGCAATCATTTTAATAACTCTTCCCAATTTTTAGAATTCATTAATACTATGAATAATGATAAAGGGCCTGTTTATTAGTGTATTTGCCATATGGCAACATACACTATTGGCGTCGGTCGGATGGCGGGACCTAGGGGTCGGACCAAAATTTCTCGACGTTTCATAACCTCCTAAAAACTTTGGCACCATTTTTAAAAATGTTTATATATATATATATATGTATATATATATATATATATGTATATATATATATATATATATATATATATATATATATATATATATATGTGTGCGGGCAATAACTTTCGAAAGAGTTAATTGATTTCAACTAAATTTGGCCCACGGGTTGAAATCTATCACCGCAAGAAGCCTATTTAAAATGGGCCTAATCAGGCCATTTTAAGGGTAGTTTTTAGGGGTTGAAAAATGTTTTTCGGCCCCAAAATACCGAAAAAATTCTCCGAATCGTTTCAAAATTGAAATTTAACCCTCTGATAGTAATTTAAAAGTGTCCCTAAAATTTAAAAAAAATCGGCACGACAGGACCGGATTTACAAATTTAATGAAAACGTTAGTTTACAAATAGTGAATTATTTACTGAAAGGTGGATATAATTTGGTATAGAGGTTCGACTGATAACAATATTTCAATTAAGAAAAAAACATGTTATTTTAAGGGGTGTATTAACGAGTCAAATTCTTTATTTTGCCCAAAAACCAACTTAAGTTCACATAATAAAGCCACACTGCCTGTGTTAGCAAATACACTATTATTGTCGGCAGGGTTTTGGCACTGCGACCCGGGTTTTTAATTATTTATCATAGAATTAATGACTAGTCAAAGAAATACAATGAATATAATTCAAAATTAATAATTATAATCATTGTGTCGTTAATTTAGTGAAAAATACTAAGAATAGTTTACTTCACGAAGTTTTAAAATACTTTGGAAGCATTGTGTTTGACAAATTGGAAAAATATTGAACAAAATGAAACTTTAAAAAGATTTTTTGTTGTGCAGATGTACCAAACAGCTGGTGAAGTTTTAGGTCGTTCGCACACGAGTTTCAACAGAGATACGATATTCCCTCGCTGTCACTTCTTATGCAAAGGAGCAATATAAAAGCAATATATCGGCGATAAATACTCGACTTGCGTGATTTGAGAAATCTGGATGACCTGCAAGGAAGCGTGATCTGAAAAATATGGAGGTGTTTAATACGATTTCACTCTCACTAGCTTTTCCCTAAAATACGTGACAGATAGATAAATAAACGATATTAAGCAAAACAAGTGGAATAATTGTTTTAAGAATTATATTAAGATATATTTTACGTTCCCTAAGTTCGGTTTTGTTTTTGTATCAAACTCAATAGTTTCAAAATTGATGAAAAATTGTCTGAGGACTTAGGATCAATTTTTTAAGTCAATACTAAATTTATATATATGTATATAAGGTGCGATTCCAACAGCATTAATAAATTTATTGTATTGTTTTCTGGTTAACAAGACTTCTTTTATAATAGCCTTTAAGTGCTTAAGTGTGCACGCACTTTAACTTCGTTTAACTATGACAATTCTTAGTTGAGAATAAAATTTCGAAAATCATATTCAAAACTAAATTTTCACTTAAGAAATAAAACTAAGCTATTTACATATTTTTTAAGAAGAAAAACTCGCCTTGTTGTTAAAGCAATGATCGCCTCATTTTATAACCACTGCGAACAACCGCAGCGATTAACCGCTCTGAATGTTAACCAAACGGCAGAAGATTTGCGCGGGTGTTGGGAAATTACATAATACATAAATGTGTTATTAAGTGGGTATATCAGTTTACTTCAGCCCCTGGATATTATTGCTGCTTGTAAAAGAATTCAGTAGCGTGTCGTGCATGATAACTTTTTTTAATTGGATTATATATTTCCAAATTTTAAAAGTAAGTGTTGAGCATCTATAAACTACGTTCCGCACTCTCCAAATCCACAATATGTAAAGTTGTATAATAACAGTTTATTTCTATTTAATCATACTTATATTATAAAGAGCAGAAGAGAGACTAGAATGTGTAATCTCAGGAACAGTATCGTAACTAGGGTGGTGCCAACGGGGTCCAGATACAGAGAGCAGACCCTGGAGAGGCGCAGAAATGACCAAAATGTCTATTTTGTTATCAGAGCCGGATAAGATTAGAACAGTTCTCAAGGGCGCAGTTATAGAATCTGGTACCGGGTGCATAAAAGGATAGTACGGCACTGCTCAGAAATTACGAGATAAGGGGATGAGCAGTGAGCGCAAATTCAAAATTAGTCGAGGATACTGCACGCTGTTTTTGTGAAAAATTGGTGTATGTGGTGGCGAGATATCGTATAGACAGTCCAGTAAAGTAAAATGATTTGTTGCTATTGGGCATTTCGCAGAGAAATTTAAATCTACCCGGGCGAAGCCGGATTAGAAATTTATTTAGATATTTTGCAAACAGGAGAATTGTGCACAAGGGACTCTGCTTCTGAAGCCATGGTTCTTAGGTAGTAGACCAAATCTTAGTTGTTGACAGGAAGTTTGCGTGAGGAATAATCAAAAGAAAAAAGTTTTACCGATGTTTCGCTTGTGGCCAACGTTTCGAAATAACGTTGACCACAAGCGAAACATCGGTAAAGCTTTTTTCTTTTGATTGTTCCTCATCCAAACTTCCTCTCAACGATTACATTATTGAAACGAAACTAATACTAACAACCAAATCTTAGGTTCTTGCTATATGAAATAACACAAGTGTTAAAACATGCCCTGATTTTTATAATCATTTCATTTACGAACGTCAATGATTCGTTCAACAATCGGCGAGTCCTATTAGCGAACACAAAGGTGTTTGTGGTGATTGTATATAATAACGAGGGGGTCGACTATGTGCATTAAACACATTATGTCGGTACTTAATAAGCCCCTCTCTTCCCCCTTTTCACGCTACTACTACCCCATCAGCGGACAACTCAGTGGTAAATCACTCGCATGAGAATTATATAAACATTAATCTTACACACACACACACACACAAACACACGCCGTGTCACTCAACTCCCTGTTTTTGTGTTCATTTCCATGTAATGAAATTACAAATATAGTTTTTTTTAATAGTATCCAAATTAAAAAATGCTTATAGACGGGGACGGATAGGGCCGCCGGGATATTGAGAAAATTCCCGGTGAGTCACTCATTAATTTTTTTATATAGGGGCCGCCAGGAATCGGAAATTTTTAATATTTTTTTCCAATACCTGTGTCATTGATATTTACAAAGAAAAAAAGTCGATGCAGCTGCTAGCTCTTTTATTATATAATTTTCATTATTATTTTCATTAATTATAGTTGTGTTTATTACAACTAGCTTATATACGTTACTGTTTGAAAATATGTAGTTTTTTGCCTGCATGATTTTCACCCATCTTATGGATTTTTTCTTCAAATAAGGCAGAGTCTGAATGTCCTCAGAATGCTTTAAAATTGTATTTCTAAGTGTTCGTATTAAAAAAAAAAACGTTATTCTACCCCTCTATGTGAACCATTATTGTCAACTATGCTGATGCTAGTTTATATACCTCCTGGTTATAAATCTAACAAGTTTCAGAGTAGCAGAAGATACTTGAAAATAATATTTGTGATACAAAATATCAAATAGTCAAGATCCAAGAAGATAGAGATATTTTACATGAAAGTATTTTAGACACCAGATATTTTCCAGCTCAGACGATTACTGGCTAACAAAATTGTAACTTTGCATCTAATCTAAGTTTTTTAACGAAATTTTTATGTGCAGATTATTTTAATTAACTGTTAGCTCATCCAAACTCTTCAAGCAAGTTGATAAAAATTAATAAAATAGCATCTCTAATGTCTGTCAGTATAAATGAATAAAAAAACCTCCTTCAAAAATGTCATTGAGAGGAGGAAAATAATAAAATTATAAAGTCGGCACCAATAAACAGTTTTCGTAATGAAATTGGCGTGAGACCGAAATTTTAAATTAGAAATATATTAAAAAAAGAAAATATGAAACCGATTTTAATAAAATTTTTATGAAACCACCCTAAAGGTGTACTCTGCTAAACAGAATAAGAATAATTAAAATCGGTTGCAACTGACCGAACTATTGCGAAACATACACAAAATATATAGGTCGGATTGAAAACCTGTTTCTTTTCGGAAGTCGGTTAAAATCGTAACTCTTACGTCGGCAATTGAGATGTTTTAATATATTGACATAGATGTACAGTTCACAAGAATTTTTGTCTGACAGTATGTTTGTTCCGATTTATTTCAAAAACTAGTGACTTATTTTGATCGAACATTCACTAATTTTTATTCTAAATGAAGGAATAGGAAACTGTAAACAGTTCTATCACCGCAGGTTAACGCTAGTATTTTAATAAGCATGTTGTTTTAACAATCTGCTTAAAAATAATTTGTTTTAACATTATCCTGTGAAAATGTATAAATAAATATTATTTTACTTGTACGTGCACAATTATTTTATTTTAACAAGCTTTACTTAGAGAATATTGAGCAAAATAAACTGTTGAGTTGTTATGAGGATATTTTCGTGATCATAAATTAAACGTATATCCAAAGGAAAAGGTTTAATTCTCCTGTTAGTTGATGATGATGGCCAATTTCCTTGCTCTATTCTTCTGTTAGAGATGATGCTCCACATAAAAGCTTTCAGCGCTCTGTTGTTTGGTGTATGAAAACTGCGCTGGTGATTTATCTGTTCTGCCGGTATACGACGCTTTTGAGTATGAGGGATTTCGCAGGGCTGAGCGAAACGTTTATCAAAATGAGAATTGCTGTAATGAGGATCAAAGATAAAAAAAACTCGGGTCGCAGTGCCAAAACCCTGCCCACAATATGGTGTATTTGCTAATACAGGCAGTGTGACTTTAAAACATGAATTTGTTTATTTTTGGAGAAAATACAAATTTAAACCTTTAATACACCCCTTAAAATAATATTTTTTTATTAATTTTAATATTTCGCCCCTGTTTTATCAATTCATCATCTGCACAAAATTTTATAATAAGTATAATAATTCTCTATTCGCAAAAATGTTTATGCCTATTTTATTAAAATTTTAGGAGCACCTTTTAATTAATACAAAAAGGTTAAATTTCAATTCTGAATCTAATCCGAGAATTATTTCCATATTTTTAGGCCGTAAAACAATTTTAGATCCCTAAATATACCCCTTAAAATAGACATATTATTAAGTTCGTTTTAAATAGGGTTCGTGCGGTGATAGATTGCAATAAGTACTTAGATCAAATTTCGTTAAAATCAATTAGCTCGTTCAAGGGTTATTGCCCGCACACACAGAGAGAGAGAGAGAGAAAGAGATAAACATTTTCAAAAATGGTGCCAAGTTACTTAGATGGATGTGAAACGTCTTGAAATTTTGGTTCGACCTCTAGGTCCCACCATCCGACGGACGCCAATAATGTATGTGCCATATTATGGCAAATATACTAAAAACTAAAAAAAAATACAATTCCTTCAAAAAAGACCAGTAAAAAGCGTACCTACAATAACAAAGTTTTGAAGTCTTCAAGTCAATTTAGTTACTATAGTGTTTTATCTAACTTCTGTTAAATTGGCGCGGACGTGAAAACTTTGGTATTTTACGCTTTTTAATAATCTTTTTCGAAAGAGGTTTTATTTTTTAACTTTTAAGTGGCTTTGCAATATGTAGTTTGCACGTTAATAATCGCGTTCTTCCTTAATATTTTATTATAGTTGGAGCGGCGACCGTAAAAACAGGTTTCGATTTTATAAATCTGAAAAGCTAATACATTTAATTACTTCAATCACTTGCCTAGACAATCCTATACGAGAACCTGATCCAACAGCGGGAAACATCATTTCCGGTTTTCATTTTGATGTAGTTCCTAGTCTTATAGAGTTAGAGCTTTTAATTTTTATCAATTCGTTGGTCAGTAAGAGCCGCTCATTAATATATATGCTTGACGTCTTAAATAATGATTAAACATAATGACGTTTTGGTTTTTTATATTGTCACATGAAAAAAAAACTGAGTTGTCATAGCTTTTTAACCGATAAAAAAGAGTTTATACCATTTCGACATGTATATATATTGTTTTTTGTCCAATTTTCTTTACTTAGGTGATATCTATTTTTTGATTATTTGATATAACTCAGCAAGCCCTAAGACATTTCACAGGTATATACGGTGTCTGTAATGGCTGTTCACACAGAGAGAATCGAACCCCCACCACTTTATACACTAATACGCGCTGTTCCGACCGGTAAAACAGGTGTTTCGGACATGTACATATTCTCACTTCAAACTGCGGTTAAAACACATTTCACCAGCTAAAACATAATATCATCCTTGGTAGTTGAATATTTATAAATTCTGCTTACGATAACATTTTCGACTTGAGAATAGCCGAGCGTGTAGCGATTCCTTTGTTTATACGGCGTTTCCATGACTCCTTTGTAACAAGCTCTCAACTCCCAGATTCTAATCCGAAAACTTGTAAAAGTGTCTTTTTAAAAATAATAACAAATAGAAAAAAAAACCCGGGTCGCAGTGCCAAAACCCTGCCGACAATATAGTGTATTTGCTTATACAGGCAGTGTGGCTTTATTATGTGTACTTTAGTTGGTTTCTGGGCAAAATAAAAAATTAGACTCCTTAATACAGCGCTTAAAATAACATTTTTTTTCTTAATTGCAATATTATTATCAATCGAACCTCTATACCAAATTATATGCAACTTTCAGTAAATAATTCACTATCTGCAAACTAGTGTTTTCATAAAATTTGTAAGTCCGGTCCTGTCGGGCCGATTTTATTAAAATTTTAAGGACACTTTTTAATTACTACCGGAGGGTTAAATTTCAATTTTGAAACGATTCGGAGAATTTTTTCGGTATTTTGGGCCCCAAAAACATTTTTCAACCCCTAAAAACTACCCTTAAAATGGCCCGATTGGGCCCATTTTAAATAGGCTTCGTGCGGTGATGGATTCTAACATGTGTGCCAAATTTCGTTAAAATAAATTAACTTCTTCGAAAGTTATAGCCCGCACACATATATACCTATATATATATATATATATATATATATATATATATATATATATATATATATATATAAACATTGTTAAAAATGGTGGCAAAGTGTTTAGGAGGTTATGAAACGTCGAGAAATTTTGGTCCGACCCCTAGGTCCCGCCATCCGACCGACGCCAATAGTGTATGTTGCCATATGGCAAATACACTAATAACAAATAGAAAAAAAATGAAAAATATGAATTTGAGATAGCTTTAGCAGAAATTCTACACACAAGTATCTTAGAAATACAAGAAATGTTTTTAAAAAACAAATATTGAAAGTCTCATTTAAACATTTTATGATTTCTTTCTCTCAGATTTCGATGTTTTAGTTTGAATTTTCCAAGTAGTGCCAAACAATTCCGATGAAACCCGATTCAAACGCAAGCATGCAAAGCTGAGCACTCAAAATTATTTCTTCAAAAGAAATAAGGCGAAAATTATCAAACGAACCACTGTATTCATACAAAGACTTCGCGCAATCAATAACCACTTTGTAATTAAATATGCACCGTAAAATTTTACTTATCGCTGATTTTAATGTAATTCTTTTATTTGTAATTTTAATTGACAATCACGTCTACTTGTAACATTGTAACATTAGCTCTGTGAATAAAGATATTCTATTCTATTCTATTCATGTAAGTAATAATATTGAAGTTAACGAGATAAATCAATATAATATACCTATCTGTGGACGATTTTTTTTGTGTAAATCGGTTGAATAGAAACCGCTAACGAACTATCGAAAAAACGACTTGTCTTTTAAATAAATTCATGCACAACCACATAAAAAGCTTCTGAAGTCTGTGTAGCAGTCGTGAAATTACACATTTAACACTAGTTCTGTAAAGCTACATAAAGTAAATAAGCGTTGTCGTACTATATCATTGCTATAGTAAATCATAGTGTAGCTGCATGAGAATTGAACGAAGTCTACAATATTAGAAGTGATTTTGCTGAAAATTTAACTGCAAGTATTTTGAACATTAGGTGAAAATCAGGAGGTACGTGCAAAAATCTATAAGTATGGTACTTGTTTGTCATGATAATATAACTGCAGTATTTGTTAAAACTCGTTTTTCTCGTTTTAGCATACATAAACAGCTTAATGTATGCTATACGTATATGTTAGTCTCGTATGTGCAAGTACCAAGTGTTGTGTTAAAGAACTCTTTAGTGTAAAGAGCTTTGAGGTATTCTAAGTTGCAGCCCATCACAAAGATAAACCGGTGATGAAACTACCTCATTGGCTATCAACCGATCATGCGCATTGCGTTCTCACCGCTGGATGGTTATTACACTTTATATTCCTTTTATAATACAATGTTCTCTTTATATATTTTTATATTCAATTATTAATAACCGCTAACACCTATAACAGCGGCCTCTAATTTATGTGTTTAGGTGAGAATGATACTGAGAACACGCAATGCTAAGATTTAATGAGCTTTTCGTTTCGTTTTTATCAATGTCGCTTTTATATTTAGGATAAACTGCCTTTATCCTAGAATTCAGAAACCAAGCCTCCGAGGTTCGATGCAATATTACATTTTCTTTAATTTGATAAACGTTGATGATATCAGCTAAGAGTCTATATTCTACTATCTATCTATTTCTTCAATAATTTGTGCAAAATATTCTGTCTTCGTAAATTCATAAAGACAAAAGTTTCAAATAGTTTCTCAATATTGTTCACGTCCATTATAATTAATAAGTTTTTTATTTATTCACGGGAAATTGGACAATTGAATTTTAATATAGATATAAACTAAATTAAAAAATTTGCGACGTTTTGTTAATTCGTTTTAACTTCTTCGGGCAAAACTGAAATGATTAAAAATACAAATTTTACTAAATTATTAAAGGTATTATTTCAATTCTATTAAAAAAAAAAAAAATTGTAATTATTTCATTAACTAATTTGTATTTTTAATCATTTCAGTTTTGCCCGAAGAAGTTAAAACGAATTAACGAAACGTCGCAAATTTTTTAATTTAGTTTATCTATATTAAAATTCAATTGTCCAATTTCCCGTGAATAAATAAAAAACTTGTTTCAAATAGTGTTTTGTTTGGTATCAACGACGTTTTAAAGCTCAGCTTTGTTCGGATTTTTGATACAACAATTTGAACTCTAACCAAATAAACTTTACTGGACATATTGTCCACAAGTTGTAGTGCGTAAATTTGTCAGTCCAATAAGCTCTTAGCTTTAAAACTTATGTAGGCTCTTTTCTGAAAAATCTGAGATAGGTAATAATTAATATATCATTTAGTTGAAATTCCTAGTTTGTTCTTTTATTTTTTTTTTATTTTTTCACTTTTTTCGGGTTAAGAATTTGTAAAATTTGAACATTTACATTATTCGCACTATTCTAGAATTCTGTTAAATTTAGGATCAGCTCGAAATAAGTCAGAATTTCCAGACACAAACCAATTTTTTAATTAATATGCTCGTATATCTTAAATAATTCAGTTGTCAAAGACGAAATATTTTTTGGAAAAAAAAATGCTCGACTGGATTGTTTTGCTAGAGTTGTAGCTAATTCTTAAGGTACAAGATCTTAATTTTTTCACTCTTTTGAATGGATCGCAGTTCGTCCAAAAAACGATTTGGAAATAAGCACTAAATCAATCCTAGTGCAATCGGAAAACTGGTAAATTTTTTTTTTGCAGTTTTCGAATAATGTGTTTTCAATTCTGTGCCTCTGGAGACTTATGGACCCTTCTTTTGAAGAGGGTAAAAGATTAAGGTCGTGTTTCTTAGCTACAATTTTAGCAAAAAAAATGTAGTCGAACATTTTTAGAAATACATATATGCTTATATGTATATGAAAAGAAGAATATAATTTTAATGTAGATATAGTAAATCTAAAAGAAAAAATATAAATGATGTAATAAACAAATAATGCATATATTTTAATAATATTTAATTTTCACATCTCATTTGTCAATTGGAAAAAATATATAGAAACAGTAAACATTGTTAGCTAAGTTAAAATGTATGATTTAGGAAATATTGTCACATGCATGAATTTGTGTAGCGCATCTCTAATTATTGTTTGATTTGATTGTTTGCCTATTACAACTACGGAAAAGTTTAACATTTGTTTTCGACAAAATTAGGCGCTAATTGACCATGAAGAACTTTACACTTACTTTGAATTATAAATTTTGATAGCGTCAATTAGAGTGACCAAACATCCACACATCTTGATTTTCTCATAACAATTTGAATTTCGAGATATTCAAAGGTCGTAGCAGGATTTTTTTGAAATATACCATTTCTAATTAAAAAGTATAAAAATATATAAAATTTTAAATATTTATTGTTAAGCGTATGAGTATCGGGCATCGGCTAAGCTGCAATATGATTTTTGTGATTCTATATTTGTTAAGAAATTCTCGGTTTATGAAGTAGGTTCATGCTTATAAACATGTTTTTCCAAATATATTTATCATCTCCTTAGATATCCTATTTTATTTTATCAATGTAATCTTTAATGAAAATGTGAATATCAATTATCGCGATCACACCAAGTATAACTTCTGCCGCGTGAACATAAATACAAGCATAACTTTTTAGTGTATTTGCCATATGGCAACATACACTATTGGCATCGGTCGGATGGCGGGACCTAGGGGTCGGACCAAAATTTCTCGACGTTTCATAACCTCCTAAACACTTTGGTACCATTTTTAAAAATGTTTATATATATATGTATATAGGTATATATATATAGTGCGGGCAATAACTTTCGACAGAGTTAATTGATTTTAACTAAATTTGGCTCGCATGTTGGAATCCACCACCGCACGAACCCTATTTAAAATGGGCCCAATCGGGCCATTTTAAGGGTAGTTTTTAGGGGTTGAAAAATGTTTTTGGGCCCCAAAATACCGAAAAATGAAAATTTAACCCTCTGGTAATAATTAAAAAGTGTTCCTAAACTTTTAATAAAATCGGCCCTACAGGACCGGATTTACCAATTTTATGAAAACACTAGTTTGCAGATAGTGAATTATTTACTGAAAGCTGTATATAATTTGGTATAGAGGTTCGATTGATAATATTATTGCAATTAAGAAAAAAAATGTTATTTTAAGGGGTGTATTAAGGAGTCAAATTTTTTATTTTGCTCAAAAACCAACTTAAGTTTGCATAATAAAGCCACACTGCCTGTATAAGCAAATACACTATATTGTCGGCAGGGTTTTGGCACTGCGACCCGGGTTTTTTTAAATTAAAATTCAAATGTATAAAATTTTGTAATTTTACGAAATCATTGCAAAAGTGACAATTTCCAGTATTAACTGTTAAAAGAACCAACCTTTGCTCGAAGATTCCTTTATTGATGAAGGAACATCCACGTTACAAATACGAAGCAACAACATTTTCTAAGTGTCGTAATGGGAGCTCTTAGCACCTGAATTCAAGCATCTAAAAGCACCATTCACTGGCCCATACATCGGTTTTATAGTGAGTTATAGGCATGCATTTACAAGGAATATTTTCCAGTTCGGTCTAGAAAGGTCTTTCACCCTATATCATTTTAAATTAGTTTAATTCATTGTTTAATACAAAGCTCTTATTGCAAAAAAAACATTACCTCATTTTGATATTAATGCTATGATACACCATAAATAGTTTTTAAAATTAATTTTTGCAATAGATTTCCCGATAATTCAGCGCTTAAGTACTGTTTTTATAATAAGACTAATTTGACTTAAAAGAATAAAGTTTAGCTATGACTTAAAATACGTACCAATTAATTTCATATAAACATAGACTTCTATCAATTATAAACAATTTGTAAATTCATTTTTAAATGAAAATTATAAGATCTCTTCAATTCAATTGTACATTATTTTGTTGTGTCAAATTGTCAGTTTTTCTTATTAAATGTTTCTTCATTATTTTAAAAAAACTCAAAAAAATTATAGACAAATTATTATAAAAGTATTGCACAACCAGCCTTTAAACAATAACTTAAAACTAATTACATTTTTTTAATGAACGGATTATACTATTAAGTTTAATACTATCATTTCGGAAACAAAATATTTCAGATAAAAGTGTATTACCTATAATATAACATAAAGTACAAATCAAAATTTCTATAATTTTTTTTTAAATCGATTTTTGGTACGGATTTAAATGTTGAATCTACTTTCGAAATTCTTTTAGCACTGACTACTCATCACAAAATTCAATGCAAAAAGTAATTTTATCTTAAATCTACTTGGTACCAAAAATCGCGCATATATTTATGAATGAAAAACGAGCTCTCATCCAATTAAATATATTGTGTATAATTTCTTCAAGTAGTATAATTCACTCATTGCCTATTATAAAATAAATATTGGTAATTTATTCAGCTTGATTTGTTAAAAGTTTAGATAAGTCTCCAATTTTTTTATTTTACTCAATTCAACACTCTTCTACACTACACTGACAATTCGAACAAATCTGGTGACAATTTATTTGACACATTTTCTTAGCGACTTATAGTTCATCTGTCGCTCTTTTACGTCGTTTTCTACGTCTTCTTGCATTTCTTTCTTTTCTCAAATCACATTCGGGGTAAATTGTTTCGCAGTTGGCATTACCGAGACCTAAGGCTGCTGCTTTTAAGCTTTCCAGCATGGAAGCTGCAGGTGCAATTTCAGGCACGACGCGTCCAGATAACCAACTTAAACCCAATCTGAAAAATATTTATATTGTGTTTCATTGTACAGTCAAAAGTTCTTCGCCGTTAATTACATTTCACCTCACTTGTCAAACGTCTATAAACTAAAGTCCCTTTTTCTCAGATTCTAAGTTTTTTTTTTTAAATTAAATTACGTAGTTAAATTTGGAAACATTTTTGAGTAAGAAACAGTAAGTTAGCATCGACCCTTGTGCTGGCTTGATTAAAAATGACAAACTACAATATCGTGGTATGCTAAAGTTTTATTAGTGTATTTGCCATATGGCAACATACACTATTGGCGTTGGTCGTATGGCGGAACCTAGGGGTCGGACCAAAATTTCTTGACGTTTCATAACCTCCTAAACACTTTGGCACCATTTTTAAAAATGTTTATATATATATATGTATATATATATATATATTTATATATATATATTTATATACGTATATATATATATATATATATATATATATATATATATATATATATATATATATATATATATATATATATATATATGTGCGGGCAATAACTTTCGAAGGAGTTAATTCATTTTAACGAAATTTGGCATACATGTTGGAATCCATCACCGCACGAAGCCTATTTAAAATGGGCCCAATCGGGTCATTAAAAGGGTAGTTTTTAGGGGTTGAAAAAAGTTTTTGGGCCCAAAAATACCGAAAAAATTCTCAGAATCGTTTCAAAATTGAAATTAGACCTTTTAGTAGTAATTAAAAAGTGCTCCTAAAATTATAAGCAAATTGGCCCGACAGGACCGGACTTACAAATTTTATGAAAACACTAGTTTGCGTATACGAATTTACTTACTGAAGGTTGTATTTAATTTGGTGCAGATGTTGGATTGATAACAATATTTCAACTAATAAAATTATTAGTGTAAGGGGTGTATTAAGGGGTTCAATTTTTTTTTATTTTTTCCAAAAACAAACTTTAGTTCGTTTAATAAAGCCACAATACCTGTATTAGCAAATACACTATATTGTCGGCAGGGTTTTGGCACTGCGACCCGGGTTTTTTTAAAGTGACACAAGACGAAAGCTAATCTTCAGGGGAGAAATTGTATTTTTGCTTTCACAAATATATTCAAAATTGACGGTTCTACATAGGGTCATATAAAAAATAACATGAACCGATTTTTGACGGGAATATTAACTCTATTTTTTGATTAGTTTACTTCAGTTAGACATAGTTAATCCAGTATTAAATGAAGCAACTATTTCAGTATTTACCCATAAACTGGAATCCAAATCCGTTGATGATCGAGCAATGTTCTCGAATATTTGTTATTACTGCATATTTCTCTGCGCAAGCAGTTGCCCTTATCATGATTAGCAGCATGTACAGCCTCGATGGATCGCAATACTCGTCTTGCTAATTCGTTGATGATGTTATTGGAGGTATATGGAGCACTTCGGCGTACTCTAGGAAAATCAGCCGCTGTTGGACCACTAGCCGGAGCCGTCGGTGCTGTACCACCAGTTGCTGTACCACCGGTTGCTGTGCCTCCAGTAGCAGTGCCTCCGGTACCTGTTCCTGTTCCTTAAAATTAAGTATAAAATAATATTATGATTTAGTTTAAATGGTGGAAATTGGCAAAGTTTACAAAGACTTATCTTTTATGAATGTTTTCAACCGCGTTTTGACCCCCTCGGAATATTATTTCGATAATTTGTTGAACACTGATTTTTTCAATTTTAACAAAGAATCGTCAAGTCAAATTTCGAGTTTCTAGCTTAGGCAGTTTAAAAAAAAGACTACGTTAATAACTTCTATTGTTTATCCTTTAAGTGCTGAATAAAAAACGATCGGATATGTATTTACTTATTTTTATTTAGTTCGTATGTTAGTTCAGTACTTTTCACTACGACGATGTGTGAGATATAAGCATATTTTCAGAAAACGCTACACTCCTTTTTGACCAACTTAGGGGTTGAATTTCAAAAAAAATCTTTTTGGACGATGCTTACGTCACGTGAGGAATCTACTGTCCAAATTTCGTTTCAGCGACTTGGCTTGAGCGTTATTTTACAGAATGTTCAGAAAGTCCCGAAATGCTGAAATATCTCAAAGGAATGGTGTTTTCATGGAAAATGTTCCGAATAAAAGTTTCTCAATTCTAAGCAATGCTTATTTTGGTGACAAAAATCCCCCCCCCCCTCAGGGGTGCCCCCGCGGGGGACTGGGATCAACTCTAAAATTCAAACCACAAACCCTATTTTTCTCTATTAGATCGGATTTTCCAGACAAAAATGAGCTTCTTTTATCCGAGAATGTTTTTTTCAAGCTACCAATCACGAATTTAAAAAGTTCGGTAACGCTAAATATCTCAGAAGAATTGGTGGTTTCTAGGGAAATGTTTCGAATAAAAAAAAAAATTCTTGAACAAAAAATATGTTTTTTTGTCTGAAAAATACGACAAAAAGAGACAAACGGGGTTTGCCACTTGCAATTTTAGAAATGACTCCAACCTCCCAGAGTGTACCTTCGAAAGGCGAAATTTTTGTCACCAAAATGAGCGTTCATTGGAACTGAAAAACTTTTATTCGGAACATTTTCCAAGAAAGCACCATTCTTTTCAGATCTTTTCGGATATTTCTGCGTTTTCAGACTTTTTGAACACCCTCCACCTCCATTCGTGATCAGTAGCTTGAAAAAAAATTTCTCGGCCAAAAGATGTTCATTTTTGTCGGAAAAATACGATCTAATAGAGAAAAAGAAGGCTTGCCATTTGAAATCTTAGAGTTGACCCCAGCCCCCGCGGGGAACCCCCGAGGGTGGAAATTTTTGTCACTAAAATTGTAATAGTACGTCCCTGTGTTGTAATAAATGTCATCTTGCAATTAAATTACGGCGCGTGCGAATATTGCAAAGTGAGTGGATTCGAAGTCCAAACTAGCGGAAATCCAACGATTAAAAAACTGACATGGTACTTTTGCCGCTCAAAGGTTTCATCTACGAACTGATAAAAGAGGAACGATTGATTGATCAAGGGGTCGTGAATCGGAGACAGTCCAGTAAAAGAGTTTGTGTGTAGTCGTTAGTTGGTCGAAGATAGTTTGATGGTGAATAGGAGATCGTGGTTAATCGGTGAAGTTTGATCAACCTTGTGAAATAGATTTAAGAGACGTGTTAATGTAAAGAAACTGGTAAGAAAATAATATTATTTTATTGATGAATAAAATGTAGCACTCTCTATGAACAAACCTCAACCCGCCTCCTACAAAGAACTCGGCCCAAAGTCCTTTCAAAGACCCGCTACCATCACAAAATAAGCGTTGCTTAGAATTGAGAAGCTTTTATTCGGAACATTTTCCATAAAACACCATTCCTTTGAGATATTTCAGCGTTTGATTAAAAAGACGTACCTGTACCAGTGCCTGTGGCAGTTCCGCCGGTCATACTCATCATCATAACTGGGGCAGTTGTAGTTGCACTTGCGAGAATGCACATCACGACTTGAATGATAAACACGCCGAACGACAAGAACGCAAGTGCTGTTAGCGCTATGTCGAAAAGATCTTTCAATGCGAGCTCTTTGATTTTGCCTTTATCGATGTGGTCGTGATGATAATGTACATAATGCGGAACGTATTCCACATGTGGTTGATGATATTGTGCACCTCCTGTCGCGTGCCCTGATCCTCCATAACCTCCTTCAGTTGAAAAAAATATTTTTAACAGTCTGTTTTTAAACTTCCATTAGTGAGAAGTTGTAAAATAATATTTTATGTAATCGAGAAATTGATTGTAACTTTTAATGTCATAAAAAACTGAAATCCGTTCCTTATTGTTAGAGCGATGGTCACAAAAATGCCTTGTAACATCCAATGGAAGAAAAGCAGGTTTTTGTATACTTCGAGTCTCCTTCTCGAAACCTGGCTTGTCGAGTAGGGATCTGGCACGTTGCGTTGAGCGGCTACAGCGTTTTGCCAAGATTTACCCGTGTGATTTAAAAAAAACATCTACAAAATGGAAGAAGATACTGAAGGGCAATCTAGGAACTTCCCAATCGGCGGAAAAATATTTTCTTCCAATTTGCTGCTTGCAAAGAACTCTTCCAGTAATTCCAGAAAAATGAAACTGGACTCAAATGATTTGTTATTATTTATTTTATCAAAAAAAAAGTTTTCATTTAAAATGCACCTTGCTAAAATAATATGCCAAATAACAAAAAACTCCGTCATTGCGTTTTCCGGCTACCAAATCAAAAGTTTTCACTGCAAGGTCGGGAGAGAACTAGCATGCCACAATGTTGTCTAAAAATTTGATTCGAATCGGTTCAGCCACTTTCGAGATAAGGAATGATGATCGTGAAATATGAGCAATCATGTGGATAAGGCATGCGCGCAGGTCCGTTTTTCACTTTGTAAATGCAGATTTGACAAGCAGCAAATTGAGAGAGAACCTTCTTCTAACCTTCTAAAACGTTGTGGTAAAATTTGGTTCAAATCATTCTATACAGTTTCGACTTCCAGAATAGCGATAATAAGGATATATGGTGATCATACATATATCGGAGGATTATTTTGGAAGATCTGGCTTTGGCAATAAGAAATAAATAATAAATAAATAAGTTTTCATATTTTGTAGCTGTGTCAAATGAACCTGTGGGCAAATGTTCTTCCATTTTGTAATTACTTTATCAATTTTCGCCCACTTAAATTTTGAACAACTGTTATAGGGCGATGGCGACACATAGAGCAAAAAAAATTTTTTTACATATTCTTAGCCACGAACTTTGCCCCCTATTAAGTTTCAAATTTAGATGATCAAATTTTTTTCCCCATTTTATTTCATTTCTTGGAGCTCCTGGAAGAGCTCTTTGCAAGGAGCAAATTAGAAGAAAATAGGTTTCCTAGAGTGCCGTTTAGTAATGGTTTTCTATTTTTTAGATGACTCGGGCAAATCTGGGCAAAACGCTGTAGACGCTCAACACAACGCGCCAGCCCCTACTCGACAAGCCGGATTTCGAGAAGGAGACTCGAACTATTCAAAAACCTGTTTTTTCATTTGGGAGTTTCAAGGCATTTTTGTGGCCATCTCTCTAACTATTACAACTTATGGGAATTTGAAAAAAAAAATATTGAGAAACTGATTGCAACTTTCAGCGTTCTTCAAAACTGAAATTTGTTGCTTGTAGTTTATTGAAATAGGAAAAAAAATTGGAAAACTGACTGCAATTTTAGTGTCGTTTCAATTGAAATTTGTTCTTTGGAACCTGAAAAAGAAAATATGAACCCACCTCCCCCGCTACTTGGACCAGCTGCACTCTGTCCGGGACCACTGTATCCAACTTTGGCTGGATGCATTGTTGGCTGTCTTTCAAGGGGTCTTTTACTGACAGGTCCTGTTTGGACAGCGTAGCCAGTGATATCACCGTCGTAGTCATCTTGATTTTCTTCATTGTCTCCGTAATATTCACCTGTTCGTTCATTAATTGAGTTGTGTTCCATACCTGATAAATGCATCGAGAATAGCATAATTAAAATAAGTTTATCTATTAAAGAAGGCCACACCATGGTTCGTAATAGTTATTTAATCTTGCAATAAGCATAGCTCAATTTCAGAAAAATAAAACAGAAAAAGAAAAAATAAGGTCATAGAGGCAATGGAACATTTAAAAGTTTGGAGAATAGATCAAGTGCTGCTTAGGAACGGAAGATGGATGCATACGACATTAATTCATAAACAGATGTAAGTTGCATGCAGCTTAAAAAACTATATTAAAGATCAGCGATTCCTTTTATAAAATTTAACGTATTTTAACTAGGCTCGCTCTTTCCCTGATATTTCGTGGCTAAAAAATGATCGCCTAAATTGCTACCGCGTCGTTCTCACTTGGGTGTTTCACGGCAGTGTCAAAATAACGTATTGTTGGCGGGATATTGACTTAATTTTTCGATTTTATCATACTAATATCATAATCAGGAAAAAAATGCATATCGGCGGGTCTCAAAGGATTTACTGCTTCGATTTGAAAAATTCGTCACTGTTGAAAAGTATATTTCTTCCTGGTTAGCATTGGCTATATATTATTATGCAATGACAAAATGAAATGTGTACGAAATAAATGTGATGCAAGTTGGGATCTAGTAGTATGCGATATCTGGGGTATTATTATTGATGTGCTCTGGATAAACTATGAGATACAGTAAAGTGATTTAGTATGAGAGATTTGTTGCTCTTGCGGCTAAATTAAAATCTGTTTGTGTGAATAATTTTAAGTAAATTATGTGAATCTTGCCATAGTGCCTATAAATATCGTCCAATGTGGTGGTTTTGCTCAACCAATCACGATAATTCGATGATCCCGGATCAGATAGGAGAGTGTCCTTGACGTCCGATGTATCGACCCGTGCTTGACGTCGTCTAGGAATGTTTGACTTGTCTCGATGTGGTTTGATATCCGGTATAGGTTTTTCGTCAATCGTATCATTATGTGAACGATTAAATGCTTTTGAGTCGCCCAAACGACGTTTGAATCTCGCAGGTGTCATTTCGGATAAAATCTGATCGGCTATGAAATTACGACACAAATATTCGTTCATCATTTTTCTAGAAGCAATTTCAAAATAATTACCTATTGAATTTTATTTTTTTTCAATCTCTTTTTTTCCTTATATCGAAACTTGGTGTTCAAATTGATTTCTAAATGTTATATTGATAAGATTATTTTCTACATTTTGTGAAGTTAAAATATGTGTTTGGGAACCCGTGAATAATAATTTTTAATTTTCAGATATTTCACAAGTTACGCTAAAAATGTATATATAGTTTATATATAGTTTTTGAAAAATTTAAACTTAAATTTTTACCTGTGAAATCCCATTGTGGTGAAGGCTTCAGGCCAAGTTCCGTCTCCGATAGCTACTGTATTGTTGGTTAAATTTAACTTATTTTCTTCAGATTCTTCCAGCAATAAAATTGCACCAGGCATGAAATTTTCATTTAAAATATCACTAATATGTACAAAATCATCTCCTAAACCGAATTCGCACTTCAATAACAAATATAAAACAACAACTGAAATTTTTCGAAACATTTCGAAATCTATTTATACTATAAACACTAAATTAAAATAACAGTTCAGGTTAAATGTAGCGCAAAATACATATATATTTACACAAACTTGAACTTATAGTTCAATACTTATACGAACGCTATATAAAGATAAATTACTTTTTAACAAAAACTGATTTTATCTTGTATATTGTGTTAACATGGCGAAGTTTTGAGTTGAAATAATACGAATAACTGAAATTTAATAACAGTAACTAGCCTATGCAGATTTGTCACAGAAGTTTGATTCATAAAAACGGATCGTTTATGTCAAGCAAAAGTGTGGAATCTCTGTTGCAGGTGGATTAACTTTATTAGACTAATTTAAATGTGATTTGAACCATAACTTTTACATCAGTGCATCTAAATCTTTTTTATAATATATTGAAACGCCGATTAAAGTGAGTATGTTAAAGTAGAACTTTTCGATCGCTTGCGAAACATAATAATAAACTTATGATATGGGATAACCGCCAAATGAAAATTTCGTTATTTGAGGATGAATTATTCATTTTGAACTTCTAAACGCCGAAGTAATCATTCAGAGAACGTGGTAACCCACTTTCTGACACATTTTCGATCCTTGTCTGTTCTCTGTAATTGTTAAGGTTCACTATACTTTTGAATAATGACTAGAAATTAAAGTTTTGGAGCCGAAAATCCTCATTTCGTGGGAATTTTTATTCTAGATTTCTTACAAATTTCATTTTAATGTATTCTTTTAACTCTATAAACATAATATTAAATTTGTTTTGCCAGGGCGTGCACAAGACTTAAGTTTGAAGGAAATTTTGATTGCAAACAAGAAAAGTGTTTTAAAAATGTTATTTGTAACCCCCGACGCAAAAAGAGGAGTGTTATAAGTTTGACCGCTATGTGTGTGTGTGTGTGTTTCTGTGTATCTGCCTGTGACACCGTTTTCATGTTTTCTAGCGGTCTAGACATGTTTGATAAAAATCGGTTCAGCCATTTCAAGGTCATTAGCTCTTTCCTTAGCTGCGGTAGGGATCTTAGACTCATAACGGATATTTTTAACTCCTGATGTGTGTCTGTATCATCGTAGCTCCCAAACGGATAAACCGATTTTGATTTAGTTTGTGTTTGTTTGAAAAATGACTTAATCGAGAGTGTTCTTAGCTATGATTCAAGAAATCTGTTCAGCCGTTTGAAGACCATCAGCTTTTTCTAGATGATGAGGAGATGAGAGCAACTTCCTACAGATCCGATCGATTCAAAATTTGTGATCCTGTTGTTAGTATCCTTACTTATACATAGATTTTAAAAAGCATGAAATGAAACTTAAATTAACAAATTAATAACCCCGGTCATAATAAAATCCTTTAAAAAGTAAAAAATAAACATGCATTGATCCTTTAAGTTTAATATAAATAGTAATATTTTTATCCAAGTGTCGTCGCTTTACTTAATGATTCCCCGACGCTACGACGCTTGGATAAAAATATTACTATGTATTTATATTAAACTTAAAGGGTCAATGCATGTTATTTTTTACTTTTTAGAGGGTTTTTTTATGTCGGGGGTTTTTAAATTGCTAATTTAAGTTTTTGTGAGGTTTTCAGTGTATTTTATGGCAACATACACTATTGGCGTCGGTCGGATGGCGGGACCTAGGGGTCGGACCAAAATTTCTCGACGTTTCATAACCTCCTAAACACTTTGGCACCATTTTTAAAAATGTTTATATATATATGTATATATATTTATATATATATATATATATATATATATATATATATATATTTATATACGTATATATATATATATATATATATATATATATATATATATATATATATATATATGTGCGGGCAATAACTTTCGAAGAAGTTAATTAATTTTAACGAAATTTGGCATACTTGTTGGAATCCATCACCGCACGAAGCCTATTTAAAATGGGCCCAATCGGGTCATTTTAAGGGTGGTTTTTAGGGGTTGAAAAAAGTTTTTGGGCCCAAAAATACCGAAAAAATTCTCAGAATCGTTTCAAAATTGAAATTTAACCCTTTAGTAGCAATTAAAAAGTGCTCCTAAAATTATAAGCGAATCGGTCCGACAGGACCGGACTTACAAATTTTATGAAAACACTAGTTTGCGTATACGAATTTACTTGCTGAAGGTCGTATTTAATTTGGTGCAGATGTTGGATTGATAACAATATTTCAACTAATAAAATTATTATTGTAAGGGGTGTATTAAGGGGTTCAATTTTTTTTTATTTTGCCCAAAAACCAACTTAAGTTCGCATAATAAAGCCACACTGCCTGTATTAGCAAATACACTATATTGTCGGCAGGGTTTTGGCACTGCGACCCGGGTTTTTGATAATTACTGCTGACAGATTTTACAGAAAGTTTATAAAATAATAATTCTTTTGTGGAGCACCTGTAGATATGAGTGTGACACGACAGCGGACATATTATTATTTTACCTTCTGGTATTTAAATGTTAACAGTTATATGTCGCATGTTTCCATGGTCTGTCGGTTAAATAATTGTTATCCATCAAGTAATCTGTATTTAAGAATTCTGTTATGCTTTTATCACGAAAACTGACTATTAAAGAATTATATAATTACTATAATGCAGAGATGAAAATCTGAAATTTAAATATTATGACGATACATATTGTTTATACACTTGAAGTAAAAATGTCATTATATTATTATAATAAGTTTACTTACTAATAAATTAATAATGTAAATAAAATTCAACATTACTTTTTTTAACTTCCCGCTAAAAAAATTGAAAATTTTCAAAAATTAGGAAGTTATTGGTTTCACCCCGATTTTCGAAATTCGAGTTTTTGAGATCCTTGGAAGCTATTCAGACCATTTCCAAAATGATGTCCGTATGTATGTATGTATGTATGTATGTATGTATGTATGTGTGTGTGTGTATGTGTGTGTGTATGTAAACCTCTCATAACTTTTAAACGGGTGGACCGATGGAAACGCGGATTGCAGCATCTGAAAGGAACTTGCTGAGCTTTGATTTTCTGAAAATTGGAACTGATCTATTCATCATGAAACAATGTCGATCGCCGCAAACCGCATCAAAATCGATTTATTCGGTCGAGACTATCATCGGAGAAAAATTAAAAAAAAAAAGTTTTTGTAAAATACTTCTCAAATTTTTGTTAGATTGAATTTTTTGTAATAAATTATTTTTTTGCGCTTAAAAAAGTGCATCCACTGCCGCAAACCGCACCTCGATCACTTGATTCGTTCAAGAGATATTGGTGAAGATTTGAGAAGATAATTTGAAAAAACATTTTTTTCAAATTTTCTTCTCAAATTTTCATTAGATTGATTTTTATGTAATAGATTATTTTTTGTGCTTGAAAAACTGCCTCGATTGCCGTAAACAGCATCTCGATCGGTTGATTCGTTCGAAAGATATCGTTGACAAAAAATTTCCAAAAAAGTGTTTTTTCAATATATCTTTCCAAATCTTTGTCAGAATTTTATAACGGTTTATAATTTCATAATTTCGGAAATATTTTGAAAATAAACAAATCAGCTGTTCTTTTATTCCGAAGATCTGTCAAAAAGAAATTAGTTAGGTAGCTGACAAGCATGCTTTTAATTTTTACGTTAAACCATATTATATAATCATGGAAACAAATACCATGTTATATCATATTTGTTACCAGCCATTACTCGCGTCACTGCGCGCGTCAACAGAAAATTTATTTTATTATAATATTTCAAATGTCAATATTTATGAAGTGGGAACGATCTTGTCGCCCAATTGGCTGGATTTTTTTTAAATAACCTTTAATAAACACCGTAGGGGTAAGCCACGCTCAATAGATTGGAAATAGCGGGAAGCTCCAGGAATGGCCTGAAGGGTCAACCGTTTTTCAGATTTTTTAAATAATTTTTAACAAACACCGTAGGTAAACCACATTTCAATAATAATAAGAATAAATAATTTGAAATAACAGTGTCATCTAATTGTGAAAAAACAAATTGGACACATTGATAAATTGGAACGCTGATGGAAGCTGTGAAATAGAAAATTTTGTGTAACTTTTGTCTTCGTCCGTGAGATGTGGCCACGTATCGCGTTTGCGTTAGAAAATCAATACGAGAATAGTTTCCGGAAAGGACTGTGAAAACTTTGCTATCTGTGATAGCCGTATTATTTCAGTTTTTCATTTTTTACAACCATTTTTCCTCAATTATTTTTGAATCTCTTTTTTTCAAATGTAAACATTTTGGATAGATTTTTTAAATATAAGTAGTGAAGAGTATTTTGTGTCTATTTGACCATTATAATTTATAATTTACAAATAAAGAGAATTTTCGCATTCTATTTATTTATTTTAAAGTAATAATTACAAAAATGTGTATTTTAAGATTTTTTTATATAGAAATGAAAAATAAATCCGTTTATTCTTTATTACTTCAAGCCAAAATTAAATTAAATAGACATACATATAATTATTGTTTCAGAAAATTTTTCAATTTAATTTATTAGTTTGTCTTCTTTATAGTCAGCTGCTCTGAAATGTCTCCGTTGTTTGTCCTGAATAAGTGAAATACAAAATTTTAATTTCTGTTAAGAATCAGTTAGATGGTGTTTAGTTCTTCACAATAGAAGTTTTAGCTTACTGTGTAACCGATCCAATAGAAAATGGATCATTCATTTACTAAAAAAGTCTATTACGTTAAATTGCAGTTACAAATGTTTATCTTATCTTTTATAAATATATGTGTTTTTTCAAAACAATCTTGGACTCTGCTTGAAAATTGCTTGTAAAAAATTGATAATTAATGAGAAAAATCTAATATTAAAGACCATTTTTAGTAGGCCTTGGTAGCGTTTGGGTATGCAGTTTTTAAGCCAACGACCTTTCATTGTGCCTTAAGTTTTATTGTGCCAACTTGTTTTTTTAATACTGAGTGAGTACTTGTATATAAGTTCTGTCCTATAAAGTCTCTAGTGACTACGCAACATTTTTAATTATGCTTTGTGTATGTTTTTAACCCGCACAACAGCATATAAACCGACCAGTCGTGCTGTCAATATTTGTTTTGTGACTTGCATACTAAACTAATTAATGTGTGCTTTTTAAAAGGTGACCATAAAATACATTACAGGCGAGTTCTGCATTTTACTTTCTTGGAAAAATAAATGCATCATTTTGTTTTCTGGAACGTGCCGACTGTTCTGTACAGTGCCAGATGTGACACAACATATTTAATGAGCTTCTAGCTGTAACAGAAAAATACCCAGCTTAATATCCCACTGGTCGTTTTGCAAAATGCCTTATAGAAACGAGTAAGAGTCATTTTGTTAATACTTTGTTAAAATCAGTTCTCTCTCCCAATCAAATGCAAGTAGTTCTACGACGTGATGTCACGTGCCGATTGTATCCAATCATATGGGAATTGATGTCTGACGAAACATACGTCCTGTTTTCAGAGTTCATAGAAAATTTCTATATTGGTCAACAATATTTGAGGTCTATTTTTATTACTTTAACTTTAAAATAAATTTTGAATTTATATTTTTTTTTCTAATATTTTATATCTATATATTTTAGTTTTGGTAGCTTACTGGATTTCTCATGTCTTCCATCAGTACTGTGAGTGTACGACGCCATCGCATTTTATCTACTAAAACGGTAGAAAAAAAAACATTTACATAACTTTCTACAAACCACCGTCATAATTGAACAATAAGTAACCAGTGGCGTAGCTACATAACCGAGGGCTCCGCTGCAAAAATGATTCTGGAGTCCTATCTAAGTTGGTTAAGATTTATCGGCACAGCACCGACCACACGGAGCTCTATTTTCAATATTAAATGAAAAATATTAACAATAGAGATTAAGTTCCAGGAGTCGACATTTTTTTCAGAAATTTCCTCCTTTCTAATTGCAACAAATTAGACTCCCTTTTTTACAATTCTTTAATTGTTAAAAACTTTTGCGGATTTAAAACTTTTACGTTACGACACGTATTTTAACTCGTAGAACCAAAAAATTAACACGTTTTTAAACTTGTGAACCAGACTAAAGAGGTTAAAGAGTCAGAGGTTCAAAATTCTTTATTCGATTAGGATATTTAAATAACGTTTTCGAACGTCGCTCAGGAGGCCGAGAGCCCCCTGAGCTTGAGGGCCCCGGTCCACTGCACCGCCTAGCCGTCCGATAGCTACGCCACTGTAAGTAACTGTTGTTTAAACTATCAGTACTCATTAATTATTAACTTATTTAACAATCGTCTTTTTAAACCCGTTTTTAAGCGTCCGTACTTCAGTTTCTTAAGAGCTTCTTTAAAAATTTGCTCTTTATTAATGAACAACATATATTTGCGAAATTTTCAGAAGCGATTCTTTACTAACGTTTGTAAATAACGGTTTCTGTTATTTTATTTCGTCACTGTTTCCAACGGATACGACTTTTTTGTGTCCGATATACTCACAGGAAATGTACCTGATAGAATTGAGATACGATATAAATCATTTGTAGATATTTCAATATTTTATTTTTGTTCGTGCACTTACCCTGAATACTTCCATGTTTGAAATATGGGTGAACCGAAAGTTTCAGATAAATGAACTCAAGAGTCTGAAGTAGAAAATCACTTGTCAATGAAATAATGACACAAAAGTGCAAAAACGCATTAAAAATATGACTTATGCAGCACGTAATTTATACGAAAATATTATCTATTATATAACACCCTTTTTCCTGGGGGTGCTTTAAATTATATATAATATAAGATTACGTTAAGTTTTGGGATGCACGGATCACACCGGTTATAAGATGTTGTTCAAAAAGTAAATAAAAAATAGTAGATTACGTTTTTAGTACGTGATTGACATATATTATGGAGAATTTGACATTATCTCCCATGAGCCATAATATCATCATGCATGAGAGACATATAGTATACTTTGGACATATCCCTTATAAAATAGCTGTTTTTCACATAATTAAAAAATTGACGGTTTAATTGTGGCCAAGTTCACTTCTAATTGTAGCCTGCATTTGATTTTCACACTTCCACTATGAAAAGGGTAGTACGACTATGTTTAGAATTTCTTTTGTTTTAGTTTACGCACTAGTGCGAGATGGATCATTTTACTAGCGATATACAGGCAGTTTATAGGTCGGTCATATTTTTTCTCGAAATGTTAATTTTTTTTTTAATGTCCAAGTAAAAATGTTGAAATATGATTTTAGTTTTTCAGTTGGATTTATGATTTTCATAAATATTTTAGTCTAAACAAATTTTCAAATTATTGCGTTTTTTTAAATTAAAAATTATAAAAGTGATATCTGACTGAAATAAACAAGATTACGTATACTATTTTTCATTCCTCTTTATGTGTTAAATTAAAATCTAATCTAATGAGATTGCAATTAGATGTTGAATAATTGTGGTAATAAATATGGAATATACTAAAATAAAAAAAAGGAATAATAACCGTTTAAAATAATTATAACCAGTAAACTTTGTAAGCATATAGAAATTAAAATTGTTGTTGATCGCTGTCATATAAATTTATCGTTTCTGCAAATTCACGTTTAAACTTACTATTTTGGTCCTATCACCAATTTATATTTTCAATTTTTAAAAATTATAAATTGCAGTAAGTAGTTCTCGGATTACAACATGAGAACTGAAAGTCTCTAATAGAACAGGTATGCCGTTATCGCTACACGTTGGGCTACTCTCAAACCCTCATAATTTTACAGAATGAGGAAAATAAAAATTCGGGTCGCAATACTGAACACTACCGATAAAATTTTGTATTTTTCCATTTTACCAATTTAGTTTACACCGAATTGAAAAAATTCATCACTAAAGATCTAAGTACATATGTAAGTAATCGTTTTCCCATTCAAACTTCACAAGTGGAGAATGGTACTAATTCAGGTCACAATTCACATTTCAAATTTTACAATTTTTTTTTCATTTTGAGGTTCTCTGAGTCCACACAAATATTTTTTTGGAAAAACTCTGTTTGTTTGTGAATACGATACAGGTCAAACGGATGAGCGGCTTAAAAATAAACGTTGGGAGGATGTTTGATATGCAAATATGAAGAAAATTGGCGCATACTCTGAAGAGATATAATATGCCATAACTTTGTATATATATTATAATGGTATTCTTTTCATAAAGATTTATTATTAATTTATTTTTCCAAGAAAGTTTTGTAGATAAAGCTTTTTTTCTTTTATAAACTTTATAGTTTATTTTGAAAATATGAAAAATCAGATGTTCGTTTGTTCTGAAGTTCTGTCAAACAGAAATTAGGTAGCTGACAAACATACTTTAGTTAATTTTACATGTGAAACCATTTTACTAATCATGCAAATGAATATCAAATATCGTAATATTTATTACTAGTCGTTACCTGCGTCACCGCAGGCACCAACTGAAATTTTATTTTATTTAATATGTTAGTTGTCAATATTTTTTAAGTTGGAATGGTTGTGTCGCCCAATTGTCAGGATTTTTTTTACTGAATACAGACCTGTATGTTGCTTGTAACCAATAGTTTTATTTTCATATCAAAAATGGAACAGCTGAATCGACATAGTTCTTAAAAACGGAAGTAGCCGCCAATGCACTGTGGCAGTCACTTTTTGTACCGGAAGTAAATAGAGTCCATGAAAACTGTGCTGTTATTGTTTTTTTAGTCAATGTAAACTTTACTGTGAGTTTGTATTTCCGCTCTTTAAATAGGAAACGCTAATAGATGTGAATTTAGGACGAAAACATGTTTTAAACGAATTCCAAAACGTTGAAAAAGTGTTTTTTTCAGAATTGTTTATTTTAGTCTTACATATTTTTATTATGGAAGTGTGTTTCATTTATGTCACCTGAAGAAGTGAAAAACAAAAATATAATATATGAATATATAATTTAAAAATAATCCAGAAAAGGTCACTTTTGAAAAAAATTAAACCAACCCAATTAGTGTGTTGACCAGTGGCGAATTTGCCGCCAGTAGGCTATTAAATTTTTGCCGCCCCTACTGACCTCTGAAATTCGATATTCTAGTTCGCAATCATATTAATTACAAAAACGACGTTGTACAAAAAAAATATTTAAATGTTGAAACATATTACACGTTGATTCAATTGTATGAGTGGACCTAGTAACATTTTGATAGGGTAAATGACTAGTCATTGGACATTACTAGTCATTGGACAGAGGACATTTTCATTAGCTATAATAAGAATAAAACGATACTAAAGCAGATTTGAATGACTCATTTTATAAGTTAATCAAATCTGCTTTAGTATCGTTCTTATTCTTATTATAGCTAATGAAAAGGTGTGCTGTCCAATGACTATTAATGGAGTAGTACATGGAGAAAAAAATTATAGTAATGAATAATGATTAATAAAAAAAAAGACAAAAATTTTTGGATCACATTTGCCGCCCCCTAAAATCTGCCGCCCTAGGCTTCAGCCTACTCAGCCTGCTGGTAAATCCGCCACTGGTGTTGACTGCTACATTTTAACCATACCAAAGAATGAAAACTACAATTCAGTCATTGAACCCAGCAATTTTATTATTGGACGTACATTTCGAGACGTACATTTCTGTTAAGTAAGTATCTTTACAAATGTGTACTCAAAACTGTTTTTCTTTCAAGAATAAACTGTAAGTTCAGTCCTGATTTTTTTTTAATTTCCAATGTGTAATCACAACAACGCTGTTGTTCGAAATGGAATTGTGTCTATTATTTATTTATACAATTTTCACAGTGCATTGATTAATGAAGCAATCTAAAATTTATTTAGGTAGTTCTGTGAAAACACAAGGTTTTTTTTTTTAAATTTAAATAGAAACTGCATTCTGTATTTTTCGAAAAATAATAAATAATATTATTTCACTTCAAGCTCATAAAATGAGTTTTGAATGCAGATTTCGAAACTAGATCGAGATAAAATTGTCGAGAATTCGTTGCTATCGAGACGAGAAAATATCGTCGAGAAATTATTGAGAAATGAATGACTATTCCTCGATGAGAGAAGACAATATACTGCGTTACTTGTTATTCTTGTGTAACACTAGTTAAACAATATGTTATAATTTAAGCCGATATTTAAAATTACGACACACAACACAGCTATATATTTAGCGTCTACTTTTTAGAAGTTTTAAATATATGTTTTACCGAACCGAGTGTCGAAAGCAAAGCTTCTATACAATTTTGATATTATATTCTCCCTGCACAGTCACCTAGATTTCTTTTCCAGCATCATCATACACCGATTTATGATTCACTCGCCATTAGCTCTTTACCCCTCATTTATTCTCTGATTTCAGAAACGACTTACAATTTATCTTAATAATAATAGAAATTATGTTAAACAGCCAATAAAAAAAATAAAAGAGATACGTAAAGATGGCAATTATTAACATCATACAGACAAATATTAAAAAAAAACTGTTTCAGAAAAGAAATCAAAAACGAGTATTTAAATAATTTTTTCTTTGTTTTATATTCACCCTCTTTATTTATATGCAACTAGAATTCTCCGCAAATATATATCTATTAGTGGTTTATTTCCACAGATATCTAATTGAATGCAGGTAGGTTGGTAAATTCATTTTTAAACTATTTTAATTTAACAGTTTTTAACCGACTTCAAAAAAGAAATTATCAATTTGTTATGTAGGTATTTTTTTTGTTTGTTCGAGGAGTTAACCGATTTGAAAAATTTCGATAGCGTTTTGCTCAGAATGCTTACAGATTAGTAACATTAGTTTTTTAAAAAATCAGTCCAGCCGTTTTAAAATGATTAAGGGTGTTTTTTATGTGTGTTACCTCATATCCTCAGCCTTTATAAACCGATTTTGCTGACTCTTTTTTATTTAATAGGAAATACCTTCAGAGTGGTTTTATATAAATTGTACTTAAATCAGTTTAAAAGCTTTTTTGAGTTTAGTATTAAAATAGTAAAAAAGAAGGCTGTTAATAACATACAAACTACGTATTGCAATCCACTAAAAAAGAGAAAAAAAAATTGTACGTTCAGAAAGGACCACTAAAAGCGTCATTTAAAAGTAGTACATATAAGTACATTACACGTTATATTGACGCCGACCTCAAAACTTTATTATTTTATGCTCTTCAGTGTTCTTATTGAAGGAGATTCAATTTTTTTAAATTGATAACAACTAGATATTCGCAAATTGTTTTTTCGTAATTTTTTTCGATTTAAAAATAGGAATAACTCAATAATAAATCTCAGGTATTTGGATTAATAATACAAAACAATCGTGTTATTGTTAATCTTGCTACGTTTCGACTACTTTATTTAGTCTTCGTCAGGCTCTGAAAAATACATATATATACAAATTCAATTATACTATATAATCAGTAAAAAATATATAAAAAAAATTGTAAGTTATCACCATAACTAATAAATGAAATAATCAATCAAATGACTTATGCTTAAAATTTATAAATTTTTAGCAGAAATCATTTGATTGATTATTTCATTTAAGTATTAGTTATGGAAATAATTTACAAAATTTTCTATATATTTTTACTGATTATAGTATAATTGAATTTGTATATATATGTATTTTTCAGAGCCTGACGAAGACTAAATAAAGTAGTCGAAACGTAGCAAGATTAACAATAACACGATTTAAGATGTTTTTTTTTATATTTAGGCATGGCCCAGCCTCTTTATCTACCTTTGAATTACATCTTTGATGTACCTAGGTTGGATTAATAAAGGAAAAAAAATGGAAATTTACCTATACATTCATAACTCTCGCTATAGAGACGATTCATGTCTAGCAGTACCTAGCTAAAATAATCAGCTCTCGCATGTAGTGGATTTTATGTTACAATTGCTTTATTATGAAGAATTGATTGTTTAGATATCGCACCGTAGAGTAACTGATAACTCATTCCGCCGCGAAAGTGGAAAGATTCTGGTTTGAGTCCAGACGGTGTTGGTGGATAAAAATAAATTTTTCTGATTTAGCATTGTAACAATGAATGTTTAATAACACGATTGTTTTGTATTATTAATCCAAATACCTGAGATTTATTATTGAATTAATATAGTAATAATTTTGGATGCGATATAATGTCTAATAGGAATAACTTTTCAGGTATCGATATTTTCTTGTTAAATTTCCGTACAATTATGATAACATTTGATTAGAAAATTTTTTACTGAAAAATAAATTCATTTTTATACTATGCCACTAAATGATGTAATTTAAAGAGACAACCTTTCCGATTTATTTCCACAGCTAATTACAATGTCGATTATGCACTCTTTGTTTAAAATTAATGACTGCTCACTGTTTACTGCCTTTTAAAAACAGTTAATTATTAGAAAAAACTAAAAAAAGAAACTTACAGTTTTTCTTTGAAAAGTTCAGTTGCGTCTCGTTGCTAAGATAAGATTTGTTGAGTTAAGAATCTGACATAATCGTTGAGAAAATCAAATAAACTACTCCAAAGAGATATTAGATTGTTTTACTATTTTTAAGGAAGACATGTCTACATTTAAACTACAACTTTGAAATTTCACCTAGAGATGTGACCGCTCTTAGTACGAATGAAAAATATGAACACAATGGAGTGAGTGATTTGAGCTCTAGGTGTAATCACAGACACCTTGTTAGACCTATTTTTAAAAAAACTTCTTTAGGTTTATACCAAAAATTCAAAATTGCATTCTTGAACGACTATTTTACTTCATATATGCGAATGCAAAAAATGGGTCCGTATATATATCTTACACGTGTGAATTGAAACTTCATTGTTAAACAAATGTTAGCAAGTAAACACTAAACAGAAAGCGGTGTACTGATCGAGTTTCGTTTTCAGTAAAGTTAGTAGAATAAATAGGTTGCTTCGTTTTGTTGGGGTTTGTTCATTTACATAGTCCTTGTTAAATATAAATGACATTTTTGAAATTGCCATTAGAAATTGATAAAAATATGGACGGTCTGCCAGTTGACGTCATTCTCGCACTTACGCTGATTGATCGAATGGAACAAAACAACCTCTGTCATTTAATCGATTCCGGGTCCCCGTTAACCCGGCGTGAATGAACCAGGGTTTTTAGTACCCACTAGTGTATAAAAACACACACACTTGTCACAATTGACGGTATCCTATCTCCTGCGCCTCGGTAGCTGTCATCTTGGAAATAATGTGTCGATTGTTTAATGCGAATCAGTGCTGATAGGAGAGTTCAAAGTGTACTTGAGCATATAGTTCGCGTGATAAACCTTTTTAACATTTTTATATTTTCTCTTATTTTTTTTATTGTACGTAATAAATAAGACTTGATTATTCTTATTTTGTTCGTGATGGAAGACAAAATGATAATACGCCATTTGGAAGAATGTTCTTCGGACGAAAACTCTCCATCGGGGTCGGATGTTGACGAAGAGGAGTGCATCAGTCAAACTTAAAGTTTCTTCATAAATAAATAGTTATCATATTAGAAATGTTTTTTTATTATTACGTATATTATAATAACATCCTACTAGGTAATTCATTTAGATAAGAAAAAAACTATTTCGAACGAAATATATTGAAATAGATAACCGAGTAAAATTCACCCTGGTTCATTGCCGATGTGATTGAAATGAAGTTCATTTACGCCTGGTTAACAGCTCATATCTCCTACTACTGACGTTTTTTTCCATTACGTTGTTAAACGAAACACTCTCTTCGCGGCTAAAGAAGTTTCACTTCTAAAATAGTGGTGTTGGTAATTATATGAATTGATGACGGGGATTGTATTTGAACGCTTCAAAAGGCTGTTCAGACAATAATGACACTGATCCCGGCTAAAAGACAGGCGATCGCCGTTTGTTTAACGGCACAAACATCAAGCCGACTATTGCTGGAGCCGCTAGTCGAGCGAATCTAGTTTCCAGTTTCTGGATTCGACAGGCGCCGAACATAAATAACATACAGCGACGGTTGCTTACGTAGCGACCGGTGGCTGTAAGGTTTAAAAACTATCAGGCTACAAATTTTAATGCATCTTGAATTTTGGAACTGAAGTTTATGTTATTCCCACTAATCTATACCAACAGATTACAGGTACATTTGGTTTTTTTTATCTCACATTACCTATATACTTACAACACAGGCCGTTTTATTTTGACAATCCACTAGCGGTTCCTACTTTTTGCCCACTAATTTTCTTTTATTGTTATTGTCTACAAGATTGTAATACAGTGGAAGGCACCAAAACTGTTGTTGATATCGATTGGGGCGCAGCCCTAGGATGTACTAAGATATATGGTGAATTCGAAGGCTCCACTTTTAGAACGCTTTTTTTTCATGACCGTGCATACATAGTCATGATAAAAAGAAGTGTTCTAAATTGTTTTGTTTTTTTTGTTAAGTAATTGTCGAATAGTTCCGATGATAGACGATTCATAAATCGTCTATCATCGGAACTACTCGGTATTTATATGTGTGTACCGAGCAAGCGTTCTGAATTCTTTTTTGCGATTATTTATTTCATTCCTAAATTACTTTTCTACTTATGCTGACCCTGGGGAATTTTGATCGAGCCTGTCTAGTATTCTACATATTGATATTTCAAAAGATTTGATAAATGTCTACAATTTTTTTT
This sequence comes from Venustoraphidia nigricollis, assembly GCA_034508555.1. Lineage (NCBI taxonomy): Eukaryota > Metazoa > Arthropoda > Insecta > Raphidioptera > Raphidiidae > Venustoraphidia > Venustoraphidia nigricollis. Next base: position 1,361,463 of record JAVRKA010000068.1, read on the forward strand.
AACAGAGTTTTGCTAGTTCAGTTCACAAGGGCTATTTATAGCAGTCTTCACGGTGATGGTCTACAATTTTAAGAGGCCTATAAATAATTCTGTATTGAATAGAATCTACTTTCCCTTACATTTCTCTGGCACCTGATTACCCTACAGTCAATGTCTATTCTGAACTACTAGGGTTTTAAATTTTTAAGTGATTTTCTTGAAACTTTTAACTAGTAATGCATTGTAAACCTAGTTAAAATTTTGCAAATGATGACATAAAAAACGAATACCAATTTTCTATGCTTTTTCTTCATATGTTTTGCTATGGTAATATGAACAACAAATATGTATAATATTATTATTATTAAATGATAATAATATCACGGGTATTTGAATATTCAATGTTAAAAACAATTAGACAATTATAGGTATGCAACGTTTCGTCTTAACCTTGAATTATCCAAATAACTGTGACATTGTTATAAATTAATAATTTGTTTGGCTGTGAACTGATGATAAAATATTATTTTTATTATATGGCCGCTGAGATTGGATTAAGACTTAGAAGTTTATTCAATAAACAAAAAACATTTATCGTGAGACAGTTTATCTAAAGTTGACAGCTTCCATAAAACTTCAACAAGACTGATTTTAAACTCATAGACAATATTCAATTTTTTCATTAAGTTACTGTAAAAAGTTGATTTTTGTACATTTGTTAAAGCGCTTATGCGGTTTATGTAATATTTAAAGCCATCATGTTAACATATATTATGTACACATGTATGTAAATATACAGGGTGTTTTATGAATAATACTAGATAACAAATTGCTGACACATTATCAGATTACACGGTATGTTGACATTATTTAGTCAGAAAAAGCGTAATTGAATCGCATCTAAAGCATGTATTGTCTATAATTTTGGAAGTACATAATACGTTCGTAATTTTAACTAATAGCCTGTAAAGTAGTTCCCTTCACAACTCAAAAAATGGCGCCTGGCCCCTACCATAAATAAATAGACAACGCTTGATGTCTGAACGCGATAATTTCGAAAAAAATTTAACCGAAATTCATTTGGTTTTCACGGCTAAATAGTGAAAGTATTTGAAAATTTTTGGCTATTTTCCATTAAGTTGTCGAAACGGGAGTCTGAGCACTGAGCCGAAATATGCTTCAAAAAAGGTTTATTTGCTCATAGTTGACGGTGGGGCTTACGTCACTTCCGCGACATATCCCTTCCGTGAAATTTTACAGAGTCCAAATATATTTATAAATGAAAAAAAATGAAATCAAACTAAACGAAAAAATTATTCTGACATAAATATTAATGTCGTTGTTTGTTACAAATCGTACAGTCGGTGTATTGTTTGCGCACATCAAGCGACAGTCGATATTATGAAGCCACCGCGCTCACTCAGTTAGCTCCCACTGGGACTCCATGGACTCTGATGGGACCGTGAGACTCTCACGCACGACGAAAAGGCGTTCGAAGTCAAACGGCCTTGCTAAGGTATTTGCCTATACACAGTATATGGTACGTCCACTATTGACGTCACTGGATGTCGGAGTCCAGGTGCCGGACCATAATATTTGAAACAGTCCGGCGCGATTTTTGAAAATATTTTTAACTCCAGAAACTCAGTGGGTTTGAACAAAATTTGGTATGCGTATATTAGAATCCATTACACTAACGATAAGTTGCAGAACACACTGTCAGAAAATCTTATTTGACAATGACCTTTGATTGTGACCATATATTAGACTGCTCCTGTAGAAGCAGTCTAATCTCATTCTGAAACTCTCAGTTTAGAGTGTACTCACACAAAAAATAAATGATTAATTGTAAGCGAATGTTTGGCCCATAGTATTTAAACGAATGTTATTCAGTATTGTTCAATGAATTGTATAATGGTTTATGTTACGTAAGCTGCGTGCATTGATATTGTAAAGATTGTAAGCGGATGCAGTAGCATTCTGTATTGAGACAAGATGGAGTTCACATTGATTGTATTGCTGAATTGAATATACTTTATTTAATTATTAAATACTCGTTTATTTATTGGTTTCATCATTTTATTAACTACATAATCTATATGAAAAAGATCGCTTCAAAAGCTAAATCTTAATTGCAATGCGTACAAAAAATGTTTTTTAGAAATAAAAATTCTCCAAAAAAAATCTATTATAAAAAAAAATAATAAAAAAAAATTATCGCTTCAATAGATCAATTATTTTTCAAGCATCCTGTGGTACCTTACGATTTTAATGAAACGCACTCGATCACGGTCTAATAATAATTAACCATTTATTCATGAAAAAGATATAAAATAATATTACATTATACTCTTATATAACTATCCTTGACACAGGTCTCCACATTCCCTTCTTCTTTTTCGACTTGAGTGGTGAAGCTTCTTTTTTTTCTTGATGAGGCGTTTTCTTCTTTGTCGGAAACCTGTTCTTCCAGTGTTGGTCCGGAATGACGTCTTCTGTTGGCTTGGCAGGAACTGGGATTGATTACGAGAGCTCCGATTCCTCCGGTCGTTTCTTGACATGGGCAGTGTTTCGCTTGAATATTTTTCCGTCCTTTCTAATGCTAAGTTCATTTCAGTACCTACCTGTTTTCTAGCTTATTTGAAGTATTCATGTTTTGTGTTATGACTATCTGCTCCCTGTTTTATCTTACTGTCTTTAGACCCTCTTAGCCTGTCTTCTCTATCTTTTCCTTTTTGTTTTTGGTTTTGTTTACCTAAATTCACTTCGACGATAATTCAAGTGGACTAACCCAAGCAAATTAAATTAAGACAAAATAAATTAGTACAGGGTATAATTAAAGACGAAATAAAAATGATATAGCTATTAAGGTTTATTTGTTAAGATGTTTCATTGAGGTGGAAATTGAAGTCTACCATAAATAGTTTTCGATATTTTACAATTTATTTTGAAGTTGATGGTTTATAATAGTCGTCATGTTATTCAGTTATGTTTGAAATCTAATTTGTTCAATCGCTGCTCAACTATGTTTTGTGTGAATTAATATCAAAAGCTTAGTTGACATTCTATAACATTCTATAACTACTAAATTATTTGTTTCAATGTCATATTGGATAATTAAGGTAACCACAAAATATCTACTTGGATAAAGATTCAAATTTGTGTGCTAGAGTAAAAAACATTTTTTTTTTTTTTTGTTATTTTATTAGTGATGGATAACTCGACGTTCCAAACCGGGTTAACTCGAAAGTCGGGAGTAATTCGAATCGACTCGAGACTATATTACTAACTCGAGTTGTATTCACGCGACATTACCGACCGAACTGATTGGCTCGTTTCGAGCGATTATTTGGTTGTGATTATAATATTATTATTCTTATTATCTTGCTTTTTCGTACTTAAAGTGAAAAATTTATATTATACTAGTAACGAACGTTGAGTCTCGTTACCTCATGATTTTCTTGTAACCATTTAACAAATTAATCCAAACATGCATGAAATAGTAAACCAAATTATAACCTGAATATCTGAATACAATCTTTATCCATTTGTTATAAATAAATAGAATTTCAATTTATTTGTTGATCCACTTTTTGACTTTAAATTCATTTTGTATATAGTAATTGAGAACACTTGGTAGTATATGGTATTTGTTCTATTTTTTTTTTCAAATCAAAATACTTGCAACCTAGGGTTTACTATGTATGGGCGCAAACACGCAACCTAGAACGCCACACAAAATAGGATCTTGTACGGGACTTACAAATTGTGATGGTTACGTATAACAGGTTTTGTTAAAGACGAAGGTATGACAATTCGATTACCTCTCAGTAGCACTGGACCCATAACAGACAGTTCCGCTCTAAAAGGAAAAAAAATATTTTTGTCTGTTTTTATTAGGTAGCAAAAACAAGAGGTAGTTCTAGAATTGATGGTGCGCTATGTTCATAAGTATCATAGTTGAATGATATAAATAATTTGATAAAAATAACATTGAAATCTTTTACAGACGTTTACTGTTTTGTTAATAAAGAACCACTGAATCTGGTTGTTAATCAAAAAAAAATTTTTTTTTCTGTTTTAGAATATTTATACTTGAAAAGAATTAACAAGAATTGAACAAAAACTATTTTTTTTTTATCGACTTTTATAATATCTAGATGTTGCGTAATTTCATAATATTGCATGATCAGAAATACATAGTACAAAAATAATACAGTTCGAAAAATACAAATTACAATTAAATATTTCAACAAAAATAAATATTCATTTTATCTTTAATGTCGTTATATACTTGCAGTTTAATATTGAAAATTGGGCTTTACAGATAAGGCCATGAGAGGTATTTCGATAACTACTATTAGTCACAGATCTGTTGTAGAGACTCCTGTGTACAAAAACAATATTATCAACCATGTTAACTGAATTATAATATTAAGTACTTTTTTTCCGTTCCATATTAACTGTTAATTTCTACACTAACTTTATGTTTCACTGAGTCAGTGCGTATTATGTCAGTTATTCGTAATTAAATACTAGAACACAGATTCACTCTTTTTATTTGTTTATTTAACTCAGGATGTTAATTGAATTTGAGACAGTGCTGAAGCAAAATGCTAAAGAATTTTAATGTTTCGTATTGGCAATGTTTTAATCAATTTATTTTAGACATGTGATTCTACAGATATTGGAACTTTTCTCAGAGGTTGTTTTACTAACTTTACGTAAGGATCTAGATATGGACAATCTCACAATAACGTTTCCGACTTTTAGTGCAGACGCTAAGGTACATTCCGTATGAAAAATCCGGTGAATTAATTTCGATTGATGATTTAAGTTCATGAAGACATAAACAATGAAATTCTGAATATCGGACAAAAGTCGGCATAACCGGACTGTGGGAATTCCCATTTAAATCACTTTGTGTGTTTGTATATGCTAAAACGCGATAACTGCTGAACTGATTTGAATGCGCTTTTTACCATCCGATAGCTTTGTCTCATATCTCGAAACACAACACGTCTCGTTCAAATGCATAATTCTGTTTAGGAGAGAACTATTCAGACAACTTATCGATATAAGCGTTTTAAAAACACCGTTCTTTTCTTCATTAAATGAACATATTGCTTCAGGTAAATTATAGATTACTTTGCGTAACTATGCACCAGCTAAGTTCCTTTTCTATATGACATCCGTGATATCTATTGTTTTAAAGGTGCAAGGCATTTTTTTTTCAATCTCATCTAATCAGTGCCATTTTAACGTTGACGTACAGGAAGCATCTGATACTATTCGTTCTTTTTTTTTTTTTTTTTGTTAACAAATAAGACATTTAAAGGCAGTACTAGTGATGTTTCAAAGTTACTACTTGATTTAATTTAATGCTCACGTTAAAAGCCGAAACAAACAAAAAAATAGGTCAATGTATATCGTGCTATACAATTATGTAATCTCTACGTTATCTGTATATTTATAAAATTGATGTCAGTATGTTTGAGGTTAATAAAAGTTAATAAAAAGTTGGCACAAATATGTTTTTTTTTTTTTTTTCATCGGGAAGTTTTTTTTTTCTTTCTTTGTACTATCCATTTGGTGTAACTTATAGAGGGCGCCGGGTGGAGTCGACGGCTCTACTGTTGTTGTCGCTGCCGCGCTTCATCTTAATCGGGAGCAGAATCGCGGATAGCACCTAGTACTTATATTTATTCAAGCACCATGGAATCACTGCCGTGATTGTATGTTTAAACATCTTAATGGATACAAAGTATAAGATATACTTTTATTTTATAGAAAAACAATTCCAAAACATAAATTTGTATAATAAAAATTTTATTTATAAACGCTTTAGACCTAAGTCATCATCAGATAACTTATATTATATTAACGTCTTAAATTAGACTGTTAAAATTTAAAAATTGAATTGTCACAATGGCTGATCATTTTTATAGAAGGTTACGGAAAGTCAAACAATCAATGACCTAAGTTATAATAATTTATAATCTGTTTATATAAGGTATTATTTTCTGTTTTATTAAAGATAAGATTTAAATTCTTTTCTGTATTTAAACACATATTATTTTTAACTATTTCAAATTTTTCTAGTTCGTTTAGAATTTACCCTTTTTGTGATTTATGTAAAATTTTGGAAAAATTATTGCAATCATACGTATGTTCTGAAATTCTGTTTTTAAATTTATGATGATTAATGGATACGTGCATGTGTGACACAAAATATAACATTATTTACAGATATTCTGTTCTTTTGAGTGCTCTCTGCCCTCTCTTTTGTTTGGTGCTCACAGCCCTTCCTCGATATCCATTTGGAGTATCGGTATTAATTGTACATTCATTTGGTTCTCACAGCCCTTCCTCGATATCCATTTGGAGTATCGGAATTAATTGTACATTCATTTGGTGCTCACAGCCCTTCCTCGATATCCATTTGGAGTATCGGAATTAATTGTACATTCATTTGGTGCTCACAGCCCTTCCTCGATATCCATTTGGAGTATCGGAATTAATTGTACATTCATTTGGTGCTCACAGCCCTTCCTCGATATCCATTTGGAGTATCGGAATTAATTGTACATTCATTTGGTGCTCACAGCCCTTCCTCGATATCCATTTGGAGTATCGGAATTAATTGTACATTCATTTGGTGCTCACAGCCCTTCCTCGATATCCATTTGGAGTATCGGAATTAATTGTACATTCATTTGGTGCTCACAGCCCTTCCTCGATATCCATTTGGAGTATCGGAATTAATTGTACGTTCATTTGGTGCTCACAGCCCTTCCTCGATATCCATTTGGAGTATCGGAATTAATTGTACATTCATTTGGTGCTCACAGCCCTTCCTCGATATCCATTTGGAGTATCGGAATTAATTGTACATTCATTTGGTGCTCACAGCCCTTCCTCGATATCCATTTGGAGTATCGGAATTAATTGTACATTCATTTGGTGCTCACAGCCCTTCCTCGATATCCATTTGGAGTATCGGAATTAGTTGTACATTCATTTGGTGCTCACAGCCCTTCCTCGATATCCATTTGGAGTATCGGAATTAATTGTACATTCATTTGGTGCTCACAGCCCTTCCTCGATATCCATTTGGAGTATCGGAATTAATTGTACATTCATTTGGTGCTCACAGCCCTTCCTCGATATCCATTTGGAGTATCGGAATTAATTGTACATTTGACAATGCAATAACTATTATGAAAAGTAAATGAAAATGTTTCTATTGAATAGCTAAATTAACAGCCCGTGTCGTCTTACCTTTGATACTGTTTGAGAGGTTCGAAATAATCCTCGTCGCCAATTTGTGGTACCTTACGATTTTAATGAAACGCACTCGATCACGGTCTAATAATAATTAACCATTTATTCATGAAAAAGATATAAAATAATATTACATTATACTCTTATATAACTATCCTTGACACAGGTCTCCACACATCCATTTCAAGTTTTACAATGCATTGCTTAGGAGAAATATGTGTGGTCACAATCTAAGGTCATTCTCAAATCAAATCTTCTGATGTTTTTTGCAACCCAGGACATGTACATTAAACATTCGTTGTTATTAGTGTATTTGCCATATGGCAACATACATTATTGGCGTCGGGGATGGCGGGACCTAGGGGTCGGACCAAAATTTCTCGACGTTTCATAACCTCCTAAACACTTTGGCACCATTTTTGAAAATGTTTATATATATATGTATATATATATATATATATATATATATATATATATATATATATATATATATATATATATATATATATATGTGTACGGACAATAACTTTCGAAAGACTTAATTGATTTTAACGAAATTTGGTCCACGTATTGAAATCCATCATCGCCAGAAGCCTATTTAAAATGGGCGTAATCGGGCCATTTTAAGGGTAGTTTTTAGGGGTTGAAAAATGTTTTTGGGCCCCAAAATACCGAAAAAATTCTCAGAATCGTTTCAAAATTGACATTTAATCCGTTAGTAGCAATTAAAAAGTGTCTCTAAAATTTTAATAAAATCGGCCCAACAGGACCGGACTTACAAATTTTTTGAAAACACTAATTTGTAGAAAGTGACTTATTTATTCAAGGGTGTATTTAATTCGGTGTAGACGTTAGATTGATAATAATATTGCAGTTAAGAAAAAAAATGTTATTTTAAGGGGTGTATTAAGGAGTAAATTTTTTTATTTTGCCCAAAAACCAACTTAAGTTTGCATAATAAAGCCACACTGCCTGTATAAGCAAATACACTATATTGTCGGCAGGGTTTTGGCACTGCGACCCGGGTTTTTGTTGTTGTTGTTGCTTTTTTTTCATTTTTTTAATTAGATGAGCTTTCATCTGTCAAAATGGACTTACTGCGCCATTTAATATTTTAAAATATAGGAAATGTAGGGTCATTTAAGTGTCTCATTTAGAGGTTGAAAAATGTTTTTGGGTCTTAAAACAATGACAAAATTCTAGAAATTTTTCCAATATGGAATGATTAAGGATCAAACGTGTCCCTAAAATTTTATCAAAATCAAGTAGGCAGTGTGGGGCTTACGAAACATATGAAAACTCTACTTTAAGAATAGGTTATTATTTAAGGAAAGGTCTATATTATAATTATTTAGTTCAGCTGTTCGATGAAAAAATGCTTTGCGAGTATTGAAGTTCGGATAAATTTTCATTTTATTCTCATTTCAAGAGTTTGATTTTTTATTATGTCCAAAAACAACTTCAGGTTCAAATACATTATGTTATCGACAGGGTTTGGCACTACGACCAAGGTTTTTTTTTTACCACCGTGAGTGTAGCGCCATGCGCTTCAGATTTCATATATTACCTGACGATCAGGGATTATTAAAATATCCCTCTAGGATTTTGTACTTTACGGACTTACTGAATTTATGAATAAATTATATATTAAAAAAGAACATATACCTACTTTTTTCAGTTTTAAGGCTGAATTATTTTTTGCTCGTATATAGATAAATCAAATCAGGTAAAATTTGAAAAAAATGGTTTGTATTATTAAATATTATCGAATTAAATATCGTTGGGGGATATTCAGCATAGGTAGTCAATTCTAGGTCAGAAAATATTTTGAAAATATTAATTACTTACGTTGAATGTGATGCCGAATAATTTTTGCACAGCCTCCTGTAAAATAGCTGCCTTTCTTGTATTTATAGCAATAGTAAAATGACTTATTTCGCACTAGTGTGTAAAGTAACACAAAACAAATTGCGAAACGTGATCGTACTACCGTTTTTACAGCAGAGGAGTCATGGAAACGAGATTTAAATTATTATAACTAATGACATCGCTACATGTGGCTATTCTCAACGACTAATGACTTTCAAGATTTATATAATATTTTTTGGAAATATATGTAGCAGTCATTGTAATCGAATCTGAATGTTTTCTTTCTTCTGTAAGTTTCCACATCCTTGATGGCGATCAACCTTTATCCTTCGATGCGCGATAGTTTTTATCGCGATTCTTTTATCTTACATTTTTCTGTTCTATTGTTATTTTTTATCTATATGGTTTTCAGTTCGTCTCGTACGATGTGTAAAGGTTTTATGTGCGACTTAACAAAACTAGGTTTTATTTCTACTTTTTACTATTTCCTGAATAAAAGCTTAATTAATGTATTGACTAATAATATATAATGTATTGATTAATAATATATAATGTATTGATTCATAATATTTTAGAACCAGTTAATAATAAATATTGATAAAACTGCAACTCTATTATTTAAAATGGTAATCTCAAATAACGATAAAGATAAGTTTAAAATTACGGCAAAAATACACATTTAAAGGAGATAACGCTAACAAAATACCTGGGATTAAAAATAGACTACTTAAGTACTTAATTAAATGGAAGGAATACGTTGAGTTCGTATGTAAAAAAACTTAATAAAGCTTATTATCAATTAAAAGTCCTAAAACCATTCTTAGATCAAGCACATTTTATAGATATATATATTATGCAGTAGTTTACTCAACCATAAATATGGCATTATTAATCGCTGAAGAAGTGTTGACAGTAAAAGGGTTTATATTAAAAAAAAAAAGAAAATTATAAGACTAATTTTCAACAGCAAACATCTTGTAAAACTTACTTTAAAGATTATAACATTCTGACGATGTGGTGAATATATGTATATGTATTATTAACATACATGTACAGTCAAGAATTTTTAATTATTACAAGGAAAAATACTAACAGCATCAAGCACGGAACCACGTGCTATGAAAAATGTCCCATGCATACTGGTTTTAAAATATTTAACAAAGTATCTAGATACGTTAGCGACACAAATTTCAATTATGATTTTATGAAGACCTTAAAAGATTATTTAGTGAATTTGATATATAATAAAGATATATTTTTAAAATGAATGATGATATTGTAAAATTTTATTTAGTTTGTATTGTATGTTTTGTTGAGTTTTTGTATTCAAAAATATTGGCCATGCAAATAATAAATATACATATATCTATATCTATATTGTTTACGTAAGCTTTTACTTTAAAGAAATTTAAGCTAGACGCCATTTTGTTGTAGCATTTCGCGAGAAAAACATTAGTTATTTCCAGTTTAATAAATTTTATCATTTTCTAGTGTTCTCAGTTCCATTATCTCCTATTTTATTGATAAAACCATTACGTTGAATAGTTTGTATCAATTTTCTTCAAACACCTAGTTAGAAGTTTATTTACTTTAAGAGAACGAGAAAAGAATAACAATGGCTATTTGCTAGCTTCCTTAATAGCCAACATTTCATCATTAATTGCATTTTCTTCAAGACACAATTTGTGTGAAACGTTAGCCATTAATTAATTTATCAAATAAATACTGTTATTTTTTGCTTTCTATCACGTTGTAAGATCAGACTGAACGAGCCATCTTGGGAAACAATCTTTAAATGTATAAATTAAGTAAATGGCAGTTCAAGTACTTCATCTATCAGTAACAAAATGCAAATTACGAAACGAAACCGACACATGAGCTACGGCAGGAGACTGATATGTTCGTTATTTCAACAGAATGGAATCGTCAACAACTCACCACTAAACTTAGATATTATACTCGCCATGGATCTAGAAGGCTCGGAAGTTAGATGCAAATGGAGGCTTGCGCAGGTACAGTCGATTGAAAAACAACAAACTCGGGCTATATTATTATTTTTAATTTTTCTTTAATCTAAAGGTCTAATTCCTTCCATAAAGTCATACAAAAAAATATTTTTCGTGCTTGTCTATGCAAAACTGTATTAGACATGTTGATCAATTAACAATCAAAGAAAACAGTAAAGGAAGATTTGGTTGAGGATCAATAAATAAACTTTACCAATGTTACGCTAGTGGCCAACGTTTCGAAAAATTTATTTTCATCTTCAGGACCTTAAGCTGGTCAAATAGTGGTAAAATTGTATTAATTCATAACAATGATCATGTATATTATTAGAACAATTTACCACTATTTGACCAGCTTAAGACCCTGAAGATGAAAATAAATTTTTCGAAACGTTGGCAACTAGCGTAACATGGGTAAAACTTATTTATGGATCCTCAACCAAATCTTCCTTTACTGTGACATTCTATTGGATCAACACCACCCATATAATATGAAGAAACAATTTAACAATAGCGTACTGGACTGTACTTTATATCAGGAAAGAGACAAGTGACAAGACAACGAGCGATAACCAATCACCGACGAGTGCACGTTCTGTGCCGGTAACTGGGCGGTGGGGGTGGGTCTTCCTTTCCCACAAAACAACCAGGACGATTCTAAAATATGCATTTGCGACGCTGTTTGTGACTAACTTCAGAACCTTTTAGATTCGTGGCGAGTATTATAATACGTGGGTTGCGCGTAAGATGAATGGTGTACGAGTACAGCAGTGAGTTTGAAAACAACTTGGCGCCAGAACAAGAGAGATGGAAATATTGATTTAGCGAGCGATGACTTACCAAGAAGCTACTGTACTTTTTTTTTAAACGTATCAAAATCAGAATCGAGTATCATAGCCAACTTTTTCATAAATAATACTACAACCTCACAACATCAGAGGTAGAGATTACAATAACATATCATTCTTTATTTTGTATGGTTCAATGTTTGCATTTTATTCTATATGCGTGTTTATTCAATATGAAACTTACATTGTATTTTTTATTGCCATGATAAATAGAACATGAAGTTATATATAAGGAACATAACACGTGCAGCAGCAAATATTCAGCGCTAGAAAAAAATGTGCTGCACAGTTGCGTTCGATTTCGTATCCCATTTTTCACAAAATACAGGGTTTTACTTTGAAACAGAGAATACTTTTTCGTCGTTTTTATTAAACTTAGCTATAGGTAACCTATAGGTATACTCCTGCAAAAATCTAAAACCATACGTGAACGTCAAGGGTGTATCCAATCATATTTTTTTGCTCATAATGCGCGAACTGTTAATCACAGGCATGCGCTTTAAAACAATATGTTGCAATAGAATGTTTTCGAGGTTACCTGTTATATTTCTTTTTGTAACATATTATAAAGATAACAAAATTTGACAGTTTATAACAAGCATTTCACAAAGGCAATCGAAAAATAAAAATAATGTTTTATACATATATTTTGTCAGTATTAAATTATTAGTGCACATAATAACATTCAAAAGGAAATTGTTTTTTAAATTAATTATATGTTATATAAATATTTTAATTGTGACAGTTTATGTAAAAATTGAATTAATATTTTAATGTGTTTTCTAATGATGTTTATAAATTGTAATACTCAAAGTTTACCACCATTTGACCAGCTTAAGGCCCTGAAGATGAAAATAAATTTTTCGAAACATTGGCCACTAGCGTAACATTGGTAAAGCTTATTTCCTCAACCAAACCTTCCTTTACTGTGACTTTCTATTAGATCAACACTACTATATACGAAAATAAAGATCTTGTGTAAGAAAAAAAAGCTCGGGCCGCAGTGCCAAACTCTACCGACAATATAGTGTGCTTCAGGCAGTATGTGAACTTAAGTTTGTTTTTGAGCAAAACGAAAAATATAATCCTTGCTACATTTCTTAAAATAATATTTTGTTTTCATTTTAATATTATTAACTAATTTTCATATTCGAAAATACAAAAATTATCCAAATTATGCAAATTTAAATCGTGTAAATGTTATTGCCATAGATATGTCTATGGCTATTGTAAAGACTTAAAGTAAGTATTTTCTATCAGTCAGTCATCTTAAGGCGATTTCATTGTTAGCTCTCTCTAGCACACAAGTACAATTTTATTGAAATGCGGTACTTGGTAAATCTAATCGCTTTAATTGACGGTACGTCGAATCAAAATGTCTAAAAAATTTTGTATTCAGACGGTCGATTTGAGACACCACGGACATAATATTTGTCCTTTTGATTTTATCAACACTGCTGTAGAAAATAAAATAAAATGACACATCTGTGATCTGCGTGTAGAAAATAATACTTTTAAAAGCATTTTTTAATTTTGTAATGCTTAGAAATAAAAACAAAGTTATCTTTGTGCATGCTTATTTTCTAAACTTTATAGTTAAATTAATAGCACTGCTGCCTTTTCTTAATGATATTCATTAGTATGTTGCACTTTGTTGTACCCGATCGTAACTTTTTACTTTAAATAATCATCATGTAGGGACAGTTTGCCCTCTATTAATTACCATAACTGTACTTCGGTCGAGCACAAAAACACTACCAGGAGGATAGAACATATGTGTGTTAACAGTTTGCCGTGTCATTTGTTATCAAAGAAAAAACTATACTCCTATTACTTGTTTAAGTGTCATCTTTAAAAAGTTTGAATTATTTTTTTATTTTCCATTGGAATATCGACAGAGTAATGTAATATAAGTAAAGTAACAAATTTATATAAACACGAATTCTGCATTTAATTAATATTGAAGTACAAAAATACACTATAAGCTCCACGTAATCGATTTTTTTAATTTAGACAAATCTAAGGCATGAAATAAGAATATCAGTTTTAAATAAAAAGAATCAGGTGAAAAGACCAATTTTTAAGTACGTTTTTATTCGATGTACGACGTTTCGTCGGTATTATTCCGACTTCTTCAAGTATCTATTTTAACAGATATAGGTAATAAATTTCAAGTTATAAAATAAATACAAAATTATAAATATATTTTTGAATTTATTTTATAAGAAATTTATTACCTATATCTATTTATGTCTGTTAAAATAGATACTTGAAGATGTCGGAATAATACCGACGAAACGTCGTACATCGAATAAAAACGTACTTAAAAATTGGTCGTTTCACCTGATTCTTTTTATTTTATTTATTTCACGACCTGATTTTTCCTAATATGAATATCAGTTTTATTTTTTATTGATGTATTTTATTTTTCTCGATCACAGTGCAATTTTCAATGTCTATAAACAGCCCTGTTCTACTAGAAAAACATTTTTACGTTTGAGTGCATTTCGAACGCAGAATATCATTACAACTTTTTGTTATATATCATATTCACATAACTTTATTATACAATTTGCGATAACATTGAAGAAAATGTGCATAGAGAAATTTTTATTTTCTTATTTGATGTACGTTAGTGACAAGAAAATCTAACTTTCAAAATATAAATTATATTAAAATTCACGTCTTATTTAGGTAGACTGAAGGTAAGGTCAAAACAGTTAATCGTCAATATTTGAAACTTTTTTCTGGTTTGGCTCCGTCCGAGCAGATTTGCAATTGACAACCAAACAATCAAAATTCATATTTTTCTCATATCTCACAGTGTGAGAGAGAGAGGGGGGCGTAGAGAGAGATTGTAGATTATAAACGCTAAACAGTCGATATCATCAGCGTCTTCTATTTAGCTAACATACAACAATTTTTAAGTCAGCAAACACGTGCCGAATTCCTGACACTATATTTTCACTTGCTGCTCATCTCCATTTTGTCTTAGCGTAATAATAGGTGTGTTTGATATACTAGAGTAATGTAGATAATTCAGTGAAATTTAATCTAAAAAGTCTACGTTAGGTTTATCACATGCGTACACAAACGGGCTAGTGATAGATTTTACAACGAGGTTATATTAAGGTTAGAGGTGCAACAGAAATTAGGTTGTTTTTATATTATAACAAAACTGTTCTTTGTGGTGGATTAAAATTTATTTATTTACAACAAACGAAATAATACAAAACAGATAAATTAAAACGTACTTCTCTAATAACAATTATAAAAAGAAACTAACAATGAAAAATAAACGAATTCTTATAAATAATAACGCAACAGTATCTATTTACACGAAACACTGCTACAAGACACACACTATTTACAACGCACCAAAATTTATCTAATAATGTACTACTATTTATGTGACGATCCATTTATTTCTGAACCCAATTATTGTCAACTGTTCGCAGTTATGTACAACCGACCTTGACGCACTGACTGCTTCGGACTGAATGAATGCCGCACCCCACAGGCGTGGTATTTATAGGCGCGTACAGTCGTTCTCGAACATTCCAGAATGTCTGTCAGTTTGCCAGTGGCATAACAATTGGTAGCGCGCTATTCTCGATTGTTCCAGAAACTTTCGTCACTTCCAGTGGTGTAACAATTGGGGGCGCGCTACGATATTTTATATTTTTATATTGTATTTATATTGAAACTGATTAATTTTGAGATACAAAAAAATGTATAAAACAAGAAAAATTTACTTTGAACAACTGGACATATGTCACGTGATCTACTCTAATCTTAGTACGTTGCTTAAAAGTCGGGACTGCTATTGTTTACTCCTTTAGTCCGACACTGAGATAGCAAACAGATCAGTATACTCGTATTTTAGTCCCTTGTACAACAAATGGAATAGTGTAAGAAGTTTAACACTTTTTAAACTGGACTACGATACCAAATAAACCTAATATGTATCGTGTATGTTAAGCATGTTACTCGGGAAGAAATAAGCTTTTAAACTGTGAAAGCGTTTTTCAAACCGCCTTCTGTGATCACCTGTGACAATTTTTCCTCTGTATATCTAATATTTATGCTGGGTTTCTAAAACAACTTTAGCTTTAAATCTAAATTTAAAGGTGAAAGTCGTATCAGAAACTAAACGTAAAAGAATCAACAACTCGGTTTTGTCGCCTCTTATAGATCTTTCGTAGTCTTCGTCCCGTAGCCATCGGTCATAAGCTGTCTAGTCATTAATCAATGACATTGCGCCCCAATGCTCTGTTCTACCTGGTTCTGTTTGAATGACTATATTGTGTTGTATAGATTGTATAGCGTAATGCACCCGTGTTATGTGTGTTCTACGGATGTCATCCTGCTGTTGTGTAGTGTGGTGCATAAGGAGAAGGCGCCACCATTCACACACGTTGCATGGCGGAGGAGACACAGTTACGAGACTGTCATGTTTGCAATCGTTCACTTGTGAATTTATCGATATGCATTCACAATGCTGTTACAACAACGATCCCTGTTTGTTTATTTTACTTGCGATCAAACGTTATATTCCTTTCTGATTCAAGGAATATAAGTTTCGAAAGTGTTTTGATGGAAGAATAAATTGTTGATTGCTTCGAATAAAAAAACAGCAGGAGTAACGTGTTGAAGAATATCCAAGGTTTTTGGAATATTGCTACTTTTTCAGGGGCGTCGCCAAGGGGGGGGGGGGCAGGTAGGGGTAGCTGCCCCTCCCTAGAGGTTCGGGATTTTTTTAAGTTATAAGTTTTTCTGCTTAATGTCAAAGAATAAGTAAGTAATAAAATTAGCGTTCAGTAGAATCACTCTGAAACTAAAATTAAATTTAAGGATTCAATAAATGTGTTAATATTTAATATCTTAACCCTCAAAAATATGAAATTTTTGTTTTTTTCTCATCCTTCTGCCCCCCTCTGGCTCAAAGGCTGGCGACGCCCCCTTGCACTTTTTTCAGGCCAACAATATAACAACAAGGATTATTTTGACCTAGCAGCATTTCGTATATTTTAACTTGTTATTTTATGATGTTACCTATACTTCTTTTGGCGCGTTGAGAGTAAAATTTTATCAAGGACGAATGTTGCGCGCACACAGGTAACGAAAACTCGACAATATGAATTTGGCAGCGGTAACAAAAATTCGACAGTAGGAAGTTGGCCACGCTAACGATAATTTGAAAAATTTGGTCATAAAAAGCTCAGACTGAAATGAGAGATAGACGAAAGAAATGCACTTTCTGTTATCTGAAAACTATATGACATACTAGACGATTATAAACTTATTATGAAAATCAACGTTCTTAAAAAATACATTTCGTAAAATACGTAATTTTTCAAAGAAAATCATCACTAGTGACGAAGCACATTTTCGATTGAATGGACAAGTAAATAAACAGAATTGTCGCATCTGGGGTGAAGAAAATCCTCGAATAGCTCAAGAACAATAGTGAAATAGTTACTGTTTAGCGTGCTCTTTGGATCTCAGGAATCTTCGGTCCGTACTTGTTTAAAAATGACGATAGTCACGTTATAATTAGGGATGTAACTATACATAACTTTGCCGATACGATACCGATACTGATTATTGTAGTAAATAATCGGCGATACCGATACCGATGGCTTAGTAGAAAATAAATCAAATAAATAATAAAGTATGTACCTCGGGCGTTTATATGAGTTTATTATGCTTAAAATTTACCTATATTTAACAGAAATTCATCCTTGAGAAGGTAATAAGTCGTTAAATAAAGTTAGTAATTAAAGTTTATTTTTGGCAGATTTTTATTAAAAAATAATTTTTTTTTTCAAATTATTTACAGATAATTTGCTGTGTGACCATGTCACTAAACATGCGCAGTTCTCCCACCTGCGACGCTGCGGCAATGTCACACGCGTGCGTCGTCGTTTCGCGCGCGTTTCAAACTGTTTGATATTGGTTGTATATTATAATCGACGATGCCGATATATCGGCCTGCCGATTATATCGGCCGATAAATCGGTATCGGAACCTGAATTGTTACATCCCTAGTTATAATCGAATGATAAATGGATTTACATGGCTTAAACTTGATATGAAATCGATATCTCTGATCTTAATGTTCAAAAAGATAGCGCTACATAACATACAACTCGAGTAAACATTGCATTGTTACGACAAAATTGAATGGACGTTAAATTTCAAGAAACGGACCAGCGAGATCGTGCAATTTAATTAACTCCATTAGATTTCTTCCTTTGGGGTTATTTTAAAAGTAGAGTGTATAGAATAATCCACAAACAAACCAAGACCTTAAAACCAACATTCGAGATGAAATAGGCGAAATTTAAGAGCGAATGCTGCAGCAAGTTGTTTAAAATTACGACGTATGAGTCACCGCTTGTCATAAAAGTCGTAGTGGACATTTAAACGATATTGTTTTTCATGTTTAATTGCAATGGATCAAACTATCATTTTATAATAAAATAAAATAAAAAAAACATGAAGAAAGTATATATGTATTTAAAAAAAAAAACTTCCTACAGTTCTTTTTGGATAAGCCTTTACAATGGATTGCGTTTTAAAATATTGAAAGTAATTTTTTTTTTGCTATTCTTAAACTTTCTGAAGATTAAATTGCAATAAATTATTTACATGTAAGTATATTGAAATTTAGTTTTTTTTTAAAAAAGCTATATGCGCCAATTTTGTTTAACTGTAGGTAAGTAATATCAGGTAAGTATTATAACATATTTATTATATTTTTTAATGTTTAGTCAAATAGGTTGATACGTAATATATTTTTTTTAAGTTTCAGAAGTTAAATGAGGTGTGTCAGTTTGCAGTCTTTTAGAAAAAAAACTTTAAAATAAATATTAACCTACTTCAATAAAATCACTAAAAAGATGAAAATAATGAAATTTTGAGGTCGGAGCTAATTTCATTACAAAAACTTTTAATTACATATCTACTTTTATTAAATAGGCGTCGACCTCGAAGTTTCATTATTTTCATCTTTTTAGTGATTTTTTTTGTAATGAAATTAGCTCCGACCTCAAAATTTCATTATTTTCATCTTTTTAGTGATTTTTTTGAAGAAGGTTTTTTTATTTTTTACTTTTTATTGGTGGATTTGATTTCGCACATTTTTGAAGATTTCCCTCGATTTCTCCAGGGTTCCATCATCAGATCCTGACCTGATGACCATGGGACCACCTGGGATGTATACCCTTTCAAACAAAAAAAGAATTTTCCAAATCGGTTCAGGCGTTTTCGAGTAATCGGGGAACATACATAAAAAATAAAAAAAAAGATTCCGACGAATGCCAAAGAAGTATAACTGCAAATGAAGCACACGTGTCCACCTTTTTAAATTATAAATTCAGTACCTATTCATTTGAATCTTTTACCAGTTCTCGCACTAGAATCATGTAAACGTCATATAAACAACGACGTTGTCATACGGTCGGCTGTTTGTTCTCAAGCTCTTACTATGATCAATAATTCATTTTTTGACAATTCAAACAGAAAAATTCCATTTTGGATAACTGTAAATAAGTCAGGTGATAACGTTTCTTTAGCTAACATAGCCAACTTTAATGCTTAAACTGAGCGCAGTGATTTTATATAAGATTTGACTAATTAAGTCAAACGTTAGTTTTGAACTTTACATAACTGACTATAGCTTGAAGCGTCAGTGCACAAGTTGCACCGGTTATAGCTTCTAACTTCATCTCGCTCTCTAGATAGTGTCTAAATCATCTACTCGCTGACAAGAAAATTTGATAGAATGTCTACAAAACGTTCCTTGAAATCATAGAAGCACGCTGTCAAATTTGACGAACTAGTGCGTAATGTAAAATAGGTCTTTCAAATTTTCCAAAATTGGGCGGTCAGTTACCATTTAATACCATAAGTTGAACAGAGAGCAAAGCAGGTCAGAAAAATTGTTATGTATAAATCAACTATTTTATAGGGCCTACTACGTGAAAAAGTATAGAGCCTATATATCTCCGTTATTATGATATCTTCCTTCGTGTATCTATTAAAACTTGCTAACGTTCTTGTAACATAATGTCACTTAGTCGCTTAAAATATATTTCATCGTATACGATAAACACAGCAACTATTATTTTATGAGATTATTTTTTCGCTTCTTATTTTAGAAAAGGCATACTTAGATGAATTATGGAAAATAAAGAAAAGATTAGGGTGTGTTGCAAAAAATTGCAGAGGGTATTTCTCTAACTACCATACTAAAAAAAATTTACTTCTGCTTAATTTTTTGTAGGTGTAAAAGTATTCTCGCAATAGAGTATTTGCAAAAAAAAAAAACGTGAACTGTTAAGTGTACAGAAAACAAATTAAGCCAAAAAATCTTCCATAGGTAATTCTCTAAAATTTCGATTCTGCACATTTTCGTTTATAAATAAGTAATAAGTAAATATAAATAATGCGTTTAACGTCCGTTTCTCGACTTTATGTCATAGCAGACGCCATTCATACCATTACTATTTTCCATCTACCACAATTCCCGTTATTTTTCTACATTTTTAAAACTTCAACTTATGTAATAGCAATGAGCGAATGAAGGAATTATAAAAAAATACGATAATGTAGGTAATTTTTGAAACTTGGAGTTTGATAGGTAATTGGCCATGGCCCCAAATAAGGAACCATCTCAATATTTATTTGGAATTAATTGATGGTAAACCTCAATCAAAATGTCCGGTACAGGAATTACCGTTTCTCGACGAGAGGCAGTAAGAAAAAGTCCCAGCCACATCTGCCCCCGCCGGGATTCGAACCCGTATCTTCCGAATGTGAGTCTAGTGCTGTCACCACTGCTCTACTCAGCTCGGTACATTTTCGTTTATATGGGAAAAGTTATTGCAGAAATGGACTGGGAATTTATGCGCTTTCGTCGTCTTGAAAAGCTGTCCAGATTAAAACGTACTTTCTCTTTAAAGTTAAAATACATAGCCTTTAAAATATTTTCCCTTTTAAAAATATGTATAGGCAAACAAATCTGACGAAATGGCAATAAATATTATTAAAATAAACTAATATTTAGTAATAAATTTGTTTATTTTAATAATACCACAATTTAAACGTACGCCTCTGGCAAAACTTCTTTACTGCTTTAACACCACTGAGTATAGACAACAATGCACTTCTAGGAACGCATCCATGACATGCCTTATTGCATTCCACTAATGTTCCAGTATAAACTTCACACTTTATTCAATCAAGAACTTCCTGTTGAATTCGACAACTACTTGCCTTGAACATTTGTTGAATAATTACCAAGTTATGAAGTTAAATTCTTGATGTTTAAGAATCTAGTTTCTTAAATCTAATTTTGGATATTACAAAGAAGGACATACCGTATTGTGCACTCTATTCCTCATAATCAGAGTTTCTTGTTGATTCAGATTTTAAAATATTTATATTTTTGATACACACAATTTAACTTTCATAACGTAATGCATTTGTTTTTTTAATTACTTTTAAAGTGAATTCAGCACCAAAAAGTACTTTCTGCTGACAGTAAGACACCGCGTATTATAGTCATATGAATTTGCTTTTTTTTTGACAACCGACTTCAAAAAAGGAGGTTACACCAATTTGTCTGTGTTTTTTTGTATGTTTGTTTCGCAATTACTCAGCCAATTATGAACTGATTTGAAAAATGTCGACGCCAATTTGTTCAGAATGCTACCAGATCGGTTCATCTGTTTTTAAATGTCATCAAAAAACATATTTTTTGTATGAATGCGACCTCATATCGCTAGCATTTGTGAACCGATTTTGATGATGATTCTTTTCTTATTTCATAGAGCATATACCTTCAGGATGATCCCACATAAATTTTACATAAATCGGTCCAGAAGTTTTTTTATTATAATTTATAAATTGAGCAATTACGAAATATTATTAATAAAAATGTGCGAAATTAAATCCACTAAAAAGTATATATAAAAAAACTTTAAAAAAAGCATTAACCTCCTTCAAAAAAGTCACGAAAAAGATGGAAGTAATGACATTTTGAGGTCGGCGCGAATTTAATTACGAAAACCTTTTAAATATTTACTTTTATTAAATTGGCGCCGAACTCAAAATGTCATTATATTCATCTTTTTAGTGACTTTTTTGAAAGAAGTTAATACATTTTTTTAAGTTTCTTTATTTAAGGTCACCGACAGCTAGAATTATTTTGAGTCCCGCACTATCTGGTTGGGAATCGCTACCGATTCCCCGCTAGCAGCGTATTTGTTATATTTTGATTTTTGTGTTACACTGTCAAACAAAATTACTCGAAAAGTTTCACTTCAGTTAGGTTTTATGTAAACGTTTTTTCTGAAATGTTGTGCTATTGTTTGGTACATAACATAATGTTTTCCTCCAGGACGGCTAGATCGCGAATAACTTGTTTATCTGGGTAGACCTTAAGATTCGGGTTAAACAAGAGACAATACAGGACACGTAAAAGAGGATGGGGAGTATATTGGGTCGACGACACAGACTATAATGATTATTATGATGATAGCAGCAAGCCTTGGAAGATAATCAAAGTTTCGTGTTCGCTAGCAGTTACAACTGAAGCTAGTATGCCCCATGGCATCCTTATGTTCCGTAGGTTGTTATATGACCCGATGATTGTAACATTCAAATGTATTTTAAAACGTATTATGATAGACCCTATAAATTTTTGCATTGTTAATTTTCTTTCGATGATTAAAAAAAAGCACGATAAAATGTTATTAGCAAAATATGCTATTGAAGTACTAAACCAAAATAATTACTTATAGTGTTTATAACATCTGCCACTTAAGTTAATGAAAGCAAAAGGATACAATTAATAGACAACTAGGATAGTAATTAATCCTATTATTAATGACAAATAGTTAATGACATTATAGCAAAAATGACCGAGCGAATAAAATGAGTCAGTTAAATCAACCATTTTACATTTAGTTCTGGTTGTTTGTAAGGACGTTAGCTTCGCCATTACGCTCAAATTATTTGTTATTTATTGAAATTTGGAAAGAATATGCTTGAAACATACACCGGACACTATATATTAGCAATTTTACTGTTAAAATACCACCCCTCCGTGAATATTATTCAATGCATTTATTCTTTTTTTTTAAGATCTCCGACATCTAAGGTTATGTATTATTTTATTTTAATTTCAGATCAAGCATTCTTTTAGGAGAGACTGAGTTTTACTTTAAGAAACCTAAAGCATATTGACAAAATTAGTTCTAACTCAACTTGTTTAAAAATGTCGTTAGAAGGACAAACATAGATTAGAGACGTTTAATTTAGAAAGGAATAACATACCGTTTTTCTACATTGAAACACTTTAGATAAGTATACAAATAATAAAACCGTAATTGGAATGTGGACTTATTTGGATTTATTTAATGTTCATATATATTTTTATGCAACGTTTCGTCGATATATCTTGACTGTTAAAAGTACTTTAAATGAAATTAAAACATAAGTTGCAAAATAAATTCTATAAATGAGCCTAGATTTAAATGTTTGTCAATAATAAATGCGAACTATATGAATTCATTCATTAAAAATCATTACTTGATAAAATCGAGGTATACATACCGAAGAATTATGTAAAATTAGGTGCCTATATGAATATTAAATAAAATAAAACATTTTTAGTGCAAATTCTTGTTAGTGTTTAATTATTCTAAATTATGGATATTATTCCACAATCTGTAATTATACAAATTTCAGATTTCGTTTTGTAACGATTTGTTTGTATTGATGTTATAAAACATTTATTTTTCTGTCGATATAGAAGGTATCTTCGCACATATCGTTGCTCACTTGTCTATAACGCTAACTTTCGCACCAGCTGCTCTCTGGGCACCATTTATATAACGACCAAGAAAAACTTTTATTGGATATACGGTTTTCAGCTTTCTATACATACACAAGCATACAGGGTGTAAAACTCGGAAATTAGATCAGGATTCAGCTTCTGTGTTAGGAGAAAGTTCATTAACAAATTACTATTTATTTGGATTTGTTGAAAGAACACGAAAAAATAAATGTACTTGAAATCAATACAAATATTCTCCGTCACTTGTTTTTAATTTGCAATAGACATTGACACTTGACATTAAAAACAGTAATGCTTTAAATTATTAATTATATAACTCTTCAGATTTTTATCTTATTTTCGAAGGTGATTTGAGAGCAAGAATTGTGTATTGTTCCATTTTTACTGATTATTGAAATAAGTTAATGGGGGAAATATTTTTTTCGAATTTTTCGTTTGTGAAAGAATAACTTTATTATTTATTTTATTATATATTTGGTGGGTAAGTGCCGTGTAACACTAACTACTTACCTTCTTGTTGTAGATGGCAGACAAATGACTTCACATCTTATGCGATAGCTGGTCAAATTTTAATTAACTTTAACTTTATTATTTATTATTTAAAGTTAATGAAAATTTGACCAGCTATCGAACAAGGTGTGAAGTCATTTGTCTGCCATCTACACTAAGAAGGTAAGTAGTTAGTATTACACGACACTTACCTATCAATGTTTTTAAGCTACTGAATTTTTACAAGGTTAATAATAATGACAGGTACAGATTTACATAGATAAAGCGAGGCATACACAAACAACTAAATCAATCGATAACGAATCCATTCCACATCGCTTAAGTAGTCTCGCTACTTACCGTCATAATTTGCACTTCAACATGAAGCCATCTGTGACGTTTACTCCGTTTGACTTAATATTTCTACGTACTCATCTACTTTCATCTCTAAACGAAAGACGATCAAAGAAACCGGATGTACTTTAGACGGGTCCCTTCAGGATCAAATCACAAATTAATGCGAATGTTTACTTATTAGGAGACCCAAATACCTTTCGAGAACTCGGTTATCAATATATCAATCAATTTAAGTTTTTAAAGGTCATTTACCTCTAAATTATCAGGTTGACATTTGCAAAAAAAAAACTCTTTGCTAAGCTTTATTAAAGACTGTTTTTTGTTTTTTTTGTTAGGGGGAATTTCATTACGACAACTGAAAAACCTCTGGTTTTTGTTTTGGAAGCGCTTATGCTTTGTCATTACGAACTCTGCTGTGTCGTGATTGAAACACTCGGTCGTGTTCCGTAACTAACTTGCCTAGCTTCTTGCCACTTTTCAACATAAAATAAAATTAGTGCTTTTCGTCTCGCGAAAAATGCCAGACGACACTCCAATGTGTGTACTGAGGACGGAGTTCAATATTCTTATAGGACATCACATTGTCTTCTACGAATCAAAAAGTTAAGTAAACATTTGTAAATAATACCTAAAATCCTTTAATTATAAGTTTAAAATAAAATTTTGCTATAATTATTAGTATAAGTTAATATAATGCATGAAAGTATTTTCATCTCTTTATCAATTCGATGAAAATGCAATATTAGTATAGAAATAAAAGATTACTAGTAAGTAATCAAGTTTAAGATAATATAGAACAAAGAAACAAACATTCGACGTTCGAATCGTCAAAGACCTTGTATTGAATATTAGATCGACCACGCAATAAAAAGATGGATGCCATATTTTTTCAAAAATTAACTTAAAAAAATTATAAATATTAAAAATCATTACTAATAATTCGATTAAATTAAGATAATTATTTGAATAACTAAATTATCTGAGATTAAAAGTGATTACAATTAAAGGGATATCTATCTTTAATAAATCCAAGGTTATATACGATTTTATTAATACGTGCTCAGAATAAAACACTTATTGGTTTTAATTTGTGTAATCCTACATCAATTTGATTATTTTATAGTATCTTATGAATTGGAGAAATGTGTAAATCATATTAATACAGTTTTTTCGTAATTTCATTTCGTATTTAGTGAATAAAATTAACGTAACCAAAACATTATAATCAAAACACCATTTACATACTAATCAAATTGATTTGTCATTGTATTAGAATTTGCAGCATTAATATTACGGTAATATTTATCAATATCAATATTTTTTTTGTTCATTGTCTCGAACCGAGATTTATCTCATTAAAGGGAACTCATGTGTATAATCATAATTATGTTCATGTATGAATATTGAATTAATTTGGTAATATAATTTAAATTGAACTTAATCATTACAGACATACTGCCTTGACTGAAACTCGCGTAATAAATTCCCTATTAAAGGACCCTATGCAAAGAATCCGCTATAATTTTTTGATATACACCGGACATAAAAATATTTTGGTGCAGTTTTGGATGTTAATGGGAGATGGGGCTAAAACTGCAATTCTTTTTGGTCGTGATAACAAAAACTTTTCAAAAGATAACTCTAAAAATTTTTTTTAGAGTGATGATGATCCTTGAAGTTAATTGAGAAATTTCTTAAGAAGAATCTAGGTGGCACATTTTTATACGTGATGTTAGATTCTCACTTTATTTTATATCATATTTTCACAATAATACTGAACAACTGGACAGCATTGGTGAGTTTCTTTAAATTAAATTATATAAGTAATAACATTTTTTAACTTAATCAAAAACACTTACAACTAGATAACAACCAAAAAACTAAACAAAACAAATATAATAATATTTTACAATCTATTTATATAATTCCAGACTCTCTGAAGATGGCAAAAAGATTGCCGAAACGTTAGAATAAATGCAATTCACATATCTCAGTATTTGCTTTGTTGATCCTGTGCCACCTAAGTTCTCAAAAACTTTTCACTCACTCTTCTAGTGGTCTGAAACGCGTCTGAAAATAATTCCACCACATTTCATACACAAAAATTTACAATTTTTTTTCGCGACCCGGCAAAATTTTTCTTTGACCCGGTATCGGGTCGCGACTTACACTTTGGGAAACATTGCAATAGGGGATGATATAAAATTTTGAGTGGTCAATTAAAAACTAGAAAGTGCAAGCTGTCAAGTATAGAAAGCCGTAACTTACTGAAATTCAATTAATTTTTGCGAAGATACAATCGTTTTAGAAATTAAAAAATTTAATATTTTTGTCTGTCCTTTAATTTTTTAGATAAATTTGTTTAATATATGAAAAACTGTTGCCTACAACGAATTCAGTACTTTAAATTTTCGTTTGTAAATTGGTCAGAAATAGTCAATAATCAAGTGGATGTTACATACAAATTGAAAGTAATTCAGAATCACTAATCAAGAAAGAAGATGTAAGTAAATAATCAAGAATTGCTAAAACCAACTGAACGATTGATGAAATTATTAGCATTGGCAAAGTTAGGAAAATCCCGGTCACTTTTTGGCTAGATGCTTTCTCTATATAATCCGTTTGTGTGGCGGCGTGTTCGTAGGTGTATAGTCGATATGGTGGGAATGACGGGCCGGATGGTGGAAGAGCTGTGTATTGATATCAACGCAAGGTGCATAATAAGTGGTTCAAGTTCGATGCCGCGCCTTACACACGTCTGCTTTGTATTTCCGCGTCGTTTGAGCTATCCCAGTCCTGTCCTCGCGTGAATCCGGAGCGCAGACTCCGAACTTCCAAGCGACACATCGGCTCTCATCTGATCGCTCAGCGACGCACACACATACACGTGTGTAAGCTTTTAACAAGGGTGACCAAACACTTTCGAAACTATCAAAATCTAAAACCGGCATCGTTATTTTTTATTTTTTATAAAAATTATTATCTTCAATTTAGATGATAAAAATGTTCTTTTGGAGGAATTTCAGGAAATTAGGACAGTTTTGTGAGCATATGAAATCGAAAATAAAGGAAGTTTACAATCGTATATTCGAAAGAGGGTTTCAGAATATCCAAACTCTCATCGCAGTGTTTATTTGTTTATTCGTTCGTTAGCCTCAGTTCTCAGGTTATTATCTGAGAACCATTAAAATTGTCAATTCTATTTCCATTATTTAAAATAATATTAAACTGAGAATGTATACTTATTTATGTACTGCTTAAAACTCCTCTTTTAAACCTACCTTTGGTCAGAATTATTTGAGTTTAGTACCAAATCATATTTTCTATTTTCAAATTATTATTTTGAATTAAAACTTAACTTATACGGCACTACATTTTCGATTTGAAAAGTAGAATGAATGCTAAGCAGAACTGATTAGATTAAACTAAGTTCGTCATGAAATAGGTATGTGACTTTCTTGAGTATTAAAAATTGGTGGCGAGATTAACTATCGCAACCTAAAAAAACCCGGGTCGCAGTGCCAAAACCCTGCCGACAATATAGTGTATTTGCTTGTACGGGGCCGTGTGGTTTTATACTTCTATTATGTGAAATTAAGTTTGTTTTTGGGCAAAATAAAAAATTTAACCCCTTAATACACCCCTTAAAATAACATTTTTTTTCTTAATTGTAATATTATTATTAATCTAACGTCTACACGGAATTAAATACACCCTTCAATAAATAAGTCACTATCTGCAAATTAGTGTTTTCAAAAAATTTGTAAGTCCGGTCCTGTCGGGCCGATTTTATTAACATTTTAGGAGCACTTTTTAATTGCTATTAAAGGGTTAAATTTCAATTTTGAACCGATTCTGAGAATATTTTAGATATTTTTGGGCCCAAAAACTTTTTTCAACCCCTAAAAACCACCCTTAAAATGACTCGATTGGGCCCATTTTAAATAGGCTTCGTGCGGTGATGGATTCCAACATGTGTGCCAAATTTCGTTAAAATGAATTAACTCCTTCGAAAGTTATTGCCCGTACACATATATACCTATATATATATATATATATATATATATATATATATATATATATATATATATATATATATAAATATATATATATATATATATATATATATATATATATATATATAAACATTTTCAAAAATGGTGCCAAAGTGTTTAGAAGGTTATAAAACGTCGAGAAATTTTGGTCCGACCCCTAGGTCCCGCCATCCGACCGACGCCAATAGTGTATGTTGCCATATGGCAAATACACTAATGAATCAATATACTTTTAATTTACCTATTGTTCTTTATAATGCATTCATTTTACATAGATTATAAAGCTTTGTATATAATATGTTATTAATATTGTTTTAAATTAAAAAAGTCATTTAAAAATGTCAATTATAGACACCAATAGAAGTTTTACTTCGGTCGGGTATATTTTTAATAGCCTGTAAATTTTTGCCAGTTCTCGAGTTTAAACCTGAGAACTATTTAACGTTTTTGTTAAAAGCGACGTTAACGCGAGAGAAACCGCGAATAGCAATAAAATTACAATAGAATTGAAGTTGAACTGCAGCCCTGTAACAGCTGAAGCACGGGCGCATAACGACGTCCTTGTTGTCGAAGTGGTGGAGGCTTGTTCTCTCGTTCGACGCTACATTCTGGAGCGTCGCGACGACTACAGGCGTTCAGTCGGGTTCCAGAGTTAGCACAGTTCGGGCACTAACTCACCAACAAACCAACTTACTCACATATATACGTACACACATATATATACATACATATTCCGGGTGTTGTTGTTGCTTGTGTTGTTATCTTCTATAACCGATCTAGTGATTTCTAACTGTTGTTGTTTTACTATTGGTAACACTGTGTTCTAACGATTGTCATATTTTTTATTATTTGCAGCTGATTGATTTATTATATAAAATTTTTGGACTTCCACAAAAAGTATAAATTATAAATGAATCAGCTGAAACTAATACTTATTTATTTTTGGAAAATAAACATATAAACATCGGTATTTAAAACATTTTAATGTATGTCGATATTAAGATACGAAATGAAGAAATGCGGGTTGAAAAAGATTTTTTACAAATCAAGTTACGTTTGGAGTACAGCAGCGAAACATTTCTCAAAATGTAAACAGTATCATTATGAAAGTTAAAAGTAACTAAATTATATGAAAATGATTCTGTAATATAAACTTTCTGAATGGTATTGTTTACTTTTAGAAAAGTTGGTTTTACCTGTTATAAAATTTTAATACACCGAAAAACATTTTTTCAAGTAAACAAAAGCTATTCAAAAAACTGTATTCGTATTTTATTATAATTTTTTATTTTATAAAATGTAAATTTTTCAGCGTAGGTCTTTCTTTTTCCAAAATAAAAAATGCAGATGTTGCATATCATTTTTTACATGCGGCAGCTTTATATTTTCAAAAAATGATGTCTCTTAGTACTTTTCACAACCTTCACAATTCATCACAGTAATTTATTTATTTTGAAATCAAGTTATGGGTGTGGTAAACATTTAAACTAAACACGCAATTTTTTACAGAATTTGCAGCTTTTAAGCTTGGGTTATCAGTTGTCTAATGACATTTTGCAAAAATTAAAAAAATTAGTATGCTTACGTTAGTGTCAAATATAATTTACATTATTACACTTTCTCTATGGATTCGCTCGTTTTTTTGGCTGCTACTGCCTTTAGTAGAAACCAGATAGACTATTATATTGCCTGGTGTATCACAAACACAATAGAAATGTTCGATCAAAACCGGTTCAGTAACCAGGAGTAGACAAACTGACAAACATGCAGACAAAAAATATGAAAAATACTAATTCAATCTAGATATAAATAAATACAACCGTAACTTTGTTCGGAATTTTGAGTTTTAACGAAATTTCGATCTAGAAGTACAATTATAGGATAATTATAGATTGAATTAGCCATTTTCAGAATGTTTGTTGATCTGTTTCTTTCAGTTTTACCCTACGGAACCGATTCTGATCGGATTTTCACTTAGTGAAATTATATGCACCAGAGAGGTAGGCTATGAATTATCGAGTTTCCTCTGAGGTGGTTGAACACTAGCCAAAAAACAATTTTGTGAGCGAAGTCGTTAGTAAAGTTATAACACGTATAAATAGCTAGTTACACACCATTCGATGGCCAAATTTACAAGCAGGATAATATGTTCTAGTATGTCTAAAATACAGCCTAAAGCTATATGTATAGGCAACAGCATATAAGAATCGTAGAAATTGTTTAAATAAATTGTTTCGAAATAGAAATTTTGAATTTAACAATTGAAGATCTGACAGAAATTTAATCTCAATATATTTTACTGTTCAAGAACAACATCGGTAAACTTGCCAGAGAGAAGAAATGAAAATTTATCCCAAATTTCAAAATTGTTATAACTTAATTTTCTAGTGTGATAATAAAATAAATTTTTAGTACCATTTTAATAACCGTTTTATATAGTTAGCTTTTTTATTAGAAAATTTTATTACAAAAGTTAAATATGAAACATATATAAGACTTTAAAAACGATAATTAGCGCTGTTTTATTATTTGAACATCATTTTAATATGAAAGTACTATAAATAATTAATGCGGTTATAGTTTTCTTGGCATTTTTTAAATATAAACAAAGTCGTTTATTTGAAATTTTCACCATATTTAACTAGATTGTTGCTAAATGATATTATATTTATTTGCTTCGTTACATTATATAACAATTTTTTATCTTTACCTACCCTTCTCCAATATCTGCTAAAGTGAAATCTCATCAAAATGGTGTTTCGTAAAAAATACTGTCCTATTCTATTCTCCTTGACCAGTTAACAAATATTTTTGAGGTTATATGCAGCTGTTTGTTATCTTACACTTCTGTTAAGAGGGATGAGGCATCACTTTTTTCTTTTGTTCTCATGTCTTGATCAATAAAAATATTTGACAATATTTTTGTTGAAGTAATACATCTTTCTTTAACTCGCTAATCTTTTTTTTGTGTAATAAAAAAACAACCGACTGTTTCTCATAAATATGCAACATAAAATCGTTCTGTTAAAATATACCGCACTAACTTTGAATGCTTGAAATGGATAAATTACTTTGCGAAGAAGTTTTCATACGCTTTTATAGTTTTTCTTATTTCAACTTCATTCCACTTTTGAGTCACATTGATGTATATATATGTACTCAGCGTTGCAGAATCTAGAGCAATATGTTTATATAAATTTTCCAAAATAAATAAGTTACAATCTGTACTTTCTTAGATACTCGTACAAACTTAATAATATATTGATGTTGGATTGATTGTTTATTTATTATACTTTTACATGTTGTGACAAAATGATTTGAGTGAAAAAAGTGAAGGTCGCGTGACATACTTCTAAAGGTAAATATTTATTTAAAATCTTATTGTGTAGACGCATAAGTAGAAAGCTTGATTGGTGAACAAACAAACGGTAATAGCTTAATATGTTCACGAAATGTTTTTATTTTTCCATACATAACTGTGTACACCGGTTGATTCAAAACTTGCGCGTATTTGAGAAATGCGACAAAAAGTCTGTGGTTTCGAAAATCTGAAAATCAACATATAATTGTAATATTATTATTAATTTAATAGAATTTTTTTTGGAATCCAGCTTACAAATGCTATTTTATTCAAACACTAATCTAGCATTTGAATTAATTGTCGTATATAGTAACAATGTTAATGTTAATGTTACAATTTGCTATATTATGAAGAATTGAAAGTTTAGATATCGCACCGTAGAGTAAATGATAACTCATTCCGCCGCGAATGTGGAAAGATTCTGGTTTGAGTCTAGACGGTGTTGGTGGATAAAAATAAATTTTTCTGATTTAGCAGTGTAACAATTGAATATTTAACAATTAAACTGACGTTCTGCAGTTTGTAGATAAATATAATATTTCATCTTCTCTTATATTTACCTTTGATAATATACAGGTACTATTTAACAATATTTGTTACTATATACGACAATTAATTCAAATGCTAGATTAGTGTTTGAATAAAATAACATTTGTAAGCTGGATTCTAAAAAAAATTCTATTAAATTAAATATATCCAAACAGCTGTAATAAAATCAAAATATTATTATTATTAATTGTAATTATTATTACCAGCTATTATTTCATTATTATATTTATTATGCGATACGAAAATAGAACTCTTAAATTTTTGACAAAAAAATATATTCTGTTATTTAAATTGTTTAGAGCTATTAAAAAATATCCATAAAATATCAAAAAACTAGCATTATTATCTCAATGCACGTTTCTCAAACTACGTTAGCATTGTCAAAATATGATAAAACTTTTGATTATCTCCTGATGAGACACTATCATGTGCTTAGAAGTTATTTTCTTAAAATTAAACTTCTTAATAGAAAAAATTGTTGTCCTGGAACGAAAAAAACAGTTGCTATGAAACAAAAAATGTATCATGACAAATGTAAAAAAACATAACCAAAATCACTGATAAAAATAAAAATTTTAGAAGTTTCATTTCGGTCGTGTATCCAGCGATACATGCCTTTTTTTCAAAATTTCATGTCTTTACGCGTCCGTGAATCCTTTTGGACATTAATTAGTTGCATTATTCATATTATAAAAATTGCGATACGTCAAAATTTATCGGTCTGACCGAACAACTGAAAAGGGTAATCGTACAGTAATCAAGGCGACGAAACTCAATGGCCTATTAAAAAACTTTAAGCCATATCAGTTCTGAGCTCTGATTAAATTACACAGTAATACCTCGAAATACGCTCGACCTACGTAAGCTCTAAGTTACAAGGTTGCCAATTTTCCCCTTCTCACTCACTTTAACTACTGTATTCCGAGATATGCGAATTCGATTTTCACGATCTTTGTCGGTTTCGCAGCTATCTCTTGACTTCCATTTATAACTGCACCAGATTTGTCTTCAACTGTTCTGTGTTATTTCTTCATTTATATATATATCCCAAATTGAAACCTACTCTCAAAGAGAAATTTATAATAGTTAATATGGGAGGCATCCACAGGAACTGGCTGTTAAAAGGTACTTTGAATAGTCTTAGTTGAAAGAGACTATTTTATATGATATAAACTTTAACAGTTTATAAGTAAAGTTGTTTCACTATCAGATTAATATTTTGCAAGTTAAAGTATATTATCGTTTTCAAATTTATTAAGGCCTTCCTCGAGAGTTTATTGAACATTTTCCGCTCGCCAACCTCCGGCGGAAATTGTGATTTATTGTACGTTGTACGATCAAGAAGATAATAGAATGTATTTTGTTACTGTAAAATTTGAATAATTAAATTTTAAATTTTAGTTTGAAAAACTTAGTGTGTAAGAATTTCTGAGAAATCGTAATGCAGTGCTTTAAACGCAAATTAAAGTTCTATTAACAGGATAATTTTAAATAAATAAAAAAAAATATTTTATAGAATCTCTGATTGCACTTATAACAAAATGAATAATAATTACTGTGTATCATTTTTTAAGTTGGTTTTTAATAGTTATACATAACAATAACATTAAAATTGCCGTTATAATTATGTCGCATAATAATCGTCGGTATTCATTCTATATTAATTCATGTTTAATTTTTTCTATATTGTATGTTAATCGCCTGTTAGTCAGCAACCGATTTACTCTTTTTAGTGTATTTGCCATATGGCAACATACACTATTGGCGTCGGTCGGATGGCGGGACCTAGGGGTCGGACCAAAATTTCTCGACGTTTCATAACCTCCTAAACACTTTGGCACCATTTTTGAAAATGTTTATATATATGTATATATATATATATATATATATATATATGCGTATATATATATATATATATATATATATATATATATATATATATATATATATGTGTGTGTGTGTGTGTGTGTGTGTGTGTGTGCGGGCAATAACTTTCGAAAGAGCTAATTGATTTTAACGAAATTTGGCCCACGTGTTGAAATCCATCACCGCAAGAAGCCTGTTTAAAATGGGCGTAATCGGGCCATTTTAAGGGTAGTTTTTAGGGGTTGAAAAAAGTTTTTGGGCCCCAAAATACCGAAAAAATTCTCAGAATCGTTTCAAAATTGACATTTAACCCTCCAGTAGTAATTAAAACCTGTCCCTAAAATTTTAATAAAATCGGCCTGACAGGACAGGACTTACAAATTTTATGAAAACACTACTTTGCAGATAGTGAATTATTTACTGAAAGTTGTATATAATTTGGTATAGAAGTTTGATTGATAATAATATTGCAATTAAGAAAAAAAATGTTATTTTAAGGGGGGTATTAAGGAGTCAAATTTTTTATTTTGCCCAAAAACCAACTTAAGTTCGCATAATAAAGCCACCCTGCCTGTATAAGCAAATACACTATATTGTCGGCAGGGTTTTGGCACTGCGACCCGGGTTTTTTTTAAATGACGTCATTATTCTAATTACATAATTTCTTTCTATCATTACGTGTATTACATCTGTTCTATTTGAAAGATGTTTAAATAAAATATACTTATTAGTTTTTGGTTGATTCTTGTCAAGGAAAGTTCGTTGTTGGTTACAATTTTGTAATTTTTATTTTTATAGGTAAGTCTATTTGCAATTTTTACTGGAAATTATTGAAAATCATTATGCATTTTAATGAAAATGCAGTTAAGCTACAAATAAACCACGTTTAATAAAAGATCAATTTTATAATAATAATATTTTAAATATGGATAAATTTAAAATGGAATGTTGAATTAAATGTATAGTTTAAAATTAAAATATCAAAGTATATTTTAAAAGAATGTTTGCAGGGATATTATTGTAAGAGAAATAGCTTATTATTTTTTTAAAATTCCTATTGACATTTTCAATAAGTATGTATAAATTAAAATGAACAAATTAGAATATTCACATTCCTAACTCTAATATGCACTGTCAATAATATAAAAAGCATGTCTTACGAAAGTTATTTAGGTTATTTATGAATTACAATTTTAATTAGTTGTAACTGTAGGTAATTAAGTAGGTATTTAGTATTTTATTTTTGCTACCGAAAATCCTTTTACGAACTACAAGTGGCTGGTGACCGACGTATTGGCGATCACGAGCCTGTATATTGGACCGATTGATATGCATGAGATAGATGAGTCTCTGGCTGAATGATTGAAGTTTGTGTTTCTATAAACTATGACAATGCAATCTCTTTATATAAAACTACGACCATACGTTTTAATAACTACCTATCGTATATAAATAATATTCACTTATTTAGTACAAAGTTTGAAGAGCGCATAATGGTGCGGTTGCCAGTTGGTGCCAAAACCACAAAGTGAGATCACATACAACACCGACAGTTTTCACTGTATTTACTTCACTCCGGGCTCCGGTGTACCGCTGCCTATTTCAGTCGGCATGGCGTTGACGTTATCGTGCCCAACTGCAAATCGATGCGGAAAAATGTTTACCTTTTATATGACTTCATAATTCATGTCTCCCAACAACATCCCTAGTGTCCAGCGAATGACAAGAGCACGAGAATAAAATTCGAGGGGTGTTGCATTCTTGTCTCGACAAATAAGGGATATGTTTTTAGAAGAGACACGACATCAGCAAAGTAAGCAGGTGCTTTGTAATGGTAAATGTCTATCAACAAAATCCATGTTTTGAACGAATGAAAAGGGCACGAGCTAAGCTAGAGAGGTGGTGTCGGACACACCAGAGATTTATTTTTACATGGGATAGGGATAGCACCTTGTCAAAACATCAGTAAAGTAAATACGTTGCTTGAACTAGCACACTTCTAGTGGCGGAAATCTTGGAAAGTTCAAATGAGAGAAAAATCTAACAAAAAAATCATCCAGAGGACATCGAAATTTGGTATGCATGTGACGGAAGAAAATTTATAAATATCACAACTGACGCTAGTGTTGACACTTTTGATACTATTGTGTTTGTTATATAAAAGTGTAAGATACACTGACCTGTCTGCAGTGTCAAACTAAAAGTGTAAACACTAGCGCCATGGGTTATTTATACGATATATCTAACGTGCGATATATCTAAAGTGGAAAATGAATTAGCAAGATTAGAAAGAAAAATAGGCAACTTGGAGAGAGACCATAAACGTCTATGATCAGTAGTTTTAAATCGACTTCTGTCTATTTTTCGTTTTGAAGTTTCAGTTTAAAAATGTTTCTTTTAATCTAAGCTATGCGTTTCGTTCCAGTTTTACTGTACATGTGTGTTCTTTTGTTTCAGGCAACAGTGATTAACAATAGCGTGCTGTTTTGGTGTTTGGTGTTGTAACCGATTGATGCCGGCTTCAATGGCCGGCGAAACGTTGCGCGCGTGGCTTCTGTCGGCGTTAATGGTGCATGGCGCCGTCGCCGGCAACCCGGACGCCAAGCGTCTGTACGATGACCTGCTGTCCAACTACAATAAGCTTGTGCGGCCTGTGGTCAACACGTCTGACGTGCTCAGGGTTTGCATCAAGCTTAAGTTGTCGCAGCTTATTGACGTGGTGAGTGAAATAAACTGAAATAATCTACTTAACTTACATGAATAATTGCGTCGAGAGGTACGCTAGGCATAATTGAAATCCATCAAAAATTATTAACCATAAAAATATGAATTTCAAGTCGACAACATATATCAGCAAAAAATAACAATAAAAATAACATAGAATGATACGCTGTGACAGCATGTCCGTCTCTGTCAATCAAACAGTTTACTGTTGAATGATGTTTCATCCACTTGAGTATTCAATAAATTGGTTCATAGATGATGCTTTGGTACGGTAGACTTGACGAAAATTTGTCACAAATTACTATCCTCTTTGATATAAAGTTTAGTTCTTATTGTTTTTAAGCAACCGAATACATTCCAACTGCACTTTAAAGATTGCATCCGCATAGATCTTGATTCGAACTAAACCGGTTTTGCAGCTAGTATATTATTATTATTTCCTAAAAAATCACAATATTTGTACGGATATCTTTCCACGCTCCTTAGAGAGCCCCCTTTTCACACTTGGTGTTTCGTGTTTAAAACTAAGTTGTGATTTTAATAGAAAACTTCCCGCTTAAAACGCTTGAAAATAACATACTCGCAAGTATTTGAGCTCTTCGATCTCAAAAATGTTGTTTACAATGTTTTTTTCGAGCTCGAAAGTATATGTTCTTTATATTTTCGAGCTTTTCCAGCTCAAAAATCTTGAAAAAAATTTAAAGAGAATGTCTCATAATTAATTCAGCAATGACATTTTTTCGATTTCTATCCAGTATGTGGCGTTCGATGTAGTTTTATTATAAATTATTTTGGTCTAACCCCTAGGTCCCGCCATCCGACCGACGTCAATAGTGTATGTATCATAATATGTCGAATACATTAAAAATTAACTTATCTGGTTGGAAACGTTTCTTCTGCAGTTATCATAACCTAATAACATAAAAAGTAAAAAGTAAAATTATGAAACCTTTGTGTAAAAATAGATGAGAGATTTCAGAACCACGAGTTATATTGGGTATAACGAATAAATGTATTGAAACGTATAGATTGGTCTTTTCACCTGATTATTTTTACCTGATTATGTTTATACTTACCACATTTTGCAGCTTGGATGTAATACCAAATTCTGGTAACGTGTATTACTAATAATATACTAAATAGTAACGGAATCTGTCTATAACTTTAGTTTGTTGAGAGGTTATGAGTGTTTTGTATAGCTTTTAGACGGGAAAACATGGTCTCAGAATTTTCAGTTCGTTTATAACATTGTAACATCTAAATTACAAGACCGATTTTGATGACTTAACTCTTATTCACAATTGAAGTTTTGGACTTTAATTTTTTATTGAAAAAATAAATTCTTAAAGATTGCAAAGATTACGATAAACAGCTAATAATTATAATTGATAGATTAATAATCGACTTTTATAAATCAATGGTGACCGTACAATGAATTATATTTATTTGAAAGTCGTATCAGAAAATGAACATTTTTCTAGTTAGAACCGCTAAAAAATAAAAATTTAATTTTTATCTGAAGCAGACTCGTCGACGTAAAAAAGTTTCCAGCTTTAATGATAGCATATTGTCCTTTCTGCATTTGACAGTAAAAATAAAGTAGGATACCAGAGGTTACCAAGAGTCATATTATACAGAAATACTACGCTTTCTTTTAGCCAGTAAATATGCCAGGATAGTTTTTATCCATATTTTCTATTAAAAAAGATATTATTTATGGCGGAAACGAAAATATAAACAAGATCCGGTTATGATATAAAATCTGTTTCGTCATTGCTATTTCCTGTTTTTTGTGTCGAGTTGAAATTGTAACAAAAATTAATTTGGATTAGTTTCGCTTTACATCGAAATATAATAATTATGGTTTCGGACAGAAACATGGCTGACAGTGTAATATTTTTACTATTATTTAAAACTGGCCTTCCAGCATAGGTCTGCACAGAAAGATTTCGATTTTGTAACGATATAATCAAAAGCAGCAATTTTTCATATACTCTTTTATTTTATATACGTATGGGAGAACCACGTACCTTGAGACAGTTCGTACTTTGGGACATTCTAGTTTTAAACCATTCTCGACCATGCTTTAAGCTGAAAAATCAGTGATAGAACCATTTTTAGGTATGTCACTTAGTTCAGTTTGAGTGTAGCTACAATAAGAAATTTAGGTGCAAGTGATACATTTGTATTTTTGAAGTGTCAAAGTAATTTTTAATTCTCAGATATCAAAACCAATTTCTATAAAAGTAACCGGTTTATTGTTTATATTTATAACTCACATTGTTAAATGCAAGACAAAGCAAGTATTTTCTTTATTCTGAAGTTTCTTAAACTATAATTTTATAGTTTATAGTAAGTGATTAGTAACATTCATTAGGTACGTACCTTGGGACATCTGTCAGTTCGTACATGTAACGCCAGAGGTTATTCGTCCTTATCCAAAAGCCAAACCTAGATAACCATCTAGGGGCGGAAGGAAACCTGGAAGATGTCGTATCCTCACGGATACACCAGAAAAAAATGTAATTGAAATGCAACAAATTGCCAGAAATAACAAAAAAAAAATAAACGCACCTCACGTGGTTATGAAGTTATGAAAACAAACTTCAAACTGATTATTTTTTCGCTTCGTACGAAGCGAAAAAATAATCAGTTTGAAGTTTGTTTTTTCAGCTTATAGTGTTGCTTAATTATTATAAATAG
Source organism: Venustoraphidia nigricollis (assembly GCA_034508555.1). Classification (NCBI taxonomy): domain Eukaryota; kingdom Metazoa; phylum Arthropoda; class Insecta; order Raphidioptera; family Raphidiidae; genus Venustoraphidia; species Venustoraphidia nigricollis. Next base: position 1,401,422 of record JAVRKA010000068.1, read on the forward strand.
TATTGTGTTGTTACCGTCCTAAGGTAAATTACCGATTTTCTCAAAACTAACTTGTTGTACATGCAAAAAACAAAAAGTGTCTCAAGGTACGTGGTTCTCCCCTACACCAATACTTAGAAGCTGCGTCCAGAATCCTAGTCTACATGTTACCTACAATGAAGTAGACTTTTAAACAAAGAAATTTTTTGTACGACCCCCTATAAATAACCAGTTTTCATGCATGTATGTTGACTGTAAAACGACACATTCCGTACTATTGCGTAATGTAAACCAGAAGTAATTCGATTTTATCAATCCAATAGTAACATTTCGCTCTAAGTGAGGGGAAGTATCCTTGTATATTTTGTTTTTGTTGTATGATATGATGTGCAATATGTAGTATTTAATAAATAAATAAATATAGATTTATTTATTTATTTATTAAATCCTATATACAGTGAACCTCCTGTAATCCGGCCCCTGTCTAATCCGGCACCCCCTGTAATCCGACATGGTCTATTATTTATTATTGAATATTTTTTTGACAATCTTCTCTAATGCATGATTGAACCAGTTCAGAGTACATATTTATAACATATAGAATCTTATCATTGGATCTGTAATTTGTCGGATTACAAGGTACTCTTTTGTAAAACAATTCCGGACTATAGGGGGTCTTAGGCAGTACTCCATAATCCGACAAATTCGATAATTCGACACTGCCCTGCAAAATGTTTGTCGGATTACCGGGGGTCCACTGTATTGACCAAAAAAGTGATTCACATATATATCCAAAAAGTGTCAAAAATATTACAAAAATACTTACTATAATGTGTAAAGCAGCTATTTTATGGGACGTACGTGTAAAAAATGTAGTATCTAGCTTGTTCATCATGATAATATCGTGTTAATATTGTTACAGCGCATGATGACACATTTCATTACAAACAGGGTACATAAACTACTATTTCAAATCGAAATAATTCCTTACCTAACCGGAAACAAACAAAACATTTTTTTTAATATCAGGATAATTGATATCAACGCTATCGATACATAAGTAACGTATTGATATATTAAAATCGGTTTAGTAGTTACTGAGATTACCGGACGCATATAAACAATCATATACATTTTTCATCTTTATAATATTAGTACGATTGATATCATTGTAATATGTTGATATCAATTTCATTTCAATAACAAACCGCTGTATTATTTTAAAGAATAAAACATAGGTAAACGTTCCGCTGGTAGACAATATTATGTTTTTTTCCGTTTCGGCGTTTCGGTGTCAGCAGTGCGGCTTACGTATGCAGGTCGCGTCGTTATAGTTCTCGGCATCTTCTTGTCCTCCGGTCTCTCTAAACCACGCCCAATCCTTTTTAACTTCTTACATCCTGACAAATTTACTATAATTATCTTCTTTTTAGCGTTTTGAATCTCGCACCAATCCTCTATAGAATATAAAATTACTGTCAAGATTGCAATTTACTTATCCCATATCTTTTTAAAGTATCTTCTCAAGAAACATAATCTATTGTGTTGAAAATGCGAACAACTTTTCATTTAAACTTTGTCCTGTTCGTTGTTTTGGCGGAAAATGTTACTTTTACACGGTTACAAATAACTGGTTATTTGAAATTTATTATAATTTTATTACAAATATGTATTCAAATAATTTTGCCTTTCTATATGCAGATTATATAGATTTGTGAAAAAGACAAAAAATAATTTTGAGTGTTTAATGAATTTTCCAGTTCTCTGAAACGAAAAAGCGGTTTTAATCGCATCTAGAGCCTCAACTTCTTGATAAATTTTGCTCAAAGTTTGCATGCGTATTTACAATTAATACACCTCTTAAAATCAGTCTTAGCTCAAATATAGAAATTTCGAGCGGACAACCGATAAAAATTGAAGAAAAAATTTTGTTCTCTAAAACACCTGAAATGTTTTGACTAAAATTCAGACATGGAAACTCTTTTAGTATCTGTATAAGATAGCATAACTAGTATAGCTTCCAGAATATACAGGGAGAGAGAATATGAAAGTTAGACCGTTTATTTTACACGTTTTTACGAAATAACTTGCTCAAAAAAAAATGAATTTTCAAAGATGTGCAGGAATAAATTTTTCGTCTGAGTGGTTTTTATCGAACGTACCTACCGATTGAAAATCAAATTTATATAGCTACAGGTAAAAAAGGTTGAAATATACGTTACTTGGTAGTCTAGATGACAAGTTAGAAAATCTAAAGTCAAGCGCACACTACTGTCTCTGAAAAATGTAGAAAAATATTAGAAGATATCGCCCATATCTATACTAATATTATAAAGAAATAAAGTTTGGATGCTAGGAGGTTATAATAAATATGTGTTTGGAAGTGACTCAGTATTATAGAAAAAATCACGTTGTAACTGTTATACCTAGTTTAGAAGTTGTGGCATTTCAAATTTGTCGACAAAATTTCTAGCTGAGTTATAGCTGCTAAACTCATAGATCTTGATACAAAGCTACGGATGCTTGCATCTGAATCAGCGTGGTCTTTTCCATAAGTACTGTTAATAATAACCATATCTGAAAAAATTCCCTAATGCGCAAAAATAACTGTCTTGAAAATTTTGCAATTTTTAGAGATATATAGTATAATAGTCCAGTCCACAACCATTTTCCCTCATAATCTTGCCAAGTGAGACCGTAGTTCTCGTACTACGACCCTGCGTTTTATGTTAAAACTGCATTTATTGTGTAATTTCTAAATTATTAATGTCTTTGTTATATAATTTCCTTTATTTTTGATAATTTTAAATTGAATTTTATTTTATTAAAACAGTTGTTAAATGTCGTTAGAAATAAAAACATTAAAAATATTATCCATCTTAATTCAGAAATCATATCCGCAACACCAAGCAGCACCGATTTTCATAAAAATTTGGATTTACTTACCCTCTACTTCAAAGTTGTCTCTGTGCCGATAGGTGTTTTTCGCCTGTGGGTGGATGCCACCGCCGAGAAGGGGTGGCATCCACCCCCAGGGTTAAAGCACCTCCTGGCACAGACACAACTTTGAAATAGAGGATAAGTAGAATCTAAATCCAAATTTTTGTGTCAGTCGGTGCTGCTTGACAGAATTCAGCAGTTTCGCCGTATTTTACTATTTTCCCGTCTTTGACTGGACTATGTCATGGATATATTATGCTTAAAATTACTTGACCTTATAAAAAAAAGTCTGCTTATTCGAATAAGCACAGTGCAGAAGTCTATCTCTTTTTTTGAAGTTATTTTTCTTTTGGTGCATTATGAAAAAAATGACGAGAGTGAATTTTTACTATGCGCGTGCACACTGTAAGATTAAAATTAACAGGATGAAGTTGCTCGCACAAAAAGGCTAGAAACAGAATAGATGTAGTGACCATGTTCGCGTGCGCGTAACGTCTAATATCTATATTTGTACTAATTTCACTCCAGTCTTTTTATAATTTTATTTGAATAAAATGTTTGCATGCCCTCATTTTTTATTCTAAGTTAAGGCTTTTAAAAATGTGGATGAATGTATTTATACGTACAATCCTTTGAAGATATTATACTTATGTGCCGTGGTTAAAAACCAATTTTAATATACACGCAACAAATTTATTCAAATAAAATCTTCAAGCAATTTAAGAATAATATAAAAAATTAACCTCAAATATTTTAAAACTTTCAACATTATTACATAGTTTCCAGATGACAGAAAGTGCATTCATTTTGTCTATCTGTCTGTTCAGTCTGAGCCTATTATGGTCAACTTCATGTATACTATCGAATTTTCGTTAACGCGGCCAAATTAATACTGTCGAATTTTTGTTTGCTGTACCTGCTAAAATTTTACTTTCAACGCGCCAAAATCAGTACAATTTCAATAAAAACTTTAAACCGTATATACATTGGCAACTGCGAATAAAGGTATCTATTATTATTATTATCAGTGATATCTCAATGTACCTAGTATTAACAAATACACTAATTTGTCGATAGGATTTGAGACGGTGGCCGATGATTTTATTGTGTTGTTATAGTGTAACGTTGGCTTAATAACGAGTATAGCATCCATTTTAACAATAGCAGGCGAGTGGTCGTCAAAGTATAAATTTTATGACGGATATAACAAAATATCATTGTATATGACACAGCGTATTGTGGTCACCGACCATCCTCCATGATACTGCAGTATATTATACTGTGTATTGTAGCGTCCCATAAATCAGTGGCTCTCAAATAATTGATATATTTCTTTTTGTAATATGACAGTACCTTCGTAAATATAATATGGGGAACTAAACTAAAAGAGATACAGCACAGCGTGATTCAAGCTATGCTTAATACAAAATGTATAAAACAAATTAAATTTCTTCGATATGCTTCAAATTATTAAATCCTATAGAAAAAAATGCCGCATCGAAAGAGCACACGTGCAGCTCAGGATTTTTTCTAGTTTATAAGTGAAACAAATACGCGTTTACCAAAGAAAAATCTAGAAGATTTGCAGTATAATAATAATCTCCCAATTTCTTTATATCATCCGGTTCAGTATCCTCGTTCCTTATATTAAGGCTGTCGGAACGCTCTGAATTTAAAGCCAAAAATAGAGCTTCGGCTGTCAACTGATTGTAAACTTATTTGTTAACATTCCGGCAATAATTCTTTCTCTATAAGGAAGATAAAGGACAAATCTAGGTCTCTAATGGATTACTTTTGTAATTTATGTACGATTTACTAGAAAAAATTTGGCATTAATTATGCTAAAAAAACACACGTTTTCAATGTCACACTATGACCTTATTCGTACTTATTTCACAAAACTGTTCCATCACAAACCTAAAGTGACTCTTCCTTTTTCCGAAAAGTGTTTTAAATCTTCAAAATATTTCCAAAAATTAGAATAATCAATTGACAGCGGCACCCTTGCAAAAATCTTTTTTAGCCTCGTAGTTGGCACCAGCCAAAAATTGAAACGTGCGGATGATTTAATCGAGACAGAGCTAATGAAGGTCACACCCACAATATGTCTTTTGCCTACTTCGCCCCTTACCGCTGAATCTCAGCACAAACTAAATTCAGAGCGTTCCGACAGCCTTAACTTGCACAGTCCGTGGACTGGATGATTGATATAGTTTTCTGGACCCTTTGCTGATTGTCCATAGATTAATTATCTGTCTTCTGCGATCCAGAGCCTCGCATTCGCACAAAATATGGTACGCTGTTTCCGTCTCCGTATTTCACTATCTACACCTTCAGTCCAATTTTTTGGAGATGTCCTTTCAGGGCACAATGTCCTGTTAGGAGAGCAAAGATTATTCCTTCTAAGTTGTAATAGTTCTTCAGTCCTTTTTCTGGATGTCCCTTTGAAAAAAGCTTTTCCATGTGGTTGCCTGAAAATTTGATTCCAGTGTATTTTATGCTGATTTATGACCCATTCCCTTATTTGACCCTGTAATGTGCCTTTAGAAACTCCCAACTCATTAGTTTCTTTATTGCCTTTGATTCCTGAGTGTCCCAGCACTCACAATAAAGTTATTCTATTATGTTCTGCCAGAACCTTTAGTTGTTTTATGCATTCCCATACCAGCTTTGATGTCACTTTTGAGCTAGAAATAGCCTTTAGTGACGTTTGGCTGCCTGACGCAATATAGATCTGTTTTGGGGGAGCCTTAATAGATACACAAAATTATAAGTGTGCAGGTCAAATAGATTCTGAGTTATATGGGGATCGAAAGAAACTGGAAATTATTCGAGTAAATATGCACATGAAAGTTGTCGAGCTTGGCTGAGACACAGAGGTTTTGAATGTATGTTGACTTGTTAAAAAAAACTGTGTGATATGATTGGCACTACTCCCTATAAAACAGCTGCTTTACAAGCATGCATGCAGCCATTAAGTGGCCCATTACACCACTAGTGCTGTAAAGAAAAACAAAACTAGTCGCGCTGTACAATTTCCATAGTAAAACTTCATGTTTGTCTGGGATTGTTTTTTTTTCTGTTTGCTCAAAAGTGAACTATCGAAAATTTTGAAAATTAAGTTGAAACCAGCTATTTTATTGAAGGTCTCAGCAGAAAAAAACATAATATATACATCGTGCGTAATGATATTATGACTTGTGACTGTAAAAACTCGCTAGCGCTCGCTTTATACATGATCTCACAGCTTGTCGTAATGTAACATAATATTACGACATTAGGTATACAATCTATATTCTTAAGGTATCGAAAAAAATATTAAAATAACAGCTGAAAAGAAAGTTTCGACACTGCTGAACTGTGGATAACGACATATTGTATTTGGCTACGTCATGTAGCATGTTATTTATGTATACATGTTTGTGATCAATCAATATTTGTATTTGAATCATAAAGTTCTGGGACCGCTGAATAATAACTTATACAACAAATGTTAACATATGAACAAAGGCGATGTTCTCTTATTTCAGTGAATGTATATTGGCATTATTGTCTGCCAAGTATAATAATATGAAATATTAAACTTTGACGAACTAGTTACTCATAATTTAATAGTGGAATATCAAAAGAGTATATTAAGTGCGGTAGATTTGCATTCAGATTGTATTTGGTTTAATTCCCAACAGAGACACGTGTAACATTTATTTTATTGACTTACCTTGAGAAACTACAGTCTAGACTACTTTTGATTCTTGACAAGTTTTGATAAAATTTACAAGACATGTTTTTTTAGACTTTTGCTAAATTCGACGAGTACTGTACAATTCAAAATTTTGATCGATCAGACCTTTTTTTGCGAAAAACCGTCCCCAGCGAGGAAGAATCGCTTTGTTTAAAAGTGAATGTAAACAATATATCGGTATATATTATTTCTCAAAGGTGTTTTTGTCGGTGTGAAATATCGCCCTTATTACTATATAAAAATAAATATTTGATACGCCATTTTGGAAATGATTTTTCTCTCTAGTGACGAAAACTAAGTTAAAATCTTAAAATTAATGTTTTTGTTAAAAAATTACAGTGTAAAAATTTTAACAAATTCATTACAGAAAATAACATTTAGAAAAAACTAATGTCGCCATCTGGTGGCAATCTCTTTATTTTAACAGTTGTCGGTAATATTTAGTGACGTAGTGACGCTGAAGTCTCTGAACAGAATATAGAATAAAATCTATTTCCACCCTATTATATTACGTAACTGACCACTAACGGTGCGAAGTATTCGCACAGTTCCGCTAGTTTATAATTCCAAATAGAAAATTTTCTCTTGATTCAGTTTATTCCGAGAGTATGCTAGTCCACTAGGGTATTTAAGCCGTAACTTAGAGACTCAAAAATTAACTGTAGTTTTAAACAATTAAACAACTACCAAAAAATATGCCTGTCACATAATTTCGTTGCGATCTGCGTTTTTGTCTTCATTTTAATTAATGAAAATATTATGTGTCATTGTCCAATGCTAGTGGTGTAATTTAGACCTGTTCGTCTACTTGTCTGGAACCTCTGTTGACCTTTCACGATGCTAGCCTCATTTCAAACTTTTTTAGAAGAAACTGACAAGATAAGCGGAAAGAAAATACGAGTTTCAAACGTCACAGATAGTAGATTTGAAAGTTTCATATTTCAATCAATTTTTTAAAAACAAACTACTTTCAAAAACTAAAAGATTTAGTTATGTATATATTATTTTGGATATATTTCTAATTAAGGGTACCGTATCAAAAATACTAAACTTTATTTTCTCATTATTTTGTCTATCACAGCCTTTTCGCTCTTGACTTAAGATCTACCGGTATTAACTTTATTATGCACTGTGAAAAGTTTCCAAATACTAGTTTTTTCGTTTTTAGTACATTTTAATAAATGCTTGTTTAAAAAGATTTTTACAAACTTCCCCTTCTATCTAGTATAAGAAATACATATAGAACAGATCTCTAAGTGTACAAACTTGTATATAGTATATTTTTTTAAAATAAATGACTGAAATGATAGCTATAAAACATAAGAAGATCAAGATATCCCATATTGTCCATCAATCATTTGCGCTCACGGTTTGAGTTATTTCGATGGCCAATCGTTCTCCGTCTCCCGGAAGAAGTTTATATCGTTGCGTATTATTTGGCTTTATATTTATTGCTAGCGGACCCACCAAGTTTAGTACTCTGATACTGTAAACAGTACAGGTATACCTGTCATGAATTTTGTCAAAAACTAATATTATTTTAAGATGACTATTGTTACGATATAAGCTAATCTAGAGCGATTTTTTAAGTAGGTATGATTTTATTCTGTATTATATGCATATATTTTATTAATTGCATAATTGACGTAAAGGCACACAGTTGGTTTGGGTCACTCCCCTTGAGAACTGATCCCCGGCACCTGAAGGAATCTTGATCAGGCCAAAAAATGGATTGGAAATGGATTTGCGCGCGAAAAGGCAATGTGGGGGTGATTTTTGGCCAATTCTAAGGGATTGTCGAGGGAAAAAACTTTTTTGCCCACCACGATCGTTTTCAGCGACCTCGAAAACGGGAGAAGGTTATTAGTTTGGAGCTCTGGCAAAAAAAAGTTGCAATCCCGACTCATTCACTGAATATATATTCTTTATTTCTATCTATGACTGACGAATGGCGTTTTACATTTGTATAGTGATGTAAAAAGGTAAAAAACCGCTTATATATCCGGTTACATAACCGCGGTAATTTATTTTAAATACCCAAGAGTATTTAGTATTATTTTAGACAAGGTCGCGCAGAAAGTTTTGCGCAATTTTTTTTGGGGTATAAGGTATCTAATTTCCAGTCGAGATTTTAATTTCTATTTTATAATCAATATCTACATACAAGTATATAGGTATATATAAATCAATAACTTAATTAATTCTTTCTATCCTGAAAACTGCTCTATTATTTTTTGTGTTGTTGTTCTGAAGCGGCCATTTTATTTTATAAATAGCCGGTTAATTAACTAATAAATTACCCGGTCCAAATGGTTACTGTCATAAATAACTTGAGACATTCTACTTTCTAATCTACCCTCTACATAGTCCAAGGTTGCAGTATACGTAAAATAATAGCAGAGTCGTTATTTAGCATACATATTTATCATTGTATAATTTAAACAACTACCGTTTTAACAACGAACATATTTTGGGTGCGTATGTGAAGGTCGTGCTGTTTGCATAGAACATCACCCTACTGGGGAATGCTGAGGAAAGGAATGTACCTGCAGCTATGTTTATATTATCATCGTTGGTATTCTAACGTTCCAGATCCTAGGATTCAGCTATAAACATGTTCCCACTAACACAAACATTATATTATTATTAGAAAATGTTACGTTACCAGGATTTTATTTTAAAATGTAGATTCTTGTGAGTAATCTATATTCTATATTAATAGGTATTATAAAGAAAAAAAATTTTTCTATTGTATAGATTAAATATTTTTTGCGAAAAATTCATTGTATATAACTTAAGCGAATTACGAGGCGTAAAGTAAAGGGTGGGCGATTTATATTTTCATCGATACGACCTTTTTATCCCGTTCTTACGTTAATGAATATATTGTATCCATTAGCAGCGCTTTTTCCATTCGGTTTGAGACAGACCCTTCGCAGCAAGGGGCGGTCGAAAAAACCTTCGATAGAGGTATTAATTAATGCGGCCACGTGACCCGACGGCTGAATCAATACAGTTCAACAAAGAAACGTTGTTAGCGAACGGCGCTGTATGCGAAAAAATACTGACAGTTTATCGGTTTTGTGTCTGTAACATATTTTAAATGATGTTCAACTTTACTTAATTTTCATTACTGGTTATAAAGATGTCCTTCCAAATTTAACTAATGTAGTGATTATATAAAAAAGAAGTGTCTCAAACAGACAGAGAAAATTGCTACTATTAGAAAATTATTTTTCTCAGGTTATCGCGTTGTTTTTTATCCTTTTACGTACTTCCGAATAGAATTGAAAAAAAAGTTTTAATAGCCTTTAATGGGCTCATAAATTACCTAATCGTATAATGAAAAAATATAATTTTTCCATTTTTTTAATTTTTTTTGGTACCTTTCCAAGGATACTATCTATACTTTGTAAATTTAATTGAACTCTGTTATAATATATATATGATCATTTTTTTTATATCCACCAAGTTTGAAGTATTTGGGATTGGAAATAATTCTTGTTCTCAATTAATTATTATACATTGAAGCTCATGAGCTTCAATGTATATTAAATTCGGTCAGAAATCCTGTGTGTGTAAAATTTTCTTTCGTAGCGTATCTCTCGTAGCTGACTTTTGTTTTATTAATAAATTGAAAATCCAACTGATACGTTTAGCAATTTTCGGATTAGAAGCGGAAAACTGGGGGTCTGTAATAGAGGAGGCATACAAACAACGGCATTCTCAAGCTCTAGGACAGTGAAAGGGCGTCAAAACTCAATGACCTAAGGTTAACGAATTTTTTAATCTAGATTTGTATTAAACATAGCGCTTATCGAAAAAGGCATGTTTGTTCTACTTCTATGCATATGACAAATTCAAAAAGACAAAAATTGTTTCTTAGGGTTGTTGTTTTGATCCTGAAATAATGTACAGATAAATTTTTTATTGACCATGCTGTATGAGTTGAATATACTTACACTAGCAAGATTCATAGGTTCAGCGCGCTGAATCCCAAGTGCAGGCTAGAATTGATTTAATCAACTTCTCGCTGAACTAAACCAAACTAGCTGAACTCTTGGATTCGTTTACAGAAACGCTCTAAATCCCTTACAGACACATGCGTGTCATATATATAGATATATACAGTTCAACAAATCTCTCTTCAACTTCACATACGCAGTGCTTCAAAATGATTTGTAGTTTTATCTTTGTCTAGTCTTCCACGAATCTCATGTAGAAAGACAGAGTGAAAATACTATAACTACATGCAAACATTTAAACGATATGTAATGGATATATTATGTAAAGGCAGCTCACGGATTTGGCCCTTTGCGAAATTTAGAAAACGCGCTTTATTGAAGTTTTACTTCAAAAACAATTACAGAACTATTAATACTTCTTTCTCAGCGCACATTTCGCTAACCATGCTAGAATCATTACGAAAATATTCTGATGATGATGATGATGGCTTGGTTAATGAAATCTGGTGTTTTTTGCTATTTATTATATTCAGTAACTTACCCTTTTTCTCGTTATCCGAATCATTACTTCATTCATTACTTAACGTTATCTTGATATATATATAAAAAAAATAGAGTTAAAGAAAAAATAATGAAAATTTTCCCTTTATAATTATCAGGAAAGTGTTGATTATTATTTAGGAAGTTGTTGTTTAATGAACACAACCGAAATGTTACAAACTCAGCTTTTTTTCGTGTTAATATGTGGGAAAAACTGAGTTGACATTATGATTGAAAAACCGTATATATTCCTGAAAAGCTTTGAACGGCCAATAAATTCATAAAAAGTAGAAGCTCTAACTCTATGAACCTAGTAACTACACCAAAATGAATGCCTGAAATGGTGTATCTCCACTGTCGGATCAAATTTTCGCGGGGCAAGTCATTGAAGTCACTATGTGTACCGTATTTTCTAAAAGTGTCATCTTTAATAAAACCGGAACCATTTTTTACGATCGTTGCTCCTACTATAGGGATTTATCGTGTTTTCAATAAGACAAATTAAACTTAAATAAGAACTAACAATAAGAAGAAAAATGAATGGTTGGAAGTTAGTTTTGAGACATCCGGTAAGCATGTATATCATGTACAATGCTAATGTTTTTGCATAAATATGTATCTAATAGCTTACATGAAACTGTTTCCTTTTCCTCGAGCTACAAACAGACGCTCCTTTGAAAACAGGATGAAGCTTTACACTGCAACTTATTTAATAGATTTGCATTACGTGTAAAATATTACTTTTTTATTAACGAATTCAAACATAACCTAACCACTTTCAAATTAAGAAAATTACAGACACCAAAAAAAATATGTTTTTATAACACTAAGTTTCTCTTTTGTTTAATTTTTTTCACACGACTGTTACTTTTTACGCACACTTGTTTACATATTTTTGTTATAAACAGTATTGTGCGTGACAAGTGTGAGAAAGTACCTTCTATTAATTCCAAACCTAAATTTGATGTCAAACCTAAATTTACATGGATAAAACTGTCCGAAAATCTATTTGCATATATTAAAACAGATTAGTTTTGTTAGACCAGGGCATGAAATCATATTTTCAATTTTTGAACTTTTAAATTATAATTGAAAATTAGAACTTCAGAACAGCAGGTTTGTAACAGAGAAGCCAGGGAAACACCACATTAACAACGGTATAACTACCTGCTCGGCTATTTTCAAACCCTAAAAGTGTTTTATTCTCGAGTAAATTATATGTTTTGAAATAAATATTAACAATAGTTGAGAGCGCAATTGATGGTTGAGATGCATGCATTCATAGCTGAAATGTAGATATTGATTATTGATTGAAATTGAGGCACTTTGCAAAAAATAAGTTTATTTCACTCTTGGTTGCTGGTCAGTAAAATGATAAATAAAAACTTCGGCATGGTCAAATGAACAAAGCTGATGAAGGGCTTTGAAATTGACTCTTGAATATAGCATTAGTGACTCGTTAACTTTAGCACATTTTTAAGTCCTTATTGCTAATATTTCTATTATTTAGCATTCGGAAAAATAAGGCTATTATTATTACTGTTCGAGTCTCCCGCGCTTGACTTTCAAATTTTACGTAACCTAGTGATAATTTAATCGCGAAAATAATAGTGTGTGATATGCAGTAAAAACGTTATTCTAAGTGCAATGTATAAAAACAGTAAAATCAAACAAATCTTGTGTCACGAATCAAAAACAAACGCTTTTCATAACCATTATTTTTTTATAACTCAATCGAATTTTATAAATTTATCTTGTGATGTTACATGCGTTTTTTTTGTGCAATAAATTTGTTATTAGTGGAAATTGTTGCTCGTAAGGAGTGTGGTCATCATTATTTCGTTTCGAAGTCATTTGAACTCAAGGTTAGGTCTCCCGTTTCCAGTATTAATCATTTTCATTTATTTGTCTTACAAACTTCAAACAATTACATTTAAAAAAAAGTCGACCTTGAAACTAGAGATTGTCTCCAAAGTACTTATGAACTTGTTCCGCCAAATTTTTATCGAGATCTCGACAATTTAATCTTGATTTTGTCTCAGGATTTGTGATAAGAAAAACTTTAGTATCTAGAGATAAGTGCAGCCTACACGATTATTTTTATCGACAGTGATAATATAGTATTATTTTTTCTATTCAACAACCGTGTTAGTTATAGCATGTAAAAAAACTCGCGAATTTATTTTTACACGATACTTTTTTCCACTATTCTTAGTCCATTATTCGAAAAGAAAATTATCGTATGACATGCATTAAAACAAATAATAAAATTAGATAAATTATAAATATTTTAGAGGAATTAGGATCAAAGAAATAAAAGACAAATTATTATTTCACAACGTTTCGTATTAATTATTTCTTTGATCCTAATTCCTCTAAAATATTTATAATTTATTAACATCAAAAGGATCTGATTATACATTTTTCAAAATAAAATTAGATGTTTTTATTTTAATTACCACTCAAGTTGTCATGTGAAAAACTATAGTAATCTGCTATTACTACAAGCTTAATTTTTAGCTCGAAACTTTTCATTACTATATGACGATTCTGGTCCATTATCAGATACTAAAGATGGTTATTGGGAAGATGGATGGTTTACCAAAATGTTTATGTTTTATCGGCAACGTTTCGTCTTTTGTATAACATGTACATTAGAAACGTTTTTACATTAGTTGTACAAAAATCTTCTCTAATTTACGTATTAATTTATCAATATTAATTACACTTTTCTCTTTAAACAGAGCACTTCAATGTTTGTTACATAGTGACTTCAAAATTGACAAATAAACCACGATTTTTAAAGCTTGTAATGATCCGATAAGAGACGAAACGTTGGATATTAAAAAAAGTTGTTTTGGTACACCGTCCAACTTTTCTGTTTTTACAAGCTTTTATTCAAATTAACGTCATTTTTGTCAGTTTGCAATCACAATTTCGACTAGATTTTTTTAAGCTAGAGGTTCAAAATTTTGCACGCGCGGATATATCCAGTGACAATGAAATATAGTGTATTATTTAATATGGCGGACATCCCAAGATGACGCATTATCTGTTTCTTCACAACTTCCTTGCCATAGATATCAAATGATAGGGTCTTACGAATAGAATACGATAAGCTATAGGACGTCATTCTAACCCCAACATGACAGACGCCCCAAAATGACAGATTTCCTCTTTCTTCCATTATGAGAAATGTATGGGTTAAGACAGTACTAAACATTTGGAAATAAAATAGAAAAATCTTTTAAAGACAAGCTTTTATTTCAAAGTACTAAAAAGCAAAAAATAATTTAGTTTCAGTAAAAGCGTGGACTGTGATTAATGAACTATCATAGATATAAATATTAAGAGCACTGTGGCTGGAACAATAAAAATAAAAGAAATGTAACTTCTTACCACAACAGATTTATTCACTGGATGTACATTTCGAGCAGGCCCGGCGGATGACCAGGGTTTTGTGGGTAGCTATACCCATACGAAAAATTCCGTGTGGGTAAAATACCCACATGGAATTCGACAACATTTTAATAATATATATATAATAATATTTTTCTCAATAAAAATTCAAAATATGTTTTCTGTAATGTAAAGTTTGTTAACTAACCAATTTAACTTATGTGCTGGCTTCCCCAGTTATGAGATTTCGAAGGTTTGTTATACGATTACGAGGCTTATAAAATATAAGCTATTTACAATTATTAGGTTTTAAATGCATGAGTTAATTGGAGGAGGCTTGCTTTGAAGTTTGTTAATTTTTTCACCGCTAGATCGAAAAAAATTTTTTTTTCATCTCATTACCCACACGGACTGAACATGACCTGCCGGGCCTGATTTCGAGAGCTAAGCTTACATCTTCAGAAAAACACTAAACTGTTTAGTGTTTTGCTGAAGATGGGAGCTTAGCTCTCGAAATGTACATCCAGTGAATAAATCTGTTGTGGTAAGAAGTTACTTTTCTTTTATTTTTAACTATCATAGAGCTTATAACAAACGCTGTTATAATCATGAACCCAAATTATTAAAACTAATATTTTTCCTTTTTAGTTATTACTGTTTTGTAAATCTACTAGCTTTGTTATAAAAATAGTCTCATGTAAATTGGGCGTGAATAATATTAAAAATACAGGTAATTTCTGAAAGCCGTACAGCTTTTTGTAGCCCTCGGGTTGTTTGTAAATCAACTTTCTAATTCGTATCAAAACATTTATACAATTATAATTGCAAGTATGTAGAGAGTTATCGCCTCTGGTATGAATATATATATAAATATATATAATATCTCTGGGAATGAGTGTAAGTGAGAGAGGGATGATGGTGTTGATGGAGTGTTTCGACGCCTATTGGTTGCGATAGAAGCGATGCCTACTGCTGCCGCCTCTGTGAATAAACAGGTCCCATTGTGCTACTGATGAAGTACACGGTGTTTGTTTAGCTCGTGTGTATCTACCTATACACGAAGTGGAACAAAAAAAAAACTGAAGATGATAAGAGTTTTTATGTATGATATTTTTCGGTGATCTATATTAATAATTTCGTTGAGGGGTATGATAAACTTAATTGAAATCTATCAAAAATTGATGGCATAAAAAAATTTATTTCGAATCAAAAAATACGCAAATGACTGATAATGATTTCATATCATTTTTCATTTACACACGCCATGGCAACTTGCCCGTATCTAACAAAACAGTTTATTATCGAATGTTGTTTTATTAATTTAAGTCGTTGATAAAAAACAGCCTTTTGAAAAACATTACAAAAGAATGGGAAAACAAGTGGATAAACATCAGAGACAATAAACTTAAAAATATTAAAAATGACAAAAAAATGGCCTACATCTTTCCAAAAGCAAAAAAAGCGAGAAACGGCACTCGCAAGACTCCGAATCGGACACACAGCCCTAACCCATTCATAACTTCTAGAGAAAAAAAACCCTCCGATAGGCGATTCATGCAATCTCCCTCTTACAGTAAAACACATCCTAGAGTCATGCATAAATTACGAAAAAGAAAGAAGATTATTTAACTTACCATCTACCGCAGAAAATATCCTAAAAGACAATCGAAAACCTGTTCCTTTTTCTGGAAAACTCGGACCTAAAAAATGAAATTTAAAATAAATAAAAACCCGGGTCGCAGTGCCAAAACCCTGCCGACAATATAGTGTATTTGCTTATACAGGCAGTGTGGCTTTATTATGCGAACTTAAGTTGGTTTTTGGGCAAAATAAAAAATTTGACTCCTTAATACACCCCTTAAAATAACTTTATTGTTCTTAATTGCAATATTATTATCAATCGAACCTTTACAGCAAATTATATACAACTTTCAGTAAATAATTTACTATCTGCAAACTAGTGTTTTCATAAAATTTGTAAGTCCGGTCCTGTCGGGCCGATTTTATTAAAAGTTTAGGGACACTTTTTAATTATTACCAGAGGGTTAAATTTCAATTTTGAAACGATTCGGAGAATTTTTTCGGTATTTTGGGGCCCAAAAACATTTTTCAACCCCTAACAACTACCCTTAAAATGGCCCGATTGGGCCCATTTTAAATAGGGTTTGTGCGGTGGTGGATTCCAACATGCGGGCCAAATTTAGTTAAAATCAATTAACTCTTTCGAAAGTTATATATATATATATATATATATATATATATATATATATATATATATATATATATATATATATATATATAAACATTTTTAAAAATGGTGCCAAAGTGTATAGGAGGTTATGAAACGTCGAGAAAATTTGGTACGACCCCTAGGTCCCGCCATCCGACCGATGCCAATAGTGTATGTTGCCATATGGCAAATACACTAATAAATAACAAAAAAAAATCTATTGATTAACTAATTAAACAGAAATACTTACCTTTGGTGTCTAAGTCCATTGTGATGTGAAGTGAAACATGTAGTGTAGACCTAAAAAGAACTTTTAACATCAGATAAACTCTCACCGTTTCATATTTACATTCAGTATGTTCATCACCATCAACGCATATAGCCTCGTTGCTGCGCGTTTAAGCATAAAAAAAATGTTCATAGATGACGATCCGGTACGATAGATCTATCACAAATTACTATTTTCTTCGCCAATAATGTAATTACTAAGATTATTGAAATTGTTTAAACTGGTTATCTTGCAAAGAATTGTTTTCACGATTTCTTGCTATTTGGGGAACAACAATAAACTGCACTGAGAACCGTTAGAGAGGCGGAAATATCCCTCTCGATTTAATGTGATCTATGAGCCCCACAGTTGGAGTACAATTTTAAATATACACAGAAATTGACCTGAGGGAAGCTAGTATACTAATAAAGCAGTAAATGATTTTAGAACGTTTTCAAGCATTGATGTTTATTGCAAATAACATTGCAGATATCAATGAGCACAAACAAACGTCATTTTTTCTGATTTAGAAGTTGTATGCGTTTAAAGTTTTTAAAAAAGCACAAAAGACCTTTGAATGGTCATATCTTCTCAACTTAAAGATGTAGACATTCGGTCTACAAACATTCTTAATTTTGAAAAGTATATGAAAAGTTTCGATTTATGCGACTTTTTTGAGTAATACTAAAAAATCACGAAGATTTGACGAAAAACGAAGTTTCTCAGAACTTCATCAATGACACTTTAATTCGAATGAGAACAATCGAACGTCTGTACCTCATCTAGTTTAGAAGTTGTGTCATATGTGGATTTAAAGTTAAAAAACTCCCCACTCAACTTCAAGACATCCTCGGCGACAACAGTGAAAATATTTACAAACTATTTCGTTTCCTTGAAAAAACTGAACTTCTTAACAAAATTTAACCAGTGATAAACAGTTATATATAATATACAGTGATCATTTATAGATTTGGAGCTAATGGCCTTGCTGCCGAAGCCCTATCGTTTATATAAAAAAAAAAGTTAAAAAAAATATATGTAGTTTTAAAAACATGAATGAAACATTTTTATTTTAAAGATATTTTTTTCTCTTAAGCCAGTACCTATCGATTTATACTGTTTCTTGTAGTCTCTTCAACAACATTTTCTAAGGCTTCACTTGGTGACATGATTCGATGCCCCCCAATAGTTTTATATGCTTGATTATCATATAATACGCGACACAGTGCACTGACCAAGTGGGCGTAAATACAATAGAAAAGTTAGTTCCGTAAATTAAATACTTCAATGAAATTGATTCAATAAAACGAGCTCATCAAATCGATTAAAACGTTTCATAAATTGGTATATGCATTAACTAAACAATACATTATTGTATTAATGGAAGCTAATTAAAAACAAAATATTAGTTTCATTTATTAATAAACTGTTCTAACACACACTGTTTATGTAATATTTAATTGATGCAATAATCGTTTGTTATTAAATTTATGTATATGTTACAGGCAATATATTTTTGTCATGACACCATGTGAGAAAAAAGATGGAAGAAACTTTGTAAGATGTAATATTAAAAAACCCGGGTCGCAGTGCCAAAACCCTGCCGACAATATAGTGTATTTGCTTATACAGGCAGTGTGGCTTTATTTTGCGAGCTTAAGTTGGTTTTTGGGCAAAATAAAAAATTTTACTCCTTAATACACCCCTTAAAATAACATTTTTTTTCTTAATTGCAATATTATTATAAATCGAACCTCTATACCAAATTATATACAGCTTTCAGTAAATAATTCACTATTTGTAAACTAGTGTTTTCATAAAATTTGTAAGTCCGGTCCTGTCGGGCCGATTTTATTTAAATTTTAGGGACACCTTTTAATTACTACCAAAGGGTTAAATGTCAATTTTTAAACGATTCTGAGAATTTTTTCGGTATTTTGGGGCCCAAAAACATTTTTCAACCCCTAAAAACTACCCTTAAAATGGCCCGATTACGCCCATTTTAAATAGGCTTCTTGCGGTGATGGATTTCAACACGTGGACCAAATTTCGTTAAAATCAATTAACTCTTTCGAAAGTTATTGCCCGCACATATATATATATATATACGTATATAAATATATATATATATATATATATATATATATATATAAACATTTTCAAAAATGGTGCCAAAGTGTTTAGGGGGTTATGAAACGTCGAGAAATTTTGGTCCGACCCCTAGGTCCCGCCATCCAACCAACGCCAATAGTGTATGTTGCCTTATGGCAAATACACTAAAAATGTGTCATTTTAATACAACAACGATATCTTTCTTTTCATAGGAGAGGTGTAAGTAGTTTTGAACCGGTACCTGTACTGTTTGTATAACAATTTTAAGAATGATAACTATGGTAACAGCATCGGTGACGTCACGACGTTTTCAAAAGACGTGCATAAATCTTCATATAGGTGTTAAAGTGATATTTGGAACTATAGGTGCTATTCTCTATGGTCAATGTTAGAATTGACAGTATTGAAAAATGTCTGTCTCATTGTCTCTTGTATAATGTCAAATCTGTTAGAAAGTGACAAAACTTAACCTTACGTTAACTCCTAGCACTGACTTTATAGAATAGGTTCATAGGTCTTTCAATGAATCTCTTCTATTTGTGTCTTTTTTTGTACTGACGTTAACATCTTCTTTTCAGAAGTTATCTATCTTAAATTCAGGTGACTTCATCTACACTTTTTTGTTGCTATATAATATGTCTCTCTATTTTATTCATGTCAGTCAATAGTCAAAAGTGTTATGTGATATTCTTCGATGATTATATCTACTTTAATCTATGCGTGTTTACTGAACGACTAACAAAAGGCCTTCGACTGAGACAGAATTTACATTAGAAAGAGAAGATGAATGAGAGTGTCGGTTTTACGGAAGATGGAATGCGAGATATGAATTTTAATTCCGCCCGTTCACCCATACTCGGAAGGCGACTTCGGTATTGGTGGAACACTTCTCTCGCACGGAGTGTATTGACAACATAATAATATATTGGCTTCATTACTGCTGCCTGCTTCATCACTCTCTATAGGTTCATACGGTATCTAGGCCAGAACCATTCGACACACTCAGTTCGCAGACAACTCGATCATTTATTCTTTCTGTTTTGTCCTTTTCACGTATATCAACCGGCAGAATATTAAGTAGATGCTGTAGTTGATGTTTATTGTATTTTTGCGCGTATATATTTATCGTTCCTGTTTTTATATTTTCTTTTTGAAACATTAATGGTGCTCACAAACGCCATCAGGTTCAACCAACTGATTCCTATAGATGAATAATAGACTGTTAGTTATTACAGAACCGCGCACATCTATCAAGCACGGCCAGCATAGCGCGGTTCGTGAAGGTATTTAAAGGAGTAGCGCACATTGGACCTGCAACCAGCAGTCGGTCGCCTGTAAATACTGTCTATAGCCGTACTGAACCGATCTAGTGTGCTATTGATGTGTCATTTTCATTAATTAATTTGTACTGATAAAACAACTTGAAAACTGCCAAAGTTCTACTGCACAACATGAAACCTGCACTAAAATTTGCTGGTCGGTGCATGTTTGTACTGGTTTATGCCGGTCCAGTGTGGGTCATCGTGCCGGTGCTGATCGTGCAAGTTTATGCTTGAGAAGTGTGCGCAATCTTTTAGAAGCGAAAAGAGATACTGAAAAAATTGTTAAAACAAACGCATACTGCATTAAAAATATACATTTTAAATTTAATAAAACACATTTTCACTTAAGAACTTTATTCTATAAAAATTATTTCGCACAGCACATTTGTTTAAGATCTGCGTTTTGCAAAACATTTGTTAAAAAGTAAAGTTTTTACGTATAAACAAATTATTACGTACCATTTTATTTCATTTAAAATGCAAAACGTTAATATACCTACATCATATAACGACCGAATCTGTTACATATGTCACAAATATTATGTTTACTTATAATCTCAACGTTTCAACAACCCGTGTGGTGGTGCACAAGTTGGTTTGAAATAGTTGGCCTCTGTCCACTGATTGTATAAACTGATATCAATTGTTTAATCCTGAGTTAAATGTGCGCTCCTTATGACTTATGAAGTTTTAAAAATTATGACTCGTTTCATTTCAGTTTTTCATTAAATCAGTCTGGTTTTCTAGTTCCGTTTAATAATATTCTATTGCTTTTATCTCCGATTAAATTAAATTAATTTTAACATCAGTAATGTTTTTCATCTCATATCTCCACTTTCTAGAATATCTCCGACGTCTCTAGAACCACTCCCAGTCTATGTGGCCTTTGCGTAAACCGCGAACGTTAGGAATTTCTAAACTTTCGCTGAGCGGTGATAATAAATTATTTCCATTTCCTGCGACCCAGCTTGTGTGTTATATGTTATTAAATTCCTGTCAAATAAAGTCGTTATTGTAACGCATACTAAATGTATATCTCCTGCTGAGATGCTAACGATATGTAAAATTCGGTGATGTAACTCACCTCGGTTTTTTCAGTTGTGAAGTTTGACATTCTTTTACTAAGCTACTACATTTACATTACGACAAAGTTTCTATTAATTAAAAACTGAAAATACGAAACTAAAATAAAGATCTTAAATGGCAGCTCATTATTTATAATAAACTTTTATTAACGTAAAACTGCATGTTTATTACAATAAAACGAGGTAAAATAACGGCTTTTGTAATGCCTTGGTATTAATGTTAAAAACAGCGCATGTGTACGCAAAGCCTGATTCTTGCAGAATGGACGTAGTGCTTGAAGAAGCTGCCTGCTAATAATGTATCATGAATAGCTATATATAGTTATGGAATAGCTTAGATCCTTTCAATGAAGACAGAGAACCTACTTTAGCTTAGAGAGGATTAATAATAGATCAGTAGATATGGTTCTCGGTAACTCGATCTTAAAGTAATATAATATCTATCTACTGGTTCTCTATTTCGGATTACATATATATTATATATTATTTACTATATAATACTGTAATATTGTCGTTTAAGAATGGCTATAGCAGTTCGAGCAAGAAATTAAAAGGAAATTTGAACAGATAGAAATATGATGTCGATAGGAAAACGTTTATTTCGGACGTACTGAGACAGAATCGTGATAAAATACTTCAGTCTTTCGAAATCTACTTTCATGGATGCACGGTTTTGTATACCAAGTGTTGTTCACATCAGTCATATTTTGATGAGTGAATGTTTACAATCAGATAATGACATTTAAGAACTCAAAATATGGCCAAGCTTTGTCTTTATAATTTTGTTGCTTTAAGATGAAAGTAGAAACATTTAAATTCTCTGATTTTATAATACAAACAATTTTAAAAATAAAAAAAATGAACTATAATAACACTTTCTAGATACGAAGCAATCAATATCTCTTGCGGAAGAACTAAGTTAGTCACAAAAGAAAACAGGTATTTGGAAATGTCTCGAATATAATTTTATTTAAGACAACAATGATTAAAAACAATTTTTATTCTAAACCTGTTTTTGAACTAGTTCTAAGTAACTATTTTTCCTGTAAAAGGTTCCCTTTTACAGGAAAAATGGGAGAAGATTTCATATCTAGAAATATTGACACATGTTTAGGTGTCAACATTTTCTATTATAAAAGGCACTATTCTATCAAATATCTCATCTATCACTATATCTTCCGATGATAACAATTTTTTTTAACCTTTTTAACTTTCGAGCAGTAAACTAGGAAGTTATTGTAATGAAACCGAAAATCGAAATTAAAATTTTTAACACATTTTCTGATTCAAGGTTACTACACTGTTTTAAAAACTATTTTTGTAAATATGTCTTTGTCTCTCGCTGTTTCTCTCTCTCTCTCTCTCTCTGTACGTATGGTCGTACGTCCGTGGTAAATTCTTTCTAATAAGAACGAATCTCGAGAATAAAAAATGTTATGGACTGCGTTAGGGTGTCGTCAATGCGCATTAACGCTAACATGGTTTGAAAGGATTTTTTCAAAATCGATCCAAGCGTTCTTTTTTTAAATAAAATAGACAAAAAAAGTAGATTTTACAAAAAATCTTGGGAATAAAAGATTATATATCAATTTCATTAGGGTGTCAATCGAAGCGTATTACGTCATTTTGATCCGAAAGAAATGTTATCAAAATTGGTCAAGTCGTTTTTCTTTTATTTAAATGAGAAGTCTGTAAAAAGTGGCTTTTCCAAGAAATCTTCCGAATAAAACACGATATGCTAATCGAAGCTTATTAACGTCAGTATTATTCGAAATAAATTTAATCAAAACCGGTCCAGAGTTTTTATTTTTTGTTTAAAAAACAAAATTGTATAAATAAATATTTTTAGGGTTTAATTTGTTGAATATTTAACATTGATCATACTGGGAAGTGGTTCGTGTGGACCCCAAGGGTCGCACTTGTAGAGTTTCAATAAACGACCCACGTCACGGCTTGTTTGTATATAATTTTTGGGTCGTTTTAATTATTGATATCTTTCTTCCTGTACGGGTTCGCGAGACATGCAGTATATAAGACTCTATCAGAACCCATCATACGCAAGCCATGCGGTCTCACGAAGTGCGGTCGCTGCGGCCCATCCCTTAAGGTTAAACTTAAATACAAATGATACGTGACAGGACTACCAACTTACTGTCTCACTTACACGCGTCATATTATATCTGGAATTAAAGTAAGAAAGCTGCAAATTTACATGTTGTGTTTACTAATAAATTCGGTGAAAAAATAATAAGAGTAATTTAACTGACAAACGCGACATTCCTAGTGACTGTATTTCAAAGAAAAATAATAAATATTCTAAATACTTTAATGTCATTTCATGTTAACAAATGAAATTGTTTTATGTTATAAGAATGGATTTTGCGCATTTTTATATTCAATTCCCAATTTAATAAAATGCATTTCAAACTCCAAAAAAAGTTATTTAATTAATTTACCTACCAAACTGAAAACTATAATAATATAACTATTATTATAGTTTTCAGTTTGGTAGGTAAATTAATTAAATAACTTTTTTTGGAGTTTAGATTGGCCCGGCATGGCTACATGTTTATAATCAGATGTTTTTTCCGCTAAATTAGTTTTTGTTTACATTGGTCTATAACTGTTATTTCCATGTAGCATTCAGTAAATATTTAACAAATGTTACGGTACTCGAACAAATTGTTTGAATAGAGAAAAAAATTTGTTGGGAAATACGTTTTCGAGTGAATTTTATTTTAACGATTATCAATGTAGCTGCTTAATTGAAAATGTATTTTCATTAAAAGACTCTATCGTATCAGCTAAAAATACGAAATTAAATTTCATTCGTTCGCATTTTGACTGAAATGTTCAACACAAGGATGTAGAAAAATTTCAGTTATTTTATTGGAAAGTTCATTTCACTTATTACGCTAAAAAACAATTCAATATAAAGAGTTATTCATCATCAGTTCACATCCAAACAAATTAATAAATTTCACGGGTATTTGAACAATTCAAATTTGAAACAAATAATTATTTGTATGCAACGTTTTATCTTTTTGTTAAGACTCTATCAAGCAACTGAAAAAATACAAGAATATTATAAATAATATTATAAATAATTAGTAATAAATAGTATGTATACGCTCTCGCATGGTATGAATTTAGTGTTGCAATTTGCTTTTTATGAAAGATTAACTGTTGAGATATGGCACCGTAGAGTAAACGATAACTCATTCCGCCGCGAAAATGGAAATATTCGGATTTGAGTCCCGACGGTGACAGTTGTTTGAAAAATATTTTTTTTAATAAAGCATTGTAGCAATGAATGTTTCTTAACAATTATAGCAAATAATAGCTATTATCCTGCTTATGATTATGTATAAGGTTAAAAATAAATATAATATTCTAATCTAAATGTCATTTGGTTAACAACACAATAATTATTATGTTGTTAGTCAATTGACTTATTGAGACTAGAACATTATATTAATTTTTAACCTTACGCATAATATTTATTACTAATTATTTATAATATGATTGTATTTTTTCATTTGCTTGATAAAGTCTTAATAAAAAGACGAAACGTCACATATAAATAATTGTTTATTTTAACATTAAATTGTTCAATTTTAGGTATCAAACTAGTCCTTATACCGTGGATTCAGTTATTTGGATACCTCACATAATAATATAGTTTGTCCCATTTTCTGATCTACAATTAATCTATCAAAATTAGTTCAATAATTTTTTAGTTGACTAGAGACAAACAATCTGAAAAACAGACAAACAAACAAAACTGTACGAGTCGAAATATCACAAAGTTACGATTAAGAGTTTGTCATAGTTAATACCATTTTTATTACACTCAAAATATATAAGTTAGTGCATTAAACAGGTTAAATAGTTCTATTTCTTTCCTGTTTTTAATATACAAAAAAGAAGGACATCAAGGGAACGATATTTTAATTAATATCCAAAATGGGTTTTATATCGCATGTGTCATTTGTTTTTATTTTTGTTTCGAAACTATTTTATTCACATCCCTATTTCAATTTAAACATAAATACCCATTCAAGAAGTGCTTTATAATCTGTGTCTCCGTTTTTTGATTTTTTTTTGTGTAAAAAAATCAGATTTATGAAACGAATGTTTTTTTAAAATTTTTTTTGCAATATTTGACTAATATATTTAAAAGTTGTATGATATATTCTTTTATCTTTAATTTAGTCATAGGTTGTAACATTTAATTTCCATGTAAATTTAGTCAGTTTTTCGTTTGATTATATTAAGGAAAATTTCTAGTGATTTTTTAAAGAAAAATATATAATTAAGACGGTACGTATTGATCTTTATTTGAATTTACTGTATGTCTCTTAGTTTAAGTATTTTAAAATGTAACCTAAAGTTCAAATTATTCATTATCCGCAGTGAACCAATTTCAAAGGTTGGAAAATATTGCTCTTAAAAATGTGTTTACTTTCGTAAAAATTGAAAAATATTTCGTTTTTTTTTCAAAAATAAAACAAAGCTTTAAATTTTTTATTTTTACTTCTGTAAAATTAAAATAATTGACAAATAAGATCCGAGCTTTTTTATGTAACAAAAATATAGGTGCTGACATTTTTTTAAAATAAACTTATTTACAGCAAACAAATTTCGTGTGAATATTATTTCATATAAGATCATTTATTATTCGTAAAATAATTTGTGACTTTTTAAAGAGACATTTTTGTTTTGTCAGTTGTACATTTATATAAGAAAATTGATTCAAATATAAAAGCGAAAACTGTTTTGAATTCAGTTGCACAACAATAATACAACCAAGGAAATTAACTTTTCGTTGTTACGATTCCAAATAAATACACGGACGTGCATTTTACTTTATCTGTCCCTTTCTTTTTCTGTCTCGTTCTTTTGCGCTCTTTTTTCCTTTTCTTTTACACGGAGCTAGATACAAAACCGCCAACAGTGTGTTGTGTTTAAAAAACGATGCTTAAACCTTCTACAAATTTGTAAACCTAAATATTCGAAGTGAAACTTCCATAAAAGCCGTTGGTGGAAGTAGAACAGTGGTGGGGTAAGGGAAAAGAACTACGACCGCGGTACTAGTCTACAGGTATTAATTAAATAGCTAACAGACAACAGTCTGAATTAAGAAAAAATGACGGCAGGACCATTCCAACGTAAAATATTGACATTTGACATATTATAATAAATAAAATAAATACATGTGCAGTTACTGAAATTGATCAGCTAAAATTGCACTTTGAGAATTGGTCTTTAACTATAACGAAAATAATTCTTATACGACGAGATTATAAATAATGTACATTTTAAACCATCTGTTTATTAGTGTATTTGCCATATGGCAACATACACTATTGGCGTCGGTCGGATGGCGGGACCTAGGGGTCGGACCAAAATTTCTCGACGTTTCATAACCTCCTAAACACTTTGGCACCATTTTTGAAAATGTTTATATATATATGTATATATATATTTATATATATATATATATATATATATATATATAAGCGTATATATATATATATATATATATATATATATATATGTGTGTGTGCGGGCAATAACTTTCGAAAGAGTTAATTGATTTTGACGAAATTTGGCCCACGTGTTGAAATCCATCACCGCAAGAAGCCTATTTAAAATAGGCGTAATCGGGCCATTTTAAGGGTAGTTTTTAGGGGTTGAAAAACGTTTTTGGGCCCTAAAATACCGAAAAAATTCTCAGATTCGTTTCAAAATTGACATTTAACCCGTTAGTAGCAATTAAAAAGTGTCCCTAAAATTTTAATAAAATCGGCCCAACCGGACCGGACTTACAAATTTTTTGAAAACACCAATTTGTGGATAGTGACTTATTTATTGAAGGGTGTATTTAATTCGGTGTAGACGTTAGATTGATAATAATATTGCAGTTAAGAAAAAAAATGTTATTTTAAGGGGTGTATTAAGGAGTCAAATTTTTAATTTTGCCCAAAAACCAACTTAAGTTCGCGTAATAAAGCCACATTGCCTGTATAAGCAAATACACTATATTGTCAGCAGGGTTTTGGCACTGCGACCCGGGTTTTTAATTATTTGTCAAGAAAAATTATTCTTAATAAAAATGTATTTATACTCTAAAACCTAAAATGAGCTAACTACAGTCGAAATTATGGCTCTTCTCGTATACACTATATAAAAAATATTTTTGTTATAACTAAGTAACCTATCATGAAGATAATTTAACAGTGTTTATTTTTAATTTTACGAATTTTTGCTCTAAGAAAATTAGGAGAGCAAACAATTGCATATTTTTGAGTTTGCGTGTTAAATCCCTATTTACGCATGGACAGTTCACCACCCTGTATATTTGCTTATCAGAAATATGCTGTAGTTTACAAACTCCGCTTGACATTTCCGTATCCAGTACAGAACCATAACGGCTACGTGTCTCGACTAGGAATGTGAAATGTTGAGCTACGGAGCTATACTGAAGAGCTACGCATGGTTCTGAATTCAGATACGTTAAAATAAAAATTCACACTTTCATTTTGTTTACAGGTAAAGTTCATAAAATAGATGTAAATCTGGTGTTAAAACTTTAGTTAAAGTTTGAAAGACAACAAAATGTTAGCATTTAAAATATTCTACATAACGTACCACGCAGTGTACAGAGAATTTTGCAGAGTCGTCCTGGAAAATATCATTGAGTTATTGTGAAATTTAGATACGATCATTTTTAATTTACTGTATTTTTTATAAAAAAAAGTACTTATTTATTAAGCGTGTGTCACATTTCACTTCCACATATCTGATTGACTTAAGATTCTTCTCACAATTTATACTATCGCTTCCTTCGTTATCAAATTTCCATAACTATGTCGTTACTTCCACCATAAACGGCCCGTTACTTCCACCATAAATGACCCGTTGCTTCCACCATAAATGACCCGTTGCTTCCACTACAAATGACCAGTTGCTTTCACCATAAATGACCAGTTAAATCCACCACAAATGGCCCTTTGCTTCCACCATAAATGATCAGTTGCTTCTATCTAATTGACCAGTTGCTTTCACCATAAATGACCAGTTACTTCCACCATAAATGACCCGTTGCTTCCACTACAAATGACCAGTTGCTTTCACCATAAATGACCAGTTAAATCCACCACAAATGGTCCTTTGCTTCCACCATAAATGATCAGTTGTTTCTACCTAATTGACCAGTCGCTTTCACCATAAATAACCAGTTACTTCCACCATAAATGACCCGTTGCTTCCACTACAAATGACCAGTTGCTTTCACCATAAATGACCAGTTAAATCCACCACAAATGGCCCTTTGCTTCCACCATAAATGATCAGTTGCTTCTATCTAATTGACCAGTTGCTTCTATCTAATTCACCAGTTGCTTTCACCATAAATGACCAGTTGCTTTCACCATAAATGACCAGTTACTTCCACCATAAATGACCCGTTGCTTCCACCATTAATGGCCAGCATTTCTGTTGTCCTGGGAAAAAAGCTTGTTCTAGAAAAACTAACCAAAGATTTAATGTAGCCATACTTCATTTCTTAGAAATAAGAAACATTTCGTAAGGATTTTTGTTATTTTAAAATATCCTCTGGCAAAAACTGATATCAGGTATGTTGGCTCATCGTCTCCATGAAAAGAGTCCATTAATCTTGGTTTCTGTTTTTATTAAAGACTGAGTAGATAGCCGTACTTCTCCGGTTCCTCTTGTGTATATTTGTTTATGAAAAGTTGCTTTTCATGTTGTCACTTGGTACAGTTTTGCAATGAATACAGAATAGTATACACATACTGATGAGTTTTTTTCATCAGTAGCGTATAACACGTATTATAAGTACAAGTTCCTTTCAAAAAGTAAAGTCGTCTTTTTGGAAAAATATGTACTAATCACAAGACAAAAAAAAACCCGGGTCGCAGTGCCAAAACCCTGCCGACAATATAGTGTATTTGCTAATACAGGCCGTGTGGCTTTATTATGCGAACTTAGGTTGGATTTTGGGCGAAATAAAAAATTCAACTTCTTAATACACCCCTTAAAATTACATTTTTTTTCTTAATTGCAATATTATTGTCGATCGAAGGTCTACACCACATTAAATACACCCTTCAGTAAATAAGTCACTATCTGCAAAATAGTATTTTCAAAAAATTTGTAAATCCGGTTCTGTCGGGCCGATTTTTTAAAAATTTTAGGGACACTTTTTAATTGCCACCAGAGGGTTAAATTTCAATTTTAAAACGATTCGGAGAATTTTTTCGGTATTTTGGGGCCCAAAAACATTTTTCAACCCCTAAAAACTACCCTTAAAATAGTCCGATTGGGTCCATTTTAAATAGGGTTCTTGCGGTGGTAGATTCCAATATGTGGGCAAAATTTCGTTAAAATCAATTAACTCTTTCGAGAGTTATAGCACACACACACACACACATACATATATATAAACATTTTTAAAAATGGTGCCAAAGTGTTTAGGAGGTTATGAAACGTCGAGAAATTTTGGTCCGACCCCTAGGTCCCGCCATCCGACCAACGAACAGATATTCGATTTAAGCTACAAAATTTCGTTAACACCGTGAATCAATTTATTTGAAGCACAAGTCGTTGTCGTTCCATAGTTCGCCAGCGTTATTTATTCATCCGAATAACATTTTTTTTAATTGCAATTTTTTGTCCACACATGTGTCGTCATTATTTTTCTTTTTATTAGTACTGCTTATATTTTTATAAGCAAACAACTGTGGATCCTTCTTCTTATGTATACTTTGTACAATTGGGTCACTGCTGGGAAGAGTCAAACCGAGCAACCGAACAGACATAAACGAATCAAGTTTCATCAACCAAGTAGCAAGGCATGTTCATAAGTTTCTATATACTCATATAAACTATTAAAACTATTTGCTTTGTTTCTAAGAAAGTCAATATCTAAGGAATTTGGACAGGATTAGTGTAGTTTTTTTTTATCTTCTACAAAACTGAAGTAAACGTTATCGAGAATCGAGTACCAGTGGAGTAAAGAAAGTACAGTAGAGCCTCGAAAACGAGAAGATTCCAAAACGTGGACACCATGTTGAACATTGTGTATATTCCAAAACATGAACGATAAACCTTTTCAGACTTTAAAGCGTACAAAACGACAAATTGAACCTATCCAAATTTAAAACCAAGTACATGCATTTATGTATATTTACATAGTAAAATAAAATATTTTACAAGAAAACACTCGTGTCATTTGTTTTTTTATTGTATAATATGTGATCTATTTTATTAAAAAACGTTGTTTAATTATTTTTAAGGTCTTTTAAACCATGTACATTTTCTGAAAACGAAATCAATTATTATTCTCGAAAACGTAAAATTACGTTTGAGTTGGTTTCTATTTATACCTATTATTTTTTTCTTCTTTAATCTAGTTAAAATGATAAATAATAATAATAATAATAATAATAATAATAATAATAATAATAATACTTCCGCTAGCGCATTCACATTTTTTTAGTGTTGCATGGTAACTAATTATGTATCCTTATTGTTGTCGGCAAACCCGTTCCAAGGCTGTCGCAAACTTTATAGAGAACACGGAACTGTTGCATAATTTCCCTAAAATCTGATTTGATTGCTCAAGCGATTATCGACTTACTTATGCTAAAATACACACCCTCAGCCAAGAACATTATTAATATTAATTAGTTAAAGCAGTTTCAAAGTTGACCCCAATTGATTATAAGATGCAATATAATCTTAGTACCGTTTGTAATAATTCCTGTACAAATTACAGATCCTTATGATCTCTGTTATCGAGCGTCTATAATCTATAATATTTGTACGGTACAGATTTTATTTTGTGGACTTTATGATCACTGAATTTACATAACTTCAAATCATAAATTATTTGCAATGGATGAAAAAAAAATCAAATGTCAAATGTCACCTTTGATAATGGCTTTTACGTTTTCATATTAGCTTTTTCATTAAGAATTTAGTTGAAAAAAAACAACTTTTCTAATTTAGGTGCTATTCTATTCTTGGAAGTTGACCTATTTTTTGGCTAAAAATGTAGAATATTGTTTAATTTTACCATTTCTAACGAGTTGTCACTGCTTTATGTATGCGGTTTCACTAAGTAAGTATCTAAAAATACATTTCTTTTTCACTTAATGTCAAGATTTTTCCGTGGACTTTTTTAAATAGGACGACATTTTTCTGCAGCTCCAGACATGAAAATGTTTAAAGCAGCTTTGTAATTATGCGCTGCATAAATTTAAAATTTACCAAACAGCTAAGCATTAAGAAACAATTTATTTTACACATTTTTAATGAAACACTTTTCCGTTGCACTTTGAAATTGCTTGTAAATAGGTACTGCATTTTTTTAGTTTTGTTTTTATGCGGTAATAAAAATTCATATGTACGTTAATTAATATTCCAGCAATTTTTTATTGAGAAACACTGCACAAGAAAACAATATGCGTATTAATAATCGACTTTAATCTTTAGTTTCACAAAATTGAATATTTTCTGAAAACCAAATTAAATGTTGTCTTCTATTACAGCACAACACGTGTTCAATTTGGTTATGAAATAAAAAAGAATTACAAGACAATTTATAAACTTTTCGTAATTTTTGAAAAAAAATTTAAAAAAATTTGCGCTTATAACTGAGTCGGTTTAAAAATTTTTTTCACTACTTAAAAGTCAATTTCATTTTTGCTTAGCATTCAACCGTCGTCGCTTTATTTTGACGTTGACCATTTTAAAATGGGAATCACATGCACAGACAACGCCGAACTTAACAACTTAATATATTGTGGAAATTATTTCTTTTTAAATATGTTTTTTATATTAAAAGTCTAATGCTCGACAGTAGAAAGCTTTGTTAGAAAATACACATTTTTCAAAAGCAGAATTATAAATCGTTCCTGTTCAAAAATTAAAAAAAAACTGATCCATTGAAACGGTATTTTTTTAAACTGCGTAAATTTGCATATAGTATTAATTTTTGTACAGATTCGACATGGAAACAACTTTTTTTTTGCGTATTTTGATAAAAATTTAGCTTGAAAAGTGATGTTATTCTGTGCAGATTAATCATTTGTTTCCGTATGAGTACAATCTAATGTTCTACATGAGAGAAAATTTCAAAACGACATTAGAATGCTCCTGAACAAATAAAAATTGTAATTATGTGATAAAAACCTAAGACCGTTGTTAACAAACCCTGCAGCATAAATTTTGAAAAGCGAATTTTGTCCTAAATTACTACCATTACCCACTAGAGGAATTGGAACGGTAAAAATATAACATTGTGTAACAAGTATGAGAACGTGACTTTTTTAAAATGAGTGCGATGTTTTAAAACGAGCTGAAGGCGAGCGTTATAAAAAGTATTTTGAATAGAAGAAATAAGGCGTACTATAATGCTCTGTGGTGTAAGATGCACGTTCAGATAAACTTTCATAACGTTCGAAGTTTTTGTTTGTGTGTGGTTTTTATGAGTACCTGTCATATTAAAGTACAATTTGAACGGACTCGTAGGAATTCTGAAAGAGATTTAATTTTAACGATATAAAGAAAAGCACTACATTTATTGTGCTTCCTGCTATGTGAATGGAAGAAAATAATTAAAACATGTTCATAAAAATTCATTAGATTAAAATACACGACAAGTGTACTGCACGACAAGTACTTTTCTAGAAAACAACGGCTAGCATGCTTTCAACTACAGGTGAATTGAATGTCTACGAAACAAAATTTTGCCTACTCGCTACGTAACCGGTCTTATTGAAATTTAAAAAAATAAAATAGGTAAAAAATTCCAGCCAATTGTGCGATAGGACCATTCCAACTTTAAAAATATTCACATTTGACATATTATAACAAATAAAGCAAAATTTTTTGTTAACGCGCGCAGTGACGCGGGTAACGGCTAGTAACAAAAATGGTATTTTGCTATTTGTTTGCATGGTTACATAATATGCTTTAACATGTAAAAATTAATCCAAGTATGCTTGTCAGCTACCTAACTAATTTCTTTTTGACAGATCTTTAGAACAAAAAATCAGCTGATTTTTTTTTATTTTCAAATATTTCCGAAACTATAAGGCTTAGAAAAATTGTTTTTACAAAACTTTCTTAGAAAATAAATAGAACATAAATCAATATGGAAAAGTATACCACTACATGAGAAAAGACAACGTTATAGCATATATTTCTTTTGCGCATGCGCCGATTTTCCCCAAAAACAATAGGACTCTTCATATTTGCATATTAAACATCTTCCCAAAATTTGGTTTTAATTCGTTCATCCGTTTGACCTGTATCGTGCTCACAGCTAACAGACGCACAGAGTTTTTAGAAAAATATGTTTTTTGGATTCAGGGACCACAAAACGAAAAAAAATTGTAAAATTTTGACCTAAATTAGTGCCATTCTCCACTAGTGGCTTGGATTGGTAAAATTATTGTTTCTGATAAAAATATTTAAAAATTGAATTATCGTTTCTCTATTGTGTTTTATTTAAACGAGATATATTTTAATATTTATTTAAGACAGTCTTATAGTTCATAACCTAATTATCTCAATAATGTTGCCACTTGGGAATTAGCCCTGCAGAGGCTGGTGAATTTCTAAAAATTACAAAGAAGAGAAGTTATGTAACTTCTATTCATTGGAATATTTAGGGTTATTTTCCACGGGGGCTGGTCCCTGAAAAAGCGGTAGCCGATAAAACCAAAGCCCAATGTACGAAATAAAAGTAATATCGACCATCGATTTTCGGAATGTTTCTTTACTTAAATAAATTTATACAAAAAAAAAAATTTCCACGAAACGTGTTTATTTTGATCACAGCATAATCAATCAATTAAACCAACTTTAATTTTCGTTTTTTCTCGGCAAAAACATTTAAAACTTTTTCGGGCGTGACATTTTCTTTAACGTATTTATTTTCTATATGGAGAACAGAAATGCTTCAAACCTATCTTCTGCCATAGTGGATCTCAACCACGTCTTGATTCTTCGCAAAACTGCAAGGTCTGACTAAGCTGACTGGTGTGACAACCGCAACTTAGTTTAGGTTGTAGGGATTTGGGTAAAAATATTTTTACGTGTTCTTACGTCCTTTTTTCACACCAGAACTTTGGGTTTGCAACCCACCATACTAGAGTAGGCATCAGAAAATTCTGGGGTATACACCATTGCAGCTACTAGTTCTAGTAATATGATTTGAAGATCAGTTATATTCTAGTTTTGCATTATAGTCATGTATTCTCAATTTTCATGAGTTAATTAAAAACATATGAAACACCACTTTTTAAATTTGTTCGTGGTGCTTGCATTATATTTTTGCATATTCTGTGTACAATTTTTTTATAAAAGAAGAGTAATGAATTATTTTCTATGGAGGTTGAAGTACTTCAAACAAAAATTATAGAATTTGTGATAACAAATATGTTGGCAATGTTGGATTTAAAAAAAGTATTAATAACTATTCAGTAAGCCGCTTTGAAACACAATTTGGAATTAAAATTGTATAAAGATAAAATAATGGTACATTACAAACTTTCCTTTTACAGTCTTTTAAGATTTTTCTGAACTATATCGTCTGCTACCTTAGATAGACAAATAATTTAGATTATAGTCGCTTGACAACTTATCTGTGCTCTTTTGCAATAAGTATTCAATGTTGATTTTATTTAAGGAATATTATTTTTTTTATTTTCCTTGATCACCATAATTTCACGGCACAAAAGTGTTGCCAACAATCAATCTGACATACGCTATCTTAACTTCTGGCTATGAATTTATAAACTACTCAATCGATTTTAACTTGATTTTTACTAGTGTTCACTATTCGTCATAATATCTATAACCATAGGAAACTTAGTAGTAGCCAAAAACAATATTTAAGTGAGCGAAGTCGTTGGCAAAGGCTATTTGATAAGTGTAATATTAAACAGCCTTCGTCAACGACTGTATTAACAGAATATATATAAGATAAAATGTGTTGTTTAATTTCTCCATAAAGACGAAATTTTACCTATCTGTGTTTTACGTTTAATAGAAAACTACACACATAAACTGAACTATACGAGTAGATACAGGCGCAGTTTAACAAAAGTTGATATATAGTGCAGTCCCACTGGGGTAATATATTTGAATGGGACGTTTAGGATTCCACATCTCTCTTAACTTTAAACATTTTGCCAAGCTGTGAAACAATAGTAGGAACAAATCTTAAAAATATGTGATAGCATATAACTTTAAATGGGAATATAAATTGTCGATGTCAGAAGAATTTATATTTTATTTAGATTTTAATTATGCAATAATCTATACTTTAGCCAGCGGTAACTAACGAGAAACTGTGATCAAACATGAATAGAGAATTGCTTCAATAGAATTTAGTGCACACCCCCGAATAAAATAGTTGCTTTTTATGCTTGTATTGTGGTCCCGAACTGGCACATTTAACACTAGTGCAGTAAAGTTGCGTAAAGTAATGTATACGTACACGTACCACCATTTTCATAGTAAAGTCTAGCCGCATGAGAATTTAACGCAGCCTACAATCGCTAATGTCACTTCCTTATCAAAATATCTTCATTCATGTACAAGATACATAACCTACTATTATTAAATTCTTTCGAATAAATTTGAATAAATTGTTCTAAATATAAGTTTTTTTTTTAAGAAAAAATCACATGAATGTTTCGAAAGTAGTTCTATTGAATTGTTCCAAAAATAGTTCTAATTAATTGTTCCAATTAATGAATTGCTACGAAAATAATTCTAACGAATAAGTATTCCCATTTTCTATTTTTCGTTTACCAAAATGTTGACAAAAGTTAAAAAAATTACTGCATTCTAAGAAAGAATATTTACCTTCAAAAACGGTTTGTCATATTTCATGAACACTATTGGACTGGCGCTAATGACTTATTTAAACTGAGTAAACATTGCCAAACTACGAAGAAAGGAGCAGAACCGTCCGATGTTAATGCGCTAATCCATTAGGGATGGCCATTATTTATTCACCAATAACAATCTGTTGGCATTATAAACGTGCATAATTCATACTAATTTTCGAAATCCAATCAAATTATTATTAAAGGTAACTTCTTTTCAATGTGGATTGCAAAGGTGAAGATTTTTTCAAACTGTTCAAAAATTATCCGCAATTAATTTAATAATTCGTTTATTCTTGCATTGAGGCTGTCGGAACGCTCTGAATTTAAGCCAAAAATAGAGCTTCGGCTGTCAACTGATTGTAGACTTATTCGTCAACATTGTGCAAAAATTCTTTCTCTATAAGGAAGATAAAGGACAAATCTAGGTCTCTAATGGACAACTTTTATAATTTATGTACCATTTACTAGAAAAAAGTTGGCATTAATTCTGCCAAAAAAACATATGTTTTCAATGTCACACTACGACCTTATTCGTACTTATTTCACAAAACTGTTCCATCACAAACCTAAAGTGACTCTTCCTTTTTCAGGAAAGTTTTTTAAATCTTCAAAATATTTCTAAAAATTAGAGTAATCAATTGACAGCGGCACCCTTGCAATAGCATCTTTTAGCCTCGTAGTTGGCACCAGCCAAAAATTGAAACGTGCGGATGATTTAAGTGAGACAGAGCTAAAGAATGCCATACCCACAATATGTCTTTTGCCTACCTCGCCTCTTACCGCTGGGTCTCAGCACAAACTGTGTGAAAATGATCCAACACTGTTAACAGTGTGATGCATTTCTAGGCGTTAGATTAAGATACATTGAAACGTAAGTCAGTAAACTGTGACACGTGTTACCAACTAAACACCACTTTGAACAAAATTTGAGAAGCACTGAACGAATGATAGGAACGCTATAATTTATTAAAGTCGACTAAAATTGATGTGATATTTAAACACACATATTAAGTCACTTACATTAGATAAGTGATGTCATAGGTGTTTGATAAAACTTAGGGTTCTCGGTTCGCAGTATCTTTCAATACTTACATCAAAGAAATTCTCACAATACAATGTATTTACCAAATCATTTTTGACATCAACACGGTAATTAAAGATCTCATCAACTTAAATAAATATTTTACAAATTTTAGAGGTTTTTTTCTAATTGACAATACCTGTAATTTTGTTATGTATGAAAAATTACATGCAAACAGGTAGTAGGTACCTTACTGGTAAAAATGTATCCTAGATTACGGAAAGTATTGCCAATTATCTTAGATTATGATCATATAAATTTTGAATAATATGCGTAGAGAAATGGAAATTATACAGAGAAATTATGTTAAATACATATTACATATAATGTATATGTCGTAGGATAATTAAAAAAATCGGATTATCCTGCGACATATATACACTATTCAGTTAAAAATCATTTCAATTGATCAATAATATTTTTAGCAAGATTAATTTGAAATTCTACATTAATTTTTGTACAATCTAAGGTCATTTTTAAGTAAAATTTTTAAAAATACTTTCTGCAACTCAGCATTGAAGTATATAATGCTTATTTATTAGGTATTATGTAACCGAAGCTATTAATATTATACACGAAACATTTTGAACTCTTTTTAGCCCTCCTCTATCTCCGAGGCTAATTACGCTACCGAATAGATTTGTTCAGACGGTTGAGGTTACCAGAATGAAACAGCATTCTGAATTTCAAAGGTCTAGGTGGAATAGTTTCTAAGATACGAGTTTTCAAAAATCACGATTTTGGGTATTCACTGATTGATTGATCGACCATCATAATTCACAGGCATCTAGCCGGTGCTGAGAACATCGATCTGAATGCATCAACCGGTCGTCCGAAGTCTACTTGCATCTAGTCCATGTGATATAATGAAGTATGTAACTATGATATAAATAAATGGCGTGGTGTATAACTATAACATGTGTCTAGATAATATTTAAGTAGAGTATGTAAGAATGTAACTATAAAAATTATTGAAACAGACGAACTTAGATGGGAAAGCCTGTTTCTGGACTTATTGACAATACACCTTGTCACCTTCTGGTGACAGAAATGTAATAAACTTGAATAAATTTAAAAATATATGTTTAAACATCTATTTTGAAAATATATAAAAAGAAAACATTTAAAGAGTTTGAAATAATCACGTGGCAATTAAATTATTGTCGGATTCATTTGTAATCTAATTTATACAGTGTTAGTTTGGAGCCAGACTGTCCCCTACGCTTACAATACGAGAGTTGGTTATTGTTGAAGCTAGCACATCTGTGCATGTGTGCAATAAAGGCACACCGTGCGCCATATCTGTACATCGTAGCCACAGCTCGTAGAATGCCGATAGAAGAGAAGCGCACATCAGAAATCAAAGAAGTTCTGGTGAAGACGACGCATTGGCTACTATGGCAAATTGAATATTATCAGGGTTTCTAAAAGTTTGTTTTTTATTAATGTCAATATTTTAATTTTGTTACGCGGCAAGATCTGAAAGTAAGATGCTGTAAAAAGTTTTCGCTACTCCAATTACTATGGATTACTACTATTCGAGTAGTTGCAGAACAAAAAAAATGTGTGCAATTACAAATTAAGGTACAATTTTATTTGTTTGTATTCAGTCAACTATAACTATAGCATAATTCATAAAAATAAACAACTCTCGCAGTATGTGATGTAATTCGTCGCTGCATAAACTAACTTAGTAGGCTGCGGCAAAAATACCATATTTGTAGCCCCTTCATGAAATTCACAAAACGCGCCTAAAGAAGTTTTATATGAATAATATTTAACTTCGCAATCCATCGAAAATGACGGTATGCTCGACAAATCATACCTGGAAACTAAGACTACACGAGGCGGCACTACAAAATGGTACTGACACAACGTGTTTTCAAATACAACATTCTCATATGAGCGACGCGGCAAAATCAACTCTCCGAAAGCTGCCAGTTTTCGCGTCACGTTGTGTCGCCAAGTGAGAACGAGTGGCCTTTACTGTTAACGTAAGAAGGCATAGCGCTTGGCCTTGTTTGCAATCAATGCACCTGTGCATGCCATAGTTTGAACACCACTGTGGTAAAGCGACTGTAGGTCTGTAGTGTGTGAATGCTTCGTGTAGCCTGAACATACACACATATAGCTCTGCCTCTGATCAATAAACCATATCATTCGCAGCTTCCACTTAACATTTATCTGGCATTCCTTGCTCTATATCCGTGCATACCTCGTTCACGAGCAGAGGTATATATTATCATTGAGTTAGCATTCTATAGATTGTTCGTGGATAAACACACAACTTACTGTAAGATGGTCAACTTAAATAAAAATATTTTTTCTGTAAATGATTTTACTACTTGAAGTCACAAAATGTTTTTGATTACTAAACCTCCTCCTCCAAATTTTGACTCGGTGAAATGTCATAGAAGTGACACAAATCTAAGCTCTCAGTTGTTGAGTATAGGGAACTCACTTTTTAAAATTATTTTAACCACTAACTGCTACGAATTTTTTAGCGTGTTTAAAGTTATCAAATTAGAACTTTTCTAGAACGATCGTGGAGATACGATATACAAAATTTACGGTGTGTGAATCTCAATATTATATGCATTGAAGTAAATAAACATTTAATACTTTTAAGTGTAAAAAAATATTTTGTTTGTTATAATAGTTTTTGATAGTATATTACACCGCAAGGGCAGAAAGTTGAATTTCCTGCATTGCGCATAACATGATGTCCGAGGCGAAGCCGATGGCATCATGTAATGCGCAGTGCAGGAATTTCAACTATCTGGCCGCATGGTGTATACTATTTTTCTTCATACCATGCCGAAAGTTCGTACTTGCGTATCAGTGTGCATGAGAAAACCCGCCGGTACAGACGGTATGCGAGTAATTTCAGTAGTGCATAGATGTTAGACTTTCTGCTCTAACCGAAGCTGAAAGTACACACTTTCGGCATGGTAAGAAGAAAAAGTTTTTTTTTGCTGAATTTCTTTCCTGAAGTTTATTTTTAACACATTTTTTTTTTGTTTCAGGTGAGTTCCATTATTTTTGTGTGTTGACATTATTTTCTGTAAGTACTACATTGATAATTTTTTATGACTTTAAGAATTGTTGCATAAAATGTAGTGTAGGACTAACTCCAATATTTAAAGTTTTTTATAAACAAAAAAGGTGGTCGCCTTTAAAATAACAATAGCTGTCATCAGGAAGTGATATAATTACTTCTGTAGTCTTCCGCACTAACCAAATTAATATAAAAAGTATGAAATGTTTTAAACTTTAATGAAACGGCTCTTCATAATTTTATCTTCTAAATATAATCCAGTACTAATGGAAAAGTGCCGCGATAAAATATTATATGACGAATTTCCCGATTTCCCTCATTGATTTTCGTTAGCTTGAACCGTAATAATTCTCACGTTGTTTTCAACTTTCAACTCTGGCAAAAAAGTTTTGTTGTCAGAGTTTAAAATTATTGCTTATTTTTAGTTTTCAGTTCTTGAGTTTCTCTTTTCTTCTTTATTCTAGTATCATAAATTAATAATGTTTTGCAGAACAGAAAAAATGCTTTTGATTTGAAAATGTTAAAT
This sequence comes from Venustoraphidia nigricollis, assembly GCA_034508555.1. Classification (NCBI taxonomy): domain Eukaryota; kingdom Metazoa; phylum Arthropoda; class Insecta; order Raphidioptera; family Raphidiidae; genus Venustoraphidia; species Venustoraphidia nigricollis. The sequence continues at coordinate 1,442,605 of JAVRKA010000068.1, forward strand.
TTTCGTTAATTCTAAAAACGTCATTAAATATTCAAGATTGTTAATGGACATTTAGTCGTTAATAATTTATTAACAAATGTACAAAAAGGACTGAAGTCAAAAAGGTTACATTGTATTTTAAAACCAGCAGATTCCAAAGTTTATTGAGACCAAGGCCAATAAATTCAAGTTTTATTATTTTTTTCAAATTAAGATCTCGCAACAATGAGTTTTATGGTAGACTTAGCTTGAGAATAATAGCTTTTGTCTGCTATAATTGTTAAGAAATATTCATTGTTGTCGCACTATATTAGAAAAATTTGTTATTCCAACACGTCACCGTCGGGATTTAAACCCGAATCTTTCCACTTCCGCGGCGGAATGAGTCAATCAATTACTCTACGGTGCACACAATTCAATTTTTAATCCTTCATAATATAGCGATTTACAACACTCAAATTCACTACATGCGAGAGCCTATTCGGGTTTAAATCCCGACAGTGACGTGTTGGAATAACAATTTTTCTAATATAGTGCTACAACAATGAATGTTTCTTAACAATTATAGCAGACAAAAGTTATTATTCTCAATTAATTCAGCAAGTACGTAGCTATAAGCGTATGAAAAATATCTACTAATGGTAGACTTAGCTTTCCGATTCAGCTTCGCCCGGCTGGACTGACGTTTGGCAGCGAAATAATTTGTAATATCTCATAAAAATCTTTACTGTATCTCTTATAGTTTATCCAGCGTACACCGAATTCTACGTTACAAATAGAACGAAACAAATTTTTTGAGAATTTTCGGAAGCTTTTTCTACAAGAAAAAAAATTTCCCAAAAGTGTGTATTGTTCAAAGTAAGAATAATCCCTCTACAGAGATAGGTACGTCATCTCTAGACACTTCAGCTGATTGGCTGCTTGTAGTTGTTTCACGTCCACCGGTTCTTCAGTTTGAATCAGGCGGTAGTAGTATATACATCTCTTCCCATATACGTACCGCGCTTTAACTATGCGACAAAGTGTTGTGCTGGCTAGGTCCAGCTTTGATGTCATCATATGCCGTCTAAAATCGGCCGTTTAATATGAATTAATTTTTTTTATTTCTTGTTCGCAAATTATTAAGAGGAAGAACACAAGAACGAAATATTTCATTTCTTTATTTGTTTATGTATAAGAAATAATGTTCATTGTTCAAAATTATCAAATTTCACCCTAATGATATCGTTGGTTTACATTTTTGCTTACTTCTCATTCCCATTTTATCATAGTTATTAACATATAGCCCATATTACTCGGAAAAAAGAATAGTTTTAAACTGTGAAAATATTTTAAAATCGGTTGCAAACTTTTTGGTTTTTTACTATTAGTATGAAGAGCCATAGAAAATATCTAAATTATGATTGTTAGAAACATTCATTGTTACAATGCTAAATTAGCAAAATGTGTTTTTTATCCACTGTCACCGTCGAGACTCAACCCCGAATCTTTTCACTTTCGCGGCGGAATGAGTTTTCAGTTACTCTACGGTGCGTTATCTTAGCAGATTTAGCAAATATCTAAATTATATTTTTGTACGAGTACCTATATTAGTACCTACTGATGATACATTTTGAACCAAAATTATTGTGATAAAATTGTAAAGTGTATTCATACATTAATGCATAAGAAAAAAATACAAAATGCAAATTATTAAAACTACTGGAGAGTCTTATGAATAACAAATTGAAAATCTAGGACTCAGGCATTGTGTCTACGATAACTGTTATACGTTTTATAAAATTGTTTTGTACAATGTGTAAATAAAGTTATGAATCGCTGACAGTTTCTGTTTGCATTAAAGTCTTTTTTTTATTCGAAGTTTACAAACTATGGTCTGATTTTAAAAATATTTTTATGGAATAATAGTTTCTGTACGTCTATTTTCACATTTGTTTGTTTTTTTTTGACCAAAAGATAGTATGCCAAGGGAACAAGTAGTTTCAGTTTGACATTAAAAATCTAAGGATAAAAAATACGATTGTTTTAGGCGGAAAGAAGGGAGCTATAGTCTGTCATGAACCGGCATAGCATTCAAACTGTATGAGCATGGTCGCTTGAAACTCAACACATCAGAACAATTTAGACCCTTCGCAAACGACCGACTGTTCTGCAATTTGAGTTTCAAATCAACTCACGATGCGAACATTGTGTAACCGTTCATACGTCACTGAATGGGGAACAATGAGAAGCAATTTCGGTTTCATGGTTGTGTATTGTTACGAAATTTTTTTTGTGTAAATTAGGAGCAAACATCTTTGCCAAATTCAGATTCCGTCGCGCGGATGTGCGAACAAAGAACCTCGATCGATTGTAAACCAATTGCATAATAGTCGCATTCTGAAATGGTTTGAAACTCAGGTTGCGAGAAGAAAAACGCACCCGAACCTAAGTGTTTGAAGCACCGAGCAACTAGCACTTTCATAAATGCTCAACAACAACAAGCACTGTCATTTTCAAAAATGTTTAAAAGCATCGAGCACTTACTAAAGTGCTTAAAAAAAGGAAGCATTAAACATTTGAAAATTTTTTAAATCTTAACTTCTAGCATTGGGTCGTTATATATATTTTTATGATAATTCATGGGAAAGTTTGGACTTAAACACAAACGAAATAAGTGTTTAAAACATAAATGAAATATATTTTATTAAGACGTTAGCTCATTTCATATCCACATTTAAATATATAAAATAGACTTCACATATTTTTTATTAAGCTTTGAAAGTGCTTGTTAAGCGTTGAAAGTTCTTATTAAGCATTTTAAATAGTTGTTAAGCGTTCTTAATGCTTAATAAGCCTTTATGCAAGTGGTTTTGACTTTTGAGCATCGAGCATCTGTTTTACAATACGCTTTAAGCTTTATACATGCTTAAAGCGTCATTATAAGCATTCAGTTCTGAACTCTGCCCAGCTCAGGTTGCAAAATAGTTGAACCGTGTGCGGAGGGCTGTACTAATATGATACTTCACGCATTTTTCACGTGATAACTATATCTGTTGGTGAGAATGACTAATAGATTCCTCGTAAGTACAAATTTATCTTGAATGTTATTGAATTCATTTACATAAAGTCTTATTACCTTGTTAACTAGCAAAAACTGGTGCACATTAACACGACACCTACGCGTATTACATTATTCGTTTTTTTATTTGTATCACTCTATAGCGATACTAAAACCGTGCATACTAACGACTTCAGCACGGATATGAATACTCACTTTTAATATTTTGCTCTCTTATCGTAAAACCATTTCGAACACATTGTAAAGATTGGTTGTAGTTCATTTTAATTACAGTAAAGTCAAGTCGGTAAATGCAATATTGTCACAGCTAGTACGGTCATCCACTTGTTTTTTTATGTCATTCCGCCATCTCGGAATATTTTTCGATATTGGTTGTTTGGACTTCAATGCATTAACGAAATTTGTAAATTTAAGTGTTGATCAATTAAAATTATTCCATTTAATAAATTGAAATAGAAAAATACTGCAACACACGTGACAGATACGTGCTTTACTAATAAAAAAGTAAAAAACGTGACAAGAAAAATTTTCCCTTCAGAAAATTAACATCTGTATCGCTTATTTTAAACAAATCGTATGATGACTTCTTGAAATAACCGATTACGTTAAATCCTATGCCATATCTTAAATGTACCTACATCATTTTGCAGGTTACTTTTTGCACAAGAACGTAATCACGATGAATCATCACATAAACCGTGCAAAACTTTTCTCAACGAACAAAACTTCAAAATTGAAAAAAATATATAGATACTAGCAATAAAAAATGATCAATATAATACGTGAAATGTGCAAATTCATAAAATATTATTTTTGTTCAAAATTAGCTAATGTGATATTCTCCACGCACGGTGCTCCGGCAAAATCCATTCTGCCATTTAAAATTCTAAAATGACATACTTTTTTGTTCTGTGTTGTAGAATGTAGATTATAGATGTTCGACAACTGCTACGTAGGATCAAAGTCACGTTGTGAATCAAATGTTGGTAATATTATTAATTGATCAATTCGTGATCAAACGATTATAAAAAAAAAATTGATAAAAATACAATTTTCAATTATTAATTTGAATAGCTTGTTTTGAATTGTAAGCCATGTCAAAAAACTAATAATGAAGAAATTAATTTATAATTTTATGCCATAGAATTTTCGATTAATAATAAATTTGAGAATTTAAAGATAAAACTGATAAAGCAAAGTATTTGTTGAAGTTTTCAAACTTGGTCAGGGAAATCAGGTCACTAGTTATAAAGACAATACATGTAAGTGCCGATAGCTTTTATTATTGAATAAAAGAGATAGATATTTGATTTTTTTATTTCTTTTTTTCTGTTTTCTCTCTATCATTGTTATTGGTGCTTTATTTAATGTCTGTACATTTTTCCACAAAATATTTTATTTCTCTTACCTCCTTTTATTTTTAATAAAAACTAGAAAATGTTTTATTTGAGAATGCTATTGAATTTTGTCAAACTGAACCGGCGACTGTTTTAAAATATAGTTTTTCAGATATACCGTTTACCGGTATAAGAATAATATTAAAATATTGTTAATGTTGAGATTTTTTCGCAACACTTAAATTGACAAACAGATAGCTTCTGTTAGGAAATTACTCTTAAGAAGCTCCTATTATTATTGTTTGACGTAACGCTGCAATCATTAGAAACAAATATTCAGGGCAAAGTTACACTGTAGGTTCAAGGTTCAAACCCCAGTTTTACGCTGGCTCAGTTTTGTTATAACTAAATATTTCTTTAATAAAGCACGTTGTAACTGCACATTAGCTCTCGCATATGAGAAGGTTCAAGACTAGCAATAACTCAATTAAAAATCAAATTTGAATTTGTGAGGGTCAGGGGAGGCTACTTACAGTAAGTGGTCTTGTTTCACCAAAATATAGGGACTTATTATGAAATAATACGAAACCCCTTAACATTTTACTCTATTGTTATAATAACGTATTTTGCAATACATTAGAGTTTTTCCGCATCTGGTTTTTAAAATGAGATATTGCTAGACTTGAACCTTCTCATATGCGAGAGCCAACACAAGGTGAATGATGTACAAAAAACTGTTACAATATGCTTTATAAATGAAACAAAGTACTTAGCAATCACTTTATGCTTTATAAGCGAAACAAATGATTTACGATACGCTAAAGTCTAAAGTAATTGACAATTCAGTCAGCGCGAATCATTGGGTGCTCTTAACAGAGGTTTTCTAACATAGGCTATGTATTTGTGATATAAGAATATTACCATTCCAACTTCAACTGGGAAATGGTACTAATTTAGGTCAAAACTCACTTTTCAAAAGCTCTTACAATTTTTTTTTCGTTTTAAGGTCCCCCGAGACCAAAAAACATATATTTGGAAAAAGTCTGTTTGTCTGTGAGCATGATACAAGTCAAACGTCTGACCGGATTGTAACCAAATTTTGGGAGTATATTTAAATGTAAATATGAAGAGCATGCGCAGAAGAGATACAGGCTATAATGGTTTTTTTTTCTTCTGTAGTGATGTATTGTTCATATTGGTTTATTAGTCTTTTTATTTTTCCAAGAAAGTCTTAAGGTGGCGGTTCGCGTCGCGACAGAGACAGGAGACCGAGACCGGAGACAGAGACTGGAGACCGAGACAAATGTCTCCGTCTCCGGTGGTTTGTTGTATACCGAGACCAAAGACCTCTGTTCATTCAGTTTTGTTGAGTCCTTAGAGTCAATCGTGTCGTGTTCTGGAAAATTATTAATCCACAGCGTAATGGAAAGCCATTCAGTTATGAAGTTACTATTGGAAGAAGAAGAAGACGATGACTTGCTATTATATTATTATTATAAAACAAAACGAAGAATGCCTAGGTATCAACAAATTATATACAACTAGAGGCCACGAAGGATCGTTTTCCCTTTTGATAAAGAACCATTTATTGTTTGAGGAAAATATGTTCAGGATGTACTTTCGGATGAATAAAATACAATTATCCTTCAAATTTTCATCTCTGTATGCGTCAAGTTGAGAACTAAATAGCACAGGATGTTGTCTAATCATTTTAATCAATTTATCGGTGTCTTCATCAGAAAACGACGTCATTTTTCACAATTTTGCACGTGCGTCTCGAGCGAGACGCGAGACAGTACTAGTCCAGGCTAGAGACCGTCTCGCGGTCTTCTGTCTCGCGTCGCGGTCTCCTGTCTCGGTCTCGCTCGCGAACTGACACACATAGAAAACCTAAGGTCAAGTAACGGTCTCGGTCTCCAGTCTCTGTCTCTGGTCTCGGTCTCCTGTCTCTGTCGCGGCGCGAACTGCCACCTTTACAAACTTTTTTCGGAAATATTTTGAAAATAAGAAAAATCTTCTGTGTTTTGTTCTGAAGATCTGTCAAAAAGAAGCTAGTTAGGTAGCTAACAGGCATGCTATGGGTAATGCAACCATGCAAATGAATAGAAACAATTTATTACTAGCCGTTACTCGCGTCACCGCAGACGTTAACAAAAAGTTTATTTTATTAATTATAATATGTTAAAATGTCAATAGTTTTGAAGTTTGAATGGTACTGTCGCTTAATTGGTGTGACTTCTTTTTACATTTTACTAATTTCTTTTGGCATGTTTAATTTTGTAAACTATTAATTAATTATTGATCATCTTTTACTAGTTTGGTGTCGACACAAACAAATGAACGATGACAGTACCATCTGACATTCTTTGATTAGAGTGTTAATAATATAGCTACTGCCTACTATTTTCTACAAATACAGCGAATTGGATTTTTTCTTTGTAGAGAGATTTATGGAACAGTGTGCTGTCCCAAAAAAAAAGACATTAAGAGTAGATTTGGTACAGTTCTTTGAGTGCTTTGAGTGTTAAATTGCATCCGGTATTGACGTCAGAGATAAACGGTCGAATGCGTTTTTTAAACGAAAACACTCGATGTCGACCAAATCTACTAAATTCATTCGATAAAATAAAAAAAATAAAATAAAATGCGCCCAAACTATACTCGGTCAAAATATTATACATAAAATATCAATTTCGTAATGTTATATTCAATGGAACAAACAAATTTTAGAACACGTTATTTTACCGTATTAAAGTCAAAATTATTTTGGGATCTATAGAACAGTGATATTTTAATGTTTTATGAATTAATTAAAAATGGTTTCGACCGATTCTGATGAATAATTAAAATAGCTTATTTTAAACGAACTATATTTAGTAAAGAATTAATAGAGAATATTATTTATTTGTCGATAAAATAGTAAAGCGATTATATTTTACATTTTTTCGAGTTCAACTTGGTTATAATATCAAGCATGAATTTCACTTATATGTTCGTTGTACGTTTTCAGCGTTATTCACATTCATAGAGGTAACAAAAAATGGAGAAAAAAGACACATAGAGTAACTGTGTCTGTGTTTGTAATTTTAAGTTTTTTTTTTTTTTTATTGACAAAAAAAAATACATAATTGTGCATCAACCTTACGATTATTAGCACTATTAACAATTATACAAAGGGTACAAATGAGTTACAAAATAAGTTTAATTGCTTCAATATTTGAGGTATGTCTTTAGATATATGTTTTAAATCTAATATGTGGAATCTGAATTGATTTTGGTTTTTGCCACGTATGGTGGGAGTGCAAAGCAGGTCAGTGAATGGGACTAATTATTATAATTTGGATATTAATTTGGATATTCCCTTCCTCATTTTTTAAAATTTCGCGAAGGTTCTGTTTGAGTCCGGCCGCAGATCTTTGGGGTGCGTACACAGAGCATTCGACAAGGAGGTGCTCTACCGTGATGTATTTATCGCAGATGTTGCATTTTGGAGGAACTTCTTTCAGCATGAGTTTTTGTTGAATCCATTCTTATGCTAGGTACTCGTTAAGAAACATCGACAAGATTTAACAAATTAGTTAAGTTGTTCTAGAATTTTGAACTAAAATTGATGCTGAGTTTTTTATATATTAGTATATATATTAGACCAGGGGTTCCCAAACTTTTTCAGTTTGCGGCGCACATACAGGTTTAGTATTTTGTCTCGGCGCCCTAGCTAGTCGGAATAGGGTAAAATGATATTACATGGAGCTGAGTTTTTGTATTTATATTGACACATAGGAATACGTTTACATATTATTTAAGAAAAAATGTTTATTTTGTAGCCTCAAATGCCTAAGTTTAGTTTCCGGAGAATGGTAAACAGGAGTGTCTCACGGCGCCCCTCTTTACACTCTACGGCGCACCAGAACGTCGCGGCGCACACTTTGGGAACCCCTGGTATAGACTATAGATTATACCTATAGTAGTCGAAATTTCATTTCAAAGTTACGATTTTATTTAATTTTTTTCGAAACTTACAAATTGACAAACGGACAAAAAATATGAATATGGCCAATTCTGTATAATTCGTCTACCTGTGCCTGTTTTTTTCGGGTTAACTCAAAAGCCACTGAACCGATTTTGGTCGAACTTTACATATCATTTCAGGTAATTTAACATTGCCTAAAGCATCTTTGGTGTCCTACCAGCGTGGCCCTGTTTATATGGCCACTAAAATTTACAATGGAATGCCAGATTTCATAAAAGAAGCAAGTTCTCTTAAATTATTTAAAATGTATCTTTTTAATTATCTCGCTGAGAAGTGTTTTTATAGTATAATGGAGTTTTTTAATGACTAAATTTTATATTTTTGTATGTCTGACTATGTTTCATTGCTCAACAGAGCTCTTTCTGGAACTAATAAAAATTATTATTATTATTATTATTGAAATAGGCTACATTACTAGTAGATTACAAAAACCGTGACCTTAGTTTGTGATCACAGTTTCTGCATATGAATAGCATTAAAGAATTAACAATTGATAGTTCTTGAAAAACAATTGACTGATTGAAACGACATTTTTTTTAAACTCTGTAGAGAACAAATTAGTTTTTGCTTTGTACAATTTTCATTTCGGAACAACAATATTTTTATATGCATTTTGATCAAAACTCAGCTTGAAAATCGATATTTTTCTATGTGTATTTGTCACTTGTTAACCAACTTAAAAAGAGGTTATCAATTCGACATTAATATATATATTTTTTTTGTTCCTTTTTTTAATGTTTGTTCATCGATAATTTTTCTGTGAGTTTAATTTAATGTTCTACGCGGCAAAAATATTGACAACGATCTTAGACTGTTTTTTAATAAATATAAAAGCTGATAAATACAATCACAATCGGATGTCATAGTCAAATAAAATTTTCTGACAATGTGTTCAACAAGCCAAACTAAATCATCGTGCCGCGCGTCTAGCAGAAACTAAAAAAATCGCCCGATATCAACTCTTTGCGTTTGTTGAGTTCATTTTCTTCCTGGTTTCCCTTTTCTATAACAAGTTGTTTCGCGCGAATGCTTTCAGCAATGTGATCACCGATCAGTTCACGTAATTCTTCTGCTTGACAAAACGATGAAGAATCATTTTACTAGAAAATGAAAATTCGGTTTTTCTCTGTGATATTCGTCTATATTTTTACCCGTTAGCAACAAACGTAATGTAAGTCAATATTTAAATTTTTTAACTCAATTTTTTTAAATTATTTATTAGACAACTGTTTACTTAGTATCAGCTTAAATAATTAAAAAAATCTAAATTTTGCAACTAAATTACGGCTTATTAATTATGTAAATAAGGCATAAACTAAAAGAGATACAAGTATGCTCGTTAAATTCGGTGTGATTATCAAACGCATTTGAGAGATTTTTTTATTTTTTGTAGTGTAGATTAAACACGTCTGACAACCAAGGTGATTAGTAAAATCTCGCATACAATCACAGTCTTGTAAATTTTGGAGGAGTTTCCAGCAAAGCGATAGTTTGCGGAGAAAAAAGCAGCCAAAATAAAAGGTTTCACGGGGAGAAAAGTAGCAAAAATAAAAGGTTTGCGGCAAAACGATAGCTCGTGACGAGGAAATTAACCAAAAATTGAAGGTTTGCAATAGAGCAACAGTTCGCGAGGAAGAAAAAAAAATATAAAAGGCTTGCAACAAAGTGACAGTTATTTTTAAATAATTAGATAAACAATAAAAAATGACTAAACAAAGATGTAACCTGTTATAGATAATTCAAATAAATAGACATAAGCAGTTCTTATCAATTTACATGTGGAGATTCAGTAAAGACGATTTTTTATGCATAATCATTTTTCTATGGCTGTTTGTAAAGAAAGTGTTGTATTCACATTTATTAAACACAAAGTAGTGAAATTGTTTTAATGGAAAAACAAAGCTTTGAAACTGCCTTAATATATTATCGTCGTTCTTTCAGTTGTCGAGCGTCTACAATCTACTATGTACTCTCTGTAGAAATGTGGACTAACAAATGCATTCGTTTTTTTATATTTTTAACATAGGCTCCCTAACTCTTAAAAAAACGATCATAAATTTAGCAATAGATATTTATGAGCATGTATGTTGTATAAAATTATTTATTTGGGAACTGTTTTTAGAATAAAAATTTGAATACAGTTTCATTTCCAGCTATGTGATTGTTTTATTAATATATTATTTAATGAGTTTATTTCAGCTTTGTGTAAACTAATTCGCAAACAGAATTTTGATATATTTAATTCGTTTCAATTCTGGTATAATCCCATAACAAAATAGAAAGTCGTATTTGTGATTAAACACGATAAATCACACGAAATAGTAGTTTATGTATCTTGTACGTAAATGCAGTTATTATGTTACCTGTTGTGAGATTATGTTACTCACGAATCATAATAGCATTACATACAAAATACATACCACATTTTTTGCAGATATCTCCTATAAAACAGCTGCTTTTCATGTGTGTATAGCGGTTATAAAATAACCCTTTTCGCACTAGTGCGCAAAGTGAAACAAAAGTAATGCGATTTTACCAATCTAATAATGTCAGCACTGTATTTTAGCGACAGAGATCAAAGTAGGCGCTGAACAGTACACATAAATATGATCTAATAATAATAATAATGTCATAACAGACGCCATTCGCACCATTACTATTTTCCATTTTACCACTTCCCGTTATTTTCTACATTTCTAAAACTTCAACTTATATAATAGCAATAGGCGAATGAAGGAATTATAGGAAATTAGGATAAGGTAGGTAATTTTTGAACTAGGAGTTTGATAGGTATTCGGCCATGGCCTCAAATAAGGAACCATCTCGATATTTATCTGGAATTAATTGAGGGAAACCATGGAAAACCTCAATCAAGATGGCCGGTACAGGAATTACCGTTTCTCGGCGAGAGGCAGTAGGAAAAAGTCCCAGCCACATCTGCCCCCGCCGGGAATCGAACCCGTACCTCCCAAATGCGAGTCTAGTACTGTACCACTACTCTACCCAGCTCGGTCAATATGATCTAATATGAACTGTCAAAAATATTACAAATACTTATACTTATTACAAAGTAAAAATCAGCTACAGATATTATTTTGACATGAAATTGAGTGTCTTATTTTATTATTAACGCCAAATAGAATATATTTATCGCGAAAATAAAGATATATTTTAAAACAGTTTAGTATTATTAACTTAATCAAAGTAACCTCTGGATATAATTTCGGTTGATTCGTTAAATTTCCGCTGGGCGTTTTTAAATATACTTATATTACTAATCAATTATTTACAAACTTTTTTAATATTGACCAAGATTTTTATCCATTTGAGCCACCCCATTTAATCCCACTTCAAAGTTAGCGTCGCATAAAAACAGGTTGGCGTTTGGCTTCAAAACAAACACCTGCTGGTATTTCATTTATGTTTACATAATATTTATTTATTTATTCACAAACAAAAGACGAATATGTGTAAACATTTTACATGCTGTTTATCACTGTTACCAGCAGAATACAGTTTGTTATTCATTGCAAATGCTTTTTGTTTCTTAAGAATTTGTTTCTACTTTTTAGAATTTATATTTCGCTAGCTTTTACTTGCAGCATCGGTCGGTTTTGACAAAAAAATTGAATTATAGAAATATTCTACCATCTAAGTATGATACAAAATACTCGAAGATCTGGAAAACCCCACAAGAAAATGAATTATACTATTTTTATACACGACGATTTTTTTAATCTGAAACTTTCAAATATCTCGACTCTCGAGTGATAAGCATTCTACGAAAAAATGTTTTAAGAAAAGTTGAATAATTAGATGGGGGCAATTTGGCAGTATACTCGTATGTCACTTTGACTTTGGGTGGAAGGGTTAAGGTCATTAATTTGATCTTGAATGACCTCAATCCTTCCACCCAAAGTCAAAGTGACATATACTGCCGAACTTCCCCTCGATCAGTTATATAACTTCTGTTTGAAACATCTATTATTCGAGATATTTGAAAGTTTCAGGTTAAAAAAATCATTATGTATATATATTTTAGCATTAAAAGAAGAAACTGTGTATTTTACGCTACACAGCACAACTGTAATAAATGTAAAAAAAATATGAAAATGATACTATAGCCCCCTATTATATTATGACAAACAAATTGTTGACGTTATAATGCAATATTAGAAAAAAAAATTATTATTCAAATAATGGTCACCGTCGGAACTTAAACCCGAATAGTCTATTCTCGGAGGAATGCTTATTTATTATAAGAACGTTGATTGACTGCAGAATAAGCCGGCGCGATAGTAAAAGATTCGGGTTTTAATCACGACAGTGACATTGTTTGAATAATACATTTTTCTAATATTACGTTATAACGTCAAAAATGGGTGTTTCATAATATAGGTAATAGGAGACTATAGTCATCAATTGTATTTTTGAAATCCTACGTTCTCATTCCATAATGAAACTATTAATTAAAAAATATTAATAATGACACCGACCGCAAGGATCGAACCTATGACCATTACGAGGCAACCAACTTAATTAATTTTCTACAATCGGCTTATTGCGACATTTTCGACACGCTCGTAAAAATCAGAACACTGATTTTTACGAGCGTGTCGAAAATGTCGCAATAAGTCGATTGTAGAAAATTAATTAATTCATCACCAATTTAAATGAATTCTTAAATCGCTAATGTTTATATTAAATTGTTAATTGTAACATATTTCACATTAGCATGACCACGTAAAAAAATATTTGTTATAACTTCAGTGCAAAAATACAACGGCATCTGGGAGTATAAAGGCGTGAACTCCCACTGAAAAGCTTTATAATATTTTTTCAACACAAACTACAATAGTGTCACCGGCTCAACAACTATGTGCTAAACTATACACAGTATCACAGTTGTCAGAATGTGACCTCACGCATTCTCTATGAGAGATTCGCGACACTTACATATATTTGAGTGACAGTTACTTAGAACGCATGAATACAGATGCCATCCCATTTAGAGTCTACGAAACCTGCGACTGGAGAGACATTGTGTAGCTCGCATAGACGTACCAAATTAATAGTCCAGCAGCCACCGCCTGTTTTTTTAAGTGATTAATAACAGGCTGAATCTTCATGAGTTCGTTCGGTTCGACAAGACGCCCGAGTTTTTCCTCTGCCCAAATTCTCAAAGAGGTAGATAATGAACTGCGCAGATGTAAAACATGGCGATTTGGTAGGGTGTCGAAATTGTCTGACTAACAGTAAATTTTTCATTGAACTTTTAAGATAATATGATAATAAACTCGGAAAAACAATTGTCCTACAAAATCGATGGTTTGAGTTAGAGCGTCCTCCACGCCGCATATGTCGAAATAACGAGGTCATAAAAATTATTAATAACCAGCTGATTTTTTGTATGCAGCTTACTAAATATTAGTATAATTGAATGGCCACAAAGTCCTACAAATGGAGTGGTAGGTTTTCCCAGTCCTACGCTTGGAAGTTGTCGATTCAACTGAACATATGTTTTTTTTGTCCTACGGTTATTAATGAAAAAAGTGTTACCGTGGAATCAACAACTTCCAAGCGTAGGACTAGGAAAACCTACCACTCCATTTGTAGGACTTTGTGGTCATTCAATTATACTAATATTTAGTAAGCTGCATACAAAAAATCAGCTGTCGTCCTTTATTGGATGTTTGGAAGATAAAAGTGAACAAAAAATAAATGGGTTAAGTTATTTGATTACAGCTTATTTAAAAAAAGACGCTGTTTCTTTGTTTGCTATTTAACTCGACGATAGAGTATTTATTTTTCCGAGTACATACACATCCGTATACCCTATGTTTAGGATTGTGAAACGTCCTTAAGTTTTGTATGTCTTTTTAGATGTTGAAACTTGCAGTAAATTATTATTGTTTTAACAAGCGTTTTAGAAAATTTATAATGAGAGCACGTACGCTACTGAACGCTAAGTTGTCATTGGGTTGGGTTGGCATCACTGAGACATCCTGTTGCAAGCTTATCCTACTTCGTGTAGTGTTGTCACCGAGAGTTCACTGTTTTGTAGCTAGTATAGCTTGAAAGCGCTTTAAATCGATCCCTCAACATCCAAAGATTCTAAATTGCAAAAATCAGTACAAATAAAATTTATTGTTACAAAAAAAATCTAAAAAACACGGTTATATCAGCGTACTAAAGAATATTCAAATACATTTTCTTCTCTTCTAAAACGTTTAAAAGCGTAGGCCATTCGTACCTATACATCATTTAATTCATCGAATGCCCAACATTTTTAAACGTTATATAGAACAGAAAAAAATGTATTTTGTACTCTTTAGTGCGTTGATATAAGCGTATTTTTTAGAATAACTTTAAATGTTAATTTTAAACTCTTTAGCCTTGAATAAATTTTAACTTTGACGTTTAGAGAGAAGGCAGAATTTGGTTTATTTTTTAAAAATAACCTATTTTTGAACTTGAGTGTACAGCAATATCTATCGTCTTTAATTTTAGTAATCTCACAAAATCTTCGTAGTTTCTCTTGAGCTTTATTTTTGCCTTTTATTTCATTATCATTGTTTTTTGTCATCATCAGTTCTTTTATTTTCAAAAATACTCGTAACAATAAAATACAGGAAACTATGCTTCGTTTGACAAGATTAAGAATGTTTCTTTATAAAAGTTCGTTCAGTGCTGCTACTAGTATAATATTGTAACATCTTTTAAAATTTAAGAGACTTCGCTACAACGTTATGTTTCTCTTATTTTACTTAAAAAGATTTAAGTTTAAAATCATAACAACCTTCTGTGGTTTATGAAATTATATTTTACAGTAGATAGTGGCTGTCTCTTGGGATGGAAAAAACAAGGAAGACTACTTATGACACATTGCGTATCTCCTTCTTTCTCTGAAAATCAAGAACTTAAATTATATATTGTACACCAAGTTGCTAAATGTTAAACGAACTTGTTAAGCAAATTTACACCGTTGATCTTTGACCCTAGAAAAACATAATCAGAACCGCACTATAGCTAACCAGCTCGTTGATATATTATAATTAATAAGTTTATATAATTAAATTTCTGGTGTATCATCGTTAGCCATAGTGAATAATGATGGACATAATATTCTTATTGTAGTAGAACAAATATATTGTAATAATTATTTTTTCACTCCGAAAAATTTTCATTTCAATCTGGGTTGGTATGGTGTGGGTGGGGCTAATTAAGCCATTTTTTACAAACAGATTTTTTTAAACCGGTTGTAGTGCATTAAAATAAACATAGATAAACCCTATTTATCTTAGAAATTGTAAACGAGGACAAATTTATTTGAGAAGATATACTTAAGAAAAAATATTTATTTCGAAGAAGTCAGAGCTGTTCAGCTCACCCCGAATGCAGGGTATGTTGAGAAAGGATCTTATATTTATCATTTAATTATTTATAACAATTTACATGATTTTAATACAAATATTGAAAGGATGCCGTCAAGAAAGAATGTATTATAACCAGAACTTTGATCTAAGTCCACATATAAACAACTGATTAGCATCTAAACGTTTTATACTCCTAATTCGAAGGAAAATATAAAAGAGCAAAACATACATCTTAACAATAATTTTTAAATAAATAAAAAATAAGAATAAAATAATCAAAAAGTCTTTGGTGCTATCATAATTCAATTAAGCGTTAGTCAGACCAACACTATTTGATGTGGTAATTTTGCTATAAATAGCCAAGCTGGTTGAGTCGCGTGCACAACTAGGGCCAACCACATATTTCTGAACAAACATCAAGTTAAAAATAAAACTGTTAAAGTCTTAACTATTTTTATGTTGTAATAATAAAATAGAATAACCGTACCTATAATAGAAAAAAACACATACTTCAACTTAATTTAAGAAAATAATACATTCGTTCACTTCATTTAATTGTCAGATGGCGATTGTTTACGCTGAAATCATGTGCTTAGCTATAATTCGTTTAAGTTCGCAAATTATGCGCATAGTTTCCGGATATAGTTGTGGCACAACTTGCCCCTATGTTCAACTAGCCCGTTCCTTCCACACCCAGAATTGTAAAAAATTAACTAATAACTTTTTAAGTTATCGTCACTAAATTTTGAGCCATGATATCCGACGCGTAATGTGTGAGCCACTCCTACATAAGATCACAGAAGAAGTGAAACTTTTTTACAATTTTGAACTCGTTTCATTGATGCGTTATCAAGATTTCTTTTATATTTCCCCGCCGTTTAATAATTTCCCCTTTAAATCAATATTTCTCTTATATCTCCCCACCACCGAATCATTTCTCCTTTAACGTTACACGGATACGTCGCTAAAGAAGCTTTACTTAAAAAAAGCCTCCCTCACTTAAACTCACCGGGGAAGTGAAACTTCCTTAGAACTATAAACTCGTTTCAGTTATTCATTTTGCGTTATCAAGGTTTCTCTTATATTTCCCCGCCGTTTAATCATTTCCCCTTTAAATCAATATTTCTCTTATATCTCCCCACCACCGAATCATTTCTCCTTTAACGTTACACGGATACGTCGCTAAAAAAGCTTTACTTAAAAAAAGCCTTCCCCGCATAAGCTTACCGGGGAAGTGAAACTTCTTTAGAACTATAAACTCGTTTCAGTTATTCATTTTGCGTTATCAAGGTTTCTCTTATTAGTGTATTTGCCATAAGGCAACATACACTATTGGCGTTGGTCGGATGGCGGGACCTAGGGGTCGGACCAAAATTTCTCGACGTTTCATAACCTCCTAAACACTTTGGCACCATTTTTGAAAATGTTTATATATATATGTATATGTATGTATATATATATATATATATATATATATATATATATATATATATATATATATATATATATATATATATATGTGTGTGTGTGTGCGGGCAATAACTTTCGAAAGAGTTAATTGATTTTAACGAAATTTGGTCCACGTGTTAAAATCCATCACCGCATGAAGCCTATTTAAAATGGGCGTAATCGGGGCATTTTAAGGGTAGTTTTTAGGGGTTGAAAAATGTTTTTGGGCCCCAAAATACCGAAAAAATTCTCAGAATCGTTTCAAAATTGACATTTAACCCTTTAATAGTAATTAAAAGGTGTCCCTAAAATTTAAATAAAATCGGCCCGACAGGACCGGACTTACAAATTTTATGAAAACACTAGTTTACAAATAGTGAATTATTTACTGAAAGTTGTATATAATTTGGTATAGAGGTTCGATTTATAATAATATTGCAATTAAGAAAAAAAATGTTATTTTAAGGGGTGTATTAAGGAGTAAAATTTTTTATTTTGCCCAAAAACCAACTTAAGCTCGCAAAATAAAGCTACACTGCCTGTATAAGCAAATACACTATATTGTCGGCAGGGTTTTGGCACTGCGACCCGGGTTTTATTTTCTTGTCGTTGAATCATTTTTCCTTCGTATAATTTCCAGTCTTCTTCTTTGGCAGAAACTTGTCCAACAGTAGAATTTCATTAGCGTTGAGCATTCCGAGTTACTTTTATGTAAGACAAACGCTGAATACGAGACACGACTGTGTTTTATGTATGTTTTCATAGCTCAGCTTAACTCCAAGAAATATTACATAACTAGTTTTGTCTCTGTTACACTTTATATGCAATATATTATGTTATGTAATAATATTAACGCACAAAACAGACCCGCTTGTATGTATTTACTGTCTTACGTCTAATTGTATGAAATGATGTAATATTACTTAGATTACTGTCAGTAGGTCTTGTCTCTTACAGACTGTTTAGATTTGTATAAAGTATTCATCACTTATGAATGGTTTCGAACTATGTCGAGCGTAAATTAAAACTTTCCTTCCTAAATTATGTATAAGGTAAAACAGGGACAATCGACGCATCTTGTTAAACAACGCCATTTTCACTATGAACAGAAAACTATTTGACTAGTGCAAACGAGCACAATGGCACAATCACGAGACGAATGCACGCATGCGTATGATTCGAAATATTTTAAGCGTGATAGCAGACGCAATCTGATTCACTTCCAGTTTAAAATATTATGTCAAAAATATGTGTTTTTAATTTCAATTTTGGAAAATGTATAGAAAATTTATATTTTTAGGTGGATGCTCGAATATAAAATATATATAAATCTTGAATATCAATACTGAAATCATGTCATGAACACTGATAATTTTATTAATATTTATTCCTGATTTATTTTTTGCAAATGTTTGTAACAAATCAAAAGAAAACATCGATATCCAACTGATATACTTAATAGATTTTTTGCATACTAAATGACGTCAAATATTATTTTAACGGAGTTTGAGAGAGACAGAAGGAGAGAGATTATAGACTCAACAAAGGAGTTTGATAAATCGTCACTGAGACTATTTACATAACAAAACATGAATTCGTGCGTCTAATGGAGGAGTTGTTTAAAAAGTAGACTGACCGAATAAAACCATAATTACTCGACATTCAAAAGGAAAGACGAAAATGTACAAGCACAGAATTATTCTTTTCTTCAGACTGAAAATTCCTCAAACATTACTAAACAACAATATTCATACAGTGACGCTCGGGCTTGTTCGTTTTAAGTAAAGACAGACTGTCTACACCTTTTTGTATAGAATATAGATGCTCGACAGCTGAGGTCTATAACAAAATGAAATTTTATTTCTAATAAAGCATAATCATAAGGCTTGCTGGAATAATTTCGCGTTTAATTTTCAAGGTATACATTGTTTTGTTTTTGTTAGTAAATCAGTAAAATAATCAAAAGGAATGAAAATGTTGCTTTTAAAAGTGTGGACGTGTGACGTACTTGAGTCATTTTTCGGACCGGAAAAGTTTTTGAAACAGACCTCCATTAAAGTTGTCGGCAAGAGCGTACCCAGGATCAAAACTAGGGGACGGGGGGGGGGCAAGCCATGGTCGTTCAAGTTGTAACATTTTATCACGGAAAAGGTGAATGAAACCAAAATATTAAGAAAATTATGTATAATTATAGCAGTGCTTTATCAATTTATTTATTACAATTATTTGCTTGAAAAAAAAATTATTCTAGTTACATGTCTTATACTAGTATCATTTTTCTTGGATTTGTAGAAGTAAAGTTATTTCAAGAATTGTAAAAATTCCAGCAACAAAATTGAATAACGATTTATTTTTTGCTTCCAGGGGAGGGCAACTGCCCCCCTCTGCCCCTCGCTGGGTACGCCCTTGGTTGTCGGTGAATCCTGATGTATAATCTATTGTACCTATGTATCAATCAAGTTCACTGCTTTTTATTGTATTCTCTCGGCTAATTCTGTGTATAATGGCAAATAGACAATACAATGTACAAGAAGCCAGGCATTGTTGGTGTTAACCACCGGAACTAGTAGCTCGTAGGGTCAGGGCACGGTGACACATATGTACTACGTGCATACATAGAGAGAACTGGTCGGTTATGGGCTAATAGTTGGTGGAATGGGTGGCCAACAAAAGCCGAAATGTTTAAATAGATTGCTATGTAGTGATTTATAGGTGTGTGTGGTCAGACTGTGGTTATGGCCCCAGTATTTAACCTCCTTTAACCTCTAACCAGATCTCTTGTTTAGTTCCCTTGTTATCCACCCTTCTATGTTAACTTCACGCATATATTCGCTATTTATCAATCACTTATTGATTATTTTAATAATGATGGAGTTGTTTTATCAATCACTAGCTTTTCGATTTGGCTTCGTCCGAGTACGTTTTGATTTGAAATCGAAATAATCATAAAATCAACAAATCTACCGGATATTACTTTACTGCATATCTTATAGTTTACCCAAGGAACAGTCAGAAATCACGTGCGGGATCCCCGACTTGCTTTATATTTTCAGTGAGTGCTCATCCCCGTTTTGTCGTAGCGTATCTAACAATATATACTCACTTGAAAAGAAGTAGGTTTTTAAACAGTGAATAAATTTTTCAAATATGTTCTATAAAAGAGTATGTAAGGTAACTATAATTTAACAATTAGTTATCTCAAAGGAAATGTTTTCATAAAAAAGTTAGTTTGTATGTTACGGAAATCAATTTTTTTTTTTATATAAATGAATCTAATTTAAAGATGTCTATAGATTTGGTATTAATATAAGAAAATATAAAAAATGATTGTGAACTACTTTTTAAGTTCTGAGCAGCAATCAGACTGGAATGATATCGATGCAAACGGGATAGTGGATACACAGGTCAAATGTCAAATGAATTTTTAATATCGTTCAGGACTGAAATGTCAAGCTGTATTACCGTCTGTGCCGAACCTGCTATCAGATGGTCCCATTGCCTTTTGAAAAATTAATTTCAATATTTCTACAAATGTGAAAAAATGTAGCATCCTTTAAAAATTAATTCTTCATTTTTTTTCTTTCGATGAGAGACTGCGCTGGATATGTATTTTGGGAGTTCTTTAAAAAAATAAAATATGCGTTATTTCAAATTCGGATACTGCGATGAAAAAAATACATATCTTAAATTTGCACTCTTTGATTTCAACATTTTTATTAATTATTTTTCGAATAATGTTATATTTACTAACTATAGATACCCAGCCGACTTGGTCCAGTTAACAAAAATTATAATAAATCGCAGAAGAGTTGTAGTAACCTCATCTATTAAATTTAAAACCTGGCGGAGCTGAACCAGTCACTATTATAAATATATTTTTTACAGTAAAATAGGTAAGAAAAAAAATCAAAATTATGTTTTACGTAAAATTTGTTTTTTAATAATAAATAAAAATTAACATATTTTATAAACAAATAACAACAGTCATCAATAATTCACTTCCAAACCGATTTATCACACTTTTTAGTCAATTTTGCATTCTAAGAAAAATTAAAATTTTGAAACTAGCGCAAATTATTGATCAGTAAACAACAATATATGTAGTTTCGTAGATTTTAAAATCAAATAAAATATAACATTTTAAGTTCTTTACACTCAAGAACTTCATTTTAGAATAGTTGTTTCGCACAGTACAGTGGCTTCGTCAGGCAAAAATCAACAGTTAAAAATATTCATTTAACGAAGTCACTGTGTTGTATGAAACAATTGTCATACATCAAACATCAAAATAATTGGTCATAGGATTAGATACTGGATCTCCTGATTAACAACATATAATGTCATACCACTCCCGTCTAGGTATTTACTCGGCTTAACATTTCAGAGAACTTTTGTATTATTTACAAATACTTGAACTTAGATTATAGACTGAAATAATACGTAATCCATACTTGAACTATGTTTTAAGTACAAAATCAAATCTTTGAGATTGAATTATTTTTTTTTTTAATTTCTCCAGAATATAAAAATAACACTGATCGCTTTGCAAAACCGTGCATCTTGATATTTAAAAGTAAACTTTTTGTTTCCAGACCAAATGCAAACTTTTACATGAGTATATTTTTCTTAACTTGAATATTTGGCATGCATTTCATGATCAGCATAAAAAATACAGATAATTACTAATTCACCGTCTGTAAACTAGTGTTTTCACAAATTTTGTAGTTCCAGCCTCATCGGGCCAATTTTGTAGAATTGTAAGGGCACTTTTTCATTTTTACTAAATTTTGATAGCTTCTGCAGAATTAAAGGTATGTTTCAACCGATATTCCGTTCGGACATACAATTTTATCGAGTTTTTTAAAATGATTAGCAATATATATTAAATTCTTTGGTGTGCATTTGTTTATTTTTCCTTCAAAGACTGTCAGATTTTTCAATTGTTCAAAGTCTTGAAGAGATAAATTTATGTTGGTTCCTGAAATGCGTAACACTTTTAGATTAGGCGTTCTTCTAAAATACGTTGGTTTGAACCCATGGAGTGTACAATTTGTCATATCAAGTTGCTCAAGTGTTGATAAATGCCAAAGAAAATTTATATTTCCCGCCAGATTCCTGTTATTTGCCAAATCCAAATATTTAAGTTTCTTCATATATCTAAGTGATGGGATTTCTGTAATATAATTGTTTCTTAAATCGATTATTTCGGCGTCATCAAGTTTCAAAAGATTTGCCGGCAAATCTCGTATTCGATTGGTGCTAAAGTTTCCAATAATTACATCGTACGGCAGTGGTTGAAATTTGGTGAGTCCTACATTGAAACAATCGACGTGGGACCCATCTTCTAAGTAATAACAAGTGCATTCGATTGGACACTCAAGGTACAATTCCATAGATGAGAGTCTGGCCAGAGTTAAAGCAAAAATCGAAAACAATATTGCTAGTTTCTTCATGTTTTTGTTCTCTGAAACAAGAATTATTTATTAAGTTTAATCAAAATTTTAAATAAGCATCATAAAATCTCGTGAGATATTAAATGTGTTTGGTATCGTGCTCCAGTGTAAAAAGTGTTGACACTTTTGACACTATTACGTTTGTTATACAGAAGTGTACGATACAAAGAGCTATTTGATATTTTAGTGTCGGATGAAAAGTGTAAGTACTAGCAGGGAAACGTAGTGTGGTGTAGATCACGTGAAAAATGTATGAATTTGACGACTGCTAGAACAAATTGATATTTTTGGTAAACCTAACGTACACTTTTCAATATAAATTTCACTGAGTTTTCTACACTACACTAACACACCAAACATACCTAATATTAGAGTAGATTAGATTAGAATATTACATATCTACTATTATTATAATTGCAGATTTGGAACTATCTTTGTACAAAGAGAAAAAAAATAGTCAAAATCCGGTGAAGTGACTCATTAAATTTTTTAACTTACTTGTGTACTTTCATTTAAATTTTAGAAATCAGAAATTTTCCGCAAATCACTATTTAACAATTGTTTCCTTTATTTTTAAATTTTTTTAAAACATGACCATTTTTAAATATACCAATTTATAAATATAAAATAATGATGTCAGTTGATTAAAAATATTACAAGTTCACAACACATTTGGTATTTTTTTCTCTATCGTTAAATTTAACTTGCGATTAAACAAAGAAGGAAAAAATATGCGATTTGTTTCGCTGTAATTATTTATTTAATTAAAAGATCAAAGGCACACGTCATTGACATTTTGATTAAGAAACATTCGCAAACGTAGTCGAAGAATGATCGTATCATTCAAATAATTTTGACATCATTAAATTTGTTTTTTAGAAAATAATGATGCATTCGAAAATATAATTTCAATGATAATACACACAATGCTTTACCAGTGACGCATCGTTACAAAGGGTTCATCAGACACTTTTATTAACACAGTCGGTGGCAATTTTGCTAACACTATAAAAAAATTCAATAGAAATAGTAGGTTTTCTATCAAGTGCGTGCATTATTATTTTATAACGCAGTGTGACTTGATGCTAAAACGAGCGCCCAGCGAGTTTTAGCAGTCACTCAAGACTTTAGAGTAATCACAAATGAAATATATCGGTGATTCATTTTAATCTCACCAAGGAAATATTTCGGGACGGTGGTGTTGTTGAAAAAAAAGTTTTAGACAAAAGTTGTTCAGTTTGAAGGGAGACATCGTTTGGAGACAAAAACTACCCCCCACCCTTAACCACTGCGCAGGAATGAGGATGACTTTGACATTTTTAATAGGAACACCTATTTTTTATCACAAATTATGATTTTTCGATACAAAAATACGCAACATTTGTCTGAAACATTTTTTTATTCAATGCACTTTATAAAATAATTTAAATGGCATAAAAAATTGGAATTTACCTTTCTGGGGTAATAATACAGACACCTATTAATCTTACACCGTAACAATATCTACTAGTAAAAAAGAAATATTTTTGATAAGTCTAGCTTGTCCATATTACGTACAATTAATGACGTTTCCACAACCTATCTATTACAAACTCCCCTCTTCTAGATTCTAATCTAAGATGTGGTAAAAGGATCAATTGAATTTTCAATTTAATATTAAAAATATTAAATTGAAAATACGTTCTATTAGCGAAATGGGTATCCGTTATTTAAAGATAGTTCCGTTTCTACTTTTCTTTGGATACACTTTATAAAATAATTTTAATGGCATGAAAAAATTATAATTTACCTTTCTGGAGAAATAATACAGGCACCTATTAATCTTACACCGTAACAATATCTACTAACAAAAAAGAAATATTTTTGATAAGCCTAGCTTGTCCATATCACGTACAAGTGTTTTGATTAGATATGCATAGATCTTATAAAAAAGAACATATCATTCAATAAATATTTGTACTATTTAGGACCTGATTTGTTTCCCAAAGTTAGTCATATCTTACCTCTAAGACCTTAAACCCTAATTTTCAAGGTTTTAATCCGAGACCTGGTAAACGTATCGTTATATATTCATTAGTATTTGACCCAAAAAAAACCTTAGCTGATGATAGCCTTAAAGACCCAATACATATATTTTAGGCTCAAAGAACGAAACAACGTGTGCTTTCTGTAAAACATCCACATCATGAAATTCGTCTTATGACGCATAAAAATTCAAAATACGCGTTGTGGCAGACACAGAAGGGCCACATAGCGAAATTCGTGTCGTGACCATCATGCTATTCGACTACAACGCAATGAAGAAAAACCATGATGCGTTCTGAGCCCTAGTTGATGCAACCACATCACGACGGACAGGTTGTAACTTGTCGGCTCGGGTACAACACCGCATTGAAAACGTCGGTAGAGTTCTATTTTCATTTTTAAGTAAACTGTACTTGTGTTCAATAATTTCCTACCTAAGAATTTGAATTTTTAAAACAGAAGTAATCATAATTACAAATAGTATTCTCTTATTTTAATAACACTGCTTCTTTATCTTACCCAAAAAAAATTCATTGTGTTTTATAAGACAAATATGTCATGCAATGGTTTTCAATTTCAGCAGCAGATAGAGCATTAAGCACATTTTCTGTCTGGTACTTGTAGTTTTAATCTTGTTACTTTAAAACAAAAGAATAAATTAATATCTACTAAAAAGTTTCGAGACTAGTAGGACTCATATCACGAATCACTGTGCATTGTATTTTATCATGGTTGTTAATTAGCTGACGTTCCAAATGCGTCATGGCTTTTCTTCATTGCCAAAACGTGTTGTGGTCAAATGGTATGATAATCACGACGCGAATTTTACTGTGTGATCCTTCTGTGTCTGCCACAATGCGTTATGGAGGTTTTTATAAGGGTCATAACACGATGTCGATGTTTTGCAGAAACTACAACACGTTGTGAGCTATTTTTCGCTCAATGAGCGTCTCCGTTCTTTGAGTCTAATATATACATAATATATACATACCGTCATCTATAAATAAAAATATAACAAAATTCCCTCAAAAACCCTCAGTTAAATAGGCGATTACTTTTTTAGGAAAAAGCTTTGAGTACACTGGTTTCAAAAATTACTGGAAATTTTGAAAACTTTAAAGAGATGAAGAACAAAATTCATTTTAATACAGGTAAACATTTTGTTTGTGAAAAATAAATCACGTTTCATATACCTAAACCACACCTATAATAGCGCCATTATGGTATTTACACTATAATAATTATTGTACTTATCTCTTGTACTTGTCTCTTTGCCTATACGTTTGTTATCATAAGTATACAGGGTGACTATGCATTACATGGTTTAACCTTTATATGAGGAACTTTGACGATTTGTATAAGGACGTGGGGACACACTATTAGGTGCGGAACACAACTTTGTTATTTTTTTCGACAGATTCAGAAAAACGACCTTATTTTGATAATATTTCTCATATTAAAGTACCAGACTAGAATGAATGATGCCTTTCATAAAATATTCTAGTTTACAAATATAGTATTTTTATAGAAATTATCTCTTATTTATTGAACTCTCCACATTTTGTAGTAGTACGAGTATGTCATCTGTATCAACATAATTATCTTTTGTTGATTCACTGACATATCTATTAAGCAAATGTTGTGCAATTTTTTATTTTCGATTAAATTCCTTTTTGTGATTGAGTACATTTTTTTATTTTAAATAAAATATATTTCTCAAGAGAGTTTAGTTCATATTATGTGGAACATTTTGTGTTAGTTATATTAAAAATTTTAGCTGAATAGTCTGTCCGAAAATATTGCAGGTTTGAATAGATGGTCAAATTCTCAAATATTATTATAGATATTTGTTCTGACAGTTCCCGACATATTAATTGTTATAAGTTAAAGCAAAAACTCGAAATAGTTGCAGAACTTTCGAGCACTTAAGAAAAGTGGAGGAACTATTAAAAAAAGATAGGCGTTAGAAAATAACAGTGACGTCTCCGAGAATTTCAGCCACGAATGATTTAGAATTAGTTCTGTGTAAAACGAAACATTTTTGGAATCACTTCGGTGTCCATTCGTTCGTCAGTCATAGGCAAAACTATTTAACCTAAGAAATTTGGCACAGAGATAGAGTGGCCTAAATAGAGACCTGATGTATAAAAAGTTGAATTTTTATTCTGTGATTAAATTGGGAAATGAAAATAAAAACATTTTTCAAGGGCATCGTGTAGACTGTAGGATATCAAATAAAAGTTTATTGGAGCGCGAATTCAACAATATATATGACGTTTTTTTCACTTTTCTATATGAATTATTCTACACTGAACGTACGCACTGTGTATTTTTATCTGCGGTTGCCCATCTAATGATGCCGCGGCATACGTTTGGCCGCAGATTAGGGATGTCAGAAGTGCCAAAAAGTATCGATATTTTTTCAAGTATCGATATCGGTACCGATATATTTTTTAAAAAAGATCGATATATCGGTACAATTTGAAACAGGACATTGGCTCTCGAAGAAATTTAGTATACATATTGGCTAGCTTAATATAATCTCAAATAGCAATTAACGGACTTTATTTCTAATAAATCAAGTAATAAATAATTATCTGAATCAAAAACAACGATACGAATTTTTTCGTTGTTTATTAAACAAACGTCTAAAACATTTAGGAGCAGATAATTTTAGAGATTAATCGAACAATTAATAAAGCCAAAGATAGTGAGCTTATGATATGCGTGCCAGAGGTGACATTCGACAGAAAATTGTTGGTACAGCATGAATTGAGGTGTAAATCGAAATAATTAAAAATATTCTAGATGTAGAAATGAAATGAAATATTGCATGAATAGTTATTTTGACTGTTTATTATTTCGAAAATATCGAAAAATCCGGTGAAAAACAAACGTGTCTTACATTTGCTTTATTCACTGTCGTTGTTTTTGGAACGCACTTGAAAGTATGTTCCAAAAACATATGTAGAAACACATGTTTCTTTTTCAGTGGAGTTTTCGATATTTTCGGAATAATTAAAATGCCATAGTCAGTCGCGGTAGTACATACAAGTGTTGTTACTGGAAAAATATATCGGTTTTCGATACTCGGAATTTTATATCGATATATCGAAATATTAAATATCGCCCAAAAATATCGATATATTAAATGAAAAATATCGATGTATCGATATATCAATATTTTTTCGACATCCCTACTGCAGATAGAAATGAAACACATATCTTCGTCTCATATTGTTGGTTACAGATTCAATGCAACATATCAATTGAGAATAAGCTTTATAGAGACATGATCAATTTATAACTTATTTTTATCCATTAGAACCCACTTGTTAAAGTTATTAAACTCACGTGCAGTTAGGTGTACACGGTACCTACGTCACGTTCGACAAGCGTTACTATATGTGTGATATTTTTATGGACTGCACTGATGACACGTGTTTTTACGATGTAGCCACTGGCCATGTCGTATTATTATTACGTGCACCACATGCGATTATAACAATTTTATGATGTTCACAGTGCAATGGTGTCGCTGAATTATTTGACAGCATGTTGATTTGTAGCCGTTATAAAACGTTGAATTTTATTGTTACATAAATGTGCTGGTTGGACGCGGTTCAGAATTGTATCTTGTTAAAGATAGAGCCATTTTACAAGCTCAGTGATGTTGGGCCGGTCGAGAAACTTTCGACTGGTCGCGCAATCGCATACACTGATCGACGCGTAGGCATAGATTATAGATCAAGGTGTGTAGCACATGCGCGTGGTATGTAATGGCGATACTAAGCGCTTGAGCTCTCCTCTTTGACTGCATACGTGGAACTTTGAAAGTTTCGGGAACTGGGATTGCAGTCTTAAACCGATGTTCCACATGTTTTTTTCTCAGCGCGGATAGTTATTTCTGTACAGTACCAATTAGGGATTTCAATCCAGCAACGTTTTCAATCCATTTGGATTTTGGCTGGTCCAATTTATTACACAAACGAAATTTTCTTTTTTAAATACTTAAGAAACTTTTAATATTTCGACTGGGTCTCACAAATTAGTAAAACTTTTTACACATTTAGGTAACTTCGGTTCGGTTCAACATTTGAGATAATCAACTTTAAATGTTTAGTATTATAATTGTATAAATATAATGCAATCTATAAATTATATAATACCAAAATTTAAATGTAATTCGACTTTATATTAATATACTATGTAATAATGTGAGGGATCTGTCTTTGGTAATAAATAGCTAGGTTAGAGTTACATACATATTATCATTGTGTACTTTTATTCTGTATTCATTCTGTATTCATTCCGTATTTTTATCGTAATCATGAATAACATATACTTATTCATGTTGTTGTGGTTGACAATGCAGAGTATTAATGTTATATATGTAATATATTAGATTAGATGCACATTAATTTAATTACCTGGTAGTCTCAGTTTCTCACTAATTTTAACAAGTTGTCCACTAACCATGTATAAAATAAAAGTTATAAAATCTTAATCTTGTCAATATAAAGGATTAAATAAAATAAAACATATTTTTTTTATTTTTCTGGAAATAGGATCTCAAGAAACAAATGGTATTGCTGGTGCTGTCTCTCAACCTACTTCTTAATGAACTACAAATATATTCGGTTACAGAGAACGCTCTTTCTTCC
This sequence comes from Venustoraphidia nigricollis, assembly GCA_034508555.1. Lineage (NCBI taxonomy): Eukaryota > Metazoa > Arthropoda > Insecta > Raphidioptera > Raphidiidae > Venustoraphidia > Venustoraphidia nigricollis. Next base: position 1,471,979 of record JAVRKA010000068.1, read on the forward strand.
TTTACGCTAGTTGGTTACAGGATCATCAAATAATCACAAATTAAAATTAGGTTTCTACCTCCACGTAGACTTTTGCGCCGTTATTTGGAAAGTTATTTACTAGCGGATCCACAATGCTGGATCCAGCTAGATTGCTGGATGAGGGATCGAGCAATTGCAATTCTTAGTACCAACATAACAGAAATAAACAGATATAACAGTGATTGACGTACTTTTTGTGTCACGCGGCTGAAAAGACGAAGCCACAGACTTTCCGAACACACGGTATATAAAGTAGATTGATGCTAAAATAATATTCTGAGTTTGATGTAGGTATAACGAAAAACGGCACAATGTACTTATATGTTCTTTTCAATTTTCCTTCAAAAAAAGGAAGTATGAAGAACTTTGAATATAAATATTTATCTTATAAAGTTGTCGGCTTGTAGTTTATGTCTGTAATACACTCAATGAAATTTCATCAATTTTGGCTATGTGACCTCCAGTATTATCCAAACCTTGTCATCCCTCCTTTTCTCTTTTATATCTAACTCGCTTCTGTTTATCATGAAATCGAATGACTTACTGAATGAATCATACGATTCCTCCAGATATAATACGAATTTTGGACGCAATATTTGTTTAAATATACTTCCGTATAATAATAATAATATTTATATATTATTGCGGCGTTGGTCGAGTGTACGGTGGGGCGTAAGGGTTGAACCATATTATCTCATTAGTGTATTTGCCATAAGGCAACATACACTATTGGCGTTGGTCGGATGGCGGGACCTAGGGGTCGGACCAAAATTTCTCGACGTTTCATAACCTCCTAAACACTTTGGCACCATTTTTGAAAATGTTTATATATATATATATATGTGTGTGTGCGGGCAATAACTTTCGAAAGAGTTAATTGATTTTAACGAAATTTGGTCCACGTGTTGAAATCCATCACCGCAAGAAGCCTATTTAAAATGGGCGTAATCGGGGCATTTTAAGGGTAGTTTTTAGGGGTTGAAAAATGTTTTTGGGCCCCAAAATACCGAAAAAATTCTCAGAATCGTTTCAAAATTGACATTTAACCCTTTAGTAGTAATTAAAAGGTGTTCCTAAAATTTAAATAAAATCGGCCCGACAGGACCGGACTTACAAATTTTATGAAAACACTAGTTTTAAATAGTGAATTATTTACTGAAAGTTGTATATAATTTGGTATAGAGGTTCGATTTATAATAATATTGCAATTAAGAAAAAAAATGTTATTTTAAGGGGTGTATTAAGGAGTAAAATTTTTTATTTTACCCAAAAACCAACTTAAGCTCGCAAAATAAAGCCACACTGCCTGTATAAGCAAATACACTATATTGTCGGCAGGGTTTTGGCAGTGCGATCCGGGTTTTTTTCATTTACTTACAACAATTTGCGGAAGGTGCATAGCTTGGAAGGTACGTTAGCTTTTCCTGCAGCTGCATGCCATTTTTATTCAACAAATGTTACAACCGCGTATATGCGATGTGCTACTACCCACGCTTGCTCACAATGAGTGGCGATAGAAACTGCATAGCTTGAAGGACACGTAAAAATCAATAAGTACCTATCATGAATTTCTACAAATTAGCACTATTTATTGCGTCAGATAAATGCTGTGTTCGCATATTCGCGCAATTTAATTCTCCTGTGTTCTCTCACCAAGGAATCTGGAGTAACGAAAAGGCAGATAGCCTTGCTAGACAAAGAGCTTTTGATAAATTAATTGAATCAGAACCAGCCTGTGGAATTTCTTAAAAGAATTTTGAACAACCTGTTAAGATCTGAACCAGCAATTCTCTGACTGGAGTTTGATACCAGAAAATGTACATGGGGATAAGTTGATTGCGGGTCTTTCAAATAGACTTACAGAGGACTTGACCAAATTTAGTAGATCAAAACTCAAGAAGATGTTGGCTTTTGACAGATCACTTACCCTTGAGAAATAATGAGGATTTACCACGAATCGACACTGTATAGATTTTGTGGAGCATGAAACAGCCACCCAAGTCTTGTTCAAATGCGAGGTCTTAGCTTACAGGAGAACAACATCAACATAGATGAGCATGGAGTAATTGAACAGGATAATCTAGTTGTCAATTATCTGGAGCTCACGAGCAGATCGAGATTAGTGGAAGACCAAATCCAAGATAAGGGGGAGCACAAAAATTCTTATCGGATGACTTGCATTACTGGGCTGTCACAGGCACACCCCTAATTCATGCAGTAATTCATTTTATCCCTGTCACTATGTTGACAGACGTAGCCAAAAATCTTTACATACAAATATCGCAGCTTATACACTGCAAATGACAAGCTCCTCGTTGACGTTCTTAACTCAATGCTTACATCCCGGTGAGTTCTATTGTTGACAGGCAAGTTGCACGTACGCGGTGGAGTGTTAAAGAGTGGTTTGACAAGGGAAACTGTGATTTTATTTCACATTGTAAACATTTTCATGCCTTATAACAGAATTACATACAAACATTGTATAACATAATATCTACGTTTAACATATTCACGGTATATTCCTGAAACGATAATAAAATGTTGCATATAAGTTCTTTCTTCATTAACATAGACGTTTTATACCATACTGGAAAACTTGGTACGATTTTTGAAAAAAATATTTACATACAGTTCTTACTCGTCTAAAGTCTGGGTTAAATGATTTATCTTGAACAAAATAGTACATGTGCCAAGATTTTAGGTTTATTTTATTCGGGTTCTATAATTCACATCATTCAGAAGTTAAGACCGAAAGGTTCTTAACTTTTGAGCGAATTAAATACAGAGTTCGGGCAAAATCGAATTACACTTATAATTTTTCTTAAGCTCAACCATTTAACCCACATTTTTTATTGTTTAAAACATGGCCCTTTAACTTTATAGATTTATTAGGTTTTAGATTATCGAATTTATCTATCTATATAAGAATCGGTGTGTATACCGGGTGTTTTTTTCAAAACTTTGAATGAATTTTTTTGTTGATACACCGGTTGAATCAAAAAAAGTTTTAGGCAAAAGTTGTTTGGTTTTGAGGGGGAAATAATTTACACGTAATACCAACCCACTCTCTCCCTCGGCAGGGGGAGGGGATAACTTTTGTTTTTTAAATGGAAACTCCTGATTTTTATGATTACATTTTTAAACAAAGTTTTAGACAAAAGCTGTTCATTTTTACACAAAAAAAAATAATCATAAAAATCGGGGGTTTTCATTTAAAAAACAAAAGTTACCCCCTCCCCCCTGCCGAGGGGTAGGGGAGCTGGTTGGTATTACGTAAATTATTTCCCCCTTAAAACTCAACAACTTTTGCCTAAAACTTTTTTTTATTCAACCGGTGTATCAACAAAAAAATCCATTCAAAGTTTTGAAAAAAACACCCGGTATATATATGTTCCATATGGACTTCAAACCGGCTGGACTGATTTTGATGAAATTGTCAGAAAATCTTCAGATTAGCCCAGCGGGTTAAATTTGCTAGCAATCGGATCAACAGTTTTTTTAGCAATTTTGATTCTTCTTCAATTTTTGAACATTCACAATTAAAATCGATTGAATTCGCGCAAATTCAGTACATTCTCATCTTTTATGGCTATAAATAATTAGTGCTACCCGTGCGATTCCGTACCGGACCGCTAGTTTCATATAAAACAGCACAATTATAATTTAAAAAAATCAAAAGAATCTTTATCCTACTACTGAACGTTTTTAAAAAGCATATTGCTAATTTGATTTGCGAATCTTTGTTTTCAATGAATCGATTCACGAGTTTCAAGCACATTCGTAGAGCCACATCGATTGCACGTCGTAGTACGTGACACGCGTGAGATATGTGAATTGAGAACACTTCACGTCGAACGTTACGGACAGCGCAAAAGCATTTCGAACATTGCGAACGTTTCGATCGTACGAACACATCGCATTCAGTCTACATTTTGTCTTGTCAATTAGTAATATTATTGTCACTATAGATAGATTATAGATTACAGACACTGGACGGTTGAGATCGGTCTTGACCATAGTCGAGCGTTTAATTCCCTTATTTATATCAAATTTCCATACCTTTTCTATTACACACTCCTAGTTCTCAAGTTTTTATCCGAGAACAAATTAAAGTATCAATTGAATTTTCAATGTATTATTTAAAAAAATAATAAATTGAAAATATGAATTGCCCTAGGCCCAAATAGGAATTACAGCAATTACAGCGCCAACCAAACGTGATATGTAATTCATAAATAGTGCATCAGTTGTCGATTGTGATGTAATTCTTTCTTTGTCATTCTATGTATACCTATAGAAGTTTCACTTAAAAAAATCTTGAAGATATTACTTTGCCTGCACTAAAATCATTAATATTGTTAAATTATTATATTAGCTTTTATAAGCACTGTGTTTGTGATTAGTGAAGCTTGAGTTTGTTTTACCATAACACGTTCTAAAACTTATCCTATTTGCAGCACCACTGATACGACGAAGTTGTGATTTCATGGTTGACAACATATTACGCTTAGAACCAACACCCATCGCATTAATAATTCTAGGCAGTTCTATTTGTTCACACTTCAAGATAGACCCCGCCGCATTAAAATTGTTTATGTACATATATGTATATAACACTCCTTTACAAACTCTCACAAACTGTTATCTATTCTCTTTCATTTTTTTTAAATACATAGTTAACTTTGATATACTTAATTAATTTATTAAAAACCGAAAAAATCGTACACAAAATCTAGAAAATGCTCATATTTCCTCAAGCTTGCTATTGTATTTTTCATATTTATTTCCATTTTTTTTGTTGAAATTATTGACAATATTGATGTGGTCACTACACTAAAGCTATTGGATTTGGTGTTCTATTTCTTTTCATTTTTAATGTCTGTAGAGGGCAATATAAGTATTAAAATATATTTAGGAAACTATTGTTATTAGTGTATTTGCCATATGGCAACATACACTATTGGCGTCGGTCGGATGGCGGGACCTAGGGGTCGGACCAAAATTTTTCGACGTTTCATAACCTCCTAAACACTTTGGCACCATTTTTAAAAATGTTTATATATATATGTATATATATATATATATATATATATATATATATATATATATATATTTATATATATTTATATATATATATATATATGTGTACGCGCGATAACTTTCGAAAGAGTTAATTGATTTCAACGAAATTTGGGCCACTTGTTGAAATCCATCACCGCAAGAAGCTTATTTAAAATGGGCCTAATCGGGCTATTTTAAGGGTAGTTTTTAGGGGTTGAAAACTGTTTTTGGGCCCCAAAATACCGAAAAACTTCTCCGAATCGTTTCAAAATTGAAATTTAACCCTCTGGTGGTGATTAAAAAGTGTCCCCACAATTTTAATAAAATCGGCCCGACAGGACCGGATTTACAAATTTTATGAAAACACTAATTTGCAGATAGTGACTTATTTATTGAAGGGTGTATTTAATTCGGTGTAGACGTTAGATTGATAATAATATTACAATTAAGAAAAAAATGTTATTTTAGGGGGTGTATTAAGGGGTTAAATTTTTTATTTTGCCCAAAAACAAACTTAATTTCACATAATAAAAGTATAAAACCACACGGCCCTACACAAGCAAATACACTATATTGTCGGCAGGGTTTTGGCACTGCGACCCGGGTTTTTTTATTTTTTATAGTTGTATCCCGTTTTTCTGAAGTAAATAAACTTCAAACAATATTGTAGTGTCTAAAAAGGTTTCACTGTAGTTATAAATTGATTGAATAAAAGTATTATATTATGTAAGATTGTAGCAGTTAGCTAATACAGTTTTTGTAAATTAAAATAATAATTTGTGTAAAATATTATATTGAATTCTATCTGAATCATGGTATTGAGAACATTGAATAAAGAAAATATATTTGATTTGAAAAGGCATAATTAATTTAATCTCGATACATTACATTTTATGGCGACGAGGAATAAAATTGAAAAATTAAAATATTATAATTTTGCAACAAGTAATAAGCCAAAATTAAGATTATAAAATTTGAAATCATGCCTCAAGAAACACCACCTTCGTATTCGGGGCACATAACAGAATTTAATCACTCTACATCAGAGTTCTACATTTTTAAAAATAAACTGCAGAATTTTTTCTCAATAAATCGAGTAACTGACGATGCAGAGCTAAAGCGTGCATTTTTTTTGAATGCCTTAACTGAAAATACATACAAGTTGCTAGAAACTTTATGTATACCGTCAAAACCGGAGAATTTGCCATTTGCGAATCTGATAAAATTATTAGAGGAGCATTTAACTCCAGTCAGATCGTATTTTGCTGCAAAGATTGCGTTCTATGGAGCACGACAAATGGATGCTGAGTCAATCGCAGATTGGATGGTTAGACTACAAAGTTTAGCTACACCGTGTGGATTCGATGCTGCTAATTTGAAGACAGCATTACGCGATATTTTTGTGGTTGGAATGAAGCCCGGCCCTATCAAAGATCGTTTGTTGGAGGAAGATGGTACTACTTGCGAGTTGGCCAAGCTGAAAGAAATCGCGCTAGCAAAGGAGTCTTCCATGAACGAGAAGTTGTCCTTAGCGTCTGGTTCCATAGCTAGGAATGCGCCGACCGAAGTTTATCACACGCAGGTAAAGGATAAAGATAATTGTCGAGTATGCGGTAAAACTAATCATAAATCATTTAATTGTAAATTCAAAGAGTATATTTGTAATTTTTGTAATAACCAAGGGCATCTTGCTAATGTGTGTAGGAAAAAAAAGGAATTTTTGAAAAATAAATCTGAAAAAGTCGAACCAAATCATAGAAATTCTAGAAATAATTATGTAACAGAAGACGATTCAAGTAATTGTAATTACGTAAACGAAAGTACTGAATATTGTAGTTCATTTTTTAATTTAGAATCTAAAACGAATATTGATGATCATAAATTTAATTTAGAATTAGAAGTTGAGGGTAAGTTCATTAATTTCCAAATTGACACTGGGTCAGCATTTTCAATAATTTCGGATCAATTTTATAGAAATAATTTCGCACATGTTCAAAGTTTGAAATCTAAAGTTGTTTTGATTGATTACGCTGGTATTAAAATTTTCCCTGTTGGTGAAATCATTTTACATGCTAAATATAAGAGTAAATCTTTTGAAATGAAAATTTTAATTATTAAAAATGGAGGACCGCCGTTATTAGGCCGACGAGATTTAGTAAAATTAAATACGAATGTAACATTCTCAGAATTGTTTTACAATAATGATGTAACGCAGTTGTTACAAAATTTAATTGAAAAGTATAGTCTAGTTTTTGCTGATGGTATTGGTACTTATAAAAATGGTAAAATTAATTTAACGTTGAAACCAGATACCGCGCCTAAATTTTTTAAAGCCAGGCCGATTGCATTTGCTTTAAAAACTAAAGTTGAATGTGAACTTGACAGACTTGTTAAAGCGGGGATTTTAACTGCTGTTGAAAATTCTGAATGGGCTACTCCTATAGTGCCAGTTTTAAAAGAAAACGGTCAGATACGCATTTGCGGAGATTTTAAATGCACATTGAATCCAGCACTAGAGCAGCAGTATTACCCACTTCCTAGAATTGAATATTTATTCACTCAATTGCATAATGGAAAAATATTTTCTAAGATTGATTTAAAGGATGCTTATCAGCAAGTTTTATTAACTGATGAAGCTAGTAAATTAACTGTGATTACGACTCACAAAGGTTTGTTTAAATATACGCGTTTACCATTTGGTATATCGGTAGCTCCGTCTGTTTTTCAGCGTATTATGGAACAATTAATAATTAATATACCTGGGGTTGCTTGCTTCTTAGACGATATTATCGTCTCGGCCCCAGATGTAGAAACACATCTAGAGAGGTTAAAATTATTATTTAATAGATTAATGGTAGCTGGTCTGAGAATTAAAAAAGAAAAGTGCAATTTTTTTCAAAAGTCTATTAGCTATTTAGGTCATATAATTGATCAACACGGTCTTCACACGTCCAAAGACAATGTTGAAGCAATTACGAAAGTTCGTGAGCCTAAAAATGTCTCGGAATTAAAATCTTTTATCGGAATGGTGAATTTTTATTATAAATTTATACCAAACTGTGCAAGCCTGTTAAGTCCACTATACAACTTATTAAAAAAGGGGGTTAAATGGATATGGAATGAACCATGCAAAAAAGCGTTTAATGATGTCAAAAATGTTTTATCATCTTCTGATGTGCTAGTTCACTTTAACCCTGACCTCCCGATTAAGTTAACGGTGGATGCTTCCAGTACCGGTATTAGTGCAATTTTATCACACATTTTTTCGGTTGGTGAAAGAGTGATAGCGAATCAGAGTAGAGTATTGTCAAAAGCTGAGAAAAATTATGGTCAAGTGGAAAAAGAAGCCCTTGCAATTATTTTTGGCGTTCAGAAATTTTATCAGTATCTCTACGGTCAGAAATTTATCATTGCCACTGATCACAAACCCTTATTGTCTATATTTAGTCCCAGAAAAGGATTACCCAATATGGCAGCAAGTAGACTGCAGAGATGGGCTAGTTTTTTATCGCAATTTAATTTTGAAATCGTATATATAAAATCAGAAAATAATTACGCTGACTGGTTGTCCAGAGCAACAATAATTAATGAACTTAACGAAACTAATAATAATTCTGTATTTTTAAATTATTTTACTGAAGCAAATATTTTCGATGTACAAACAATAAAAAAAGAAACTCAAAAAGATAATATTTTAATGAAAGTTGTCAATTATACTTTAAATGGTTGGCCGACTGGTGAAGTTTCTCCTGATTTTAAACCGTTTGAAAATCGTAAACATGAGTTATCTGTGGAACAAGGTATTCTTTTGTGGGGGTATAGAGTAATAATTCCTTCAAGTTTAAGAAATATTATTTTACAAAATTTACATTTAACTCATTTAGGGGTTGTTAAGTCTAAATCTTTAGCACGCAGCTATTTTTGGTGGCCTTCATTAGACCAACAAATCGAAGAATTTGTCAAAAATTGTGTTGCGTGTAGTTTTTATCGAAACGCGCCGCAAAGTTCAGAGTTGTCACCATGGCCGTGGCCATCTGAACCTTGGACGCGCATCCATGTTGATTTCTTTGGTCCATTTTTGAATAAATATTTTTTGGTAATTGTTGATGCCACAACCAAGTGGATTGAGTGCTTTGAAGTTTCAAATATGCATGCGAATACTACCATAGAAAAATTGCGAGAAACATTCGCTAGGTTTGGTTTGCCAAAATATTTATGCAGCGACAATCAAACGACATTTTTATCGGACGAGTTTCAATCTTATCTTAAAATGAATGGTATTATACATAAAACGGGAGCCCCATTTCATCCACAAACGAATGGATTGGCAGAAAATGCGGTGAAAACGATGAAAAATGCTATTCGTAAAGCTAAATATATTGACAAAAGTGTCTCAATTTCTACGGTTATTAATCGATTTTTATTTGACTACAGAAACACTGCTCATTTGACTACAAATGAGAGTCCGGCAAAAATGATGTTTGGTCGTAATTTAAAATGTCGTTTTAATTTGATTATTCCGTCAGTTAAAAATACTGTTGAAATTAAACAAGATAAACAAATACAAAATTATAGAGGAAAAAGAACAGTTAAATTTGATGAAAATGAATTAGTTCTTGTGAGAGATTATCGTGGGCAAAAGCCGTCTTGGATTGACGCGATTGTTGTTAAGCCAATTGGTACTAAATTATATCTTTGTAAAACGGTTGAGGATAAGATTTGGCGTAGACACACAAATCAGATCCACAAAAAAGAATCAAATAATGTAAGTCTTCCTTCTACTACAATGATTCCACGATCATCTCTCAACATCACCGATGAAATCATGGACCCTGATAATACAGGAAATAATAATGAATTAAGAGTTCTGCGACGGCGAAGTCAATTGCGACAACCCGTTCGTTTTCCCGAAGGAGTTTGATTAATTTAATTTATTTGAGTTTAAGTTTTATTTCCTTTATTGGGGGAAGATATTGTAGTGTCTAAAAAGGTTTCACTGTAGTTATAAATTGATTGAATAAAAGTATTATATTATGTAAGATTGTAGCAGTTAGCTAATACAGTTTTTGTAAATTAAAATAATAATTTGTGTAAAATATTATATTGAATTCTATCTGAATCATGGTATTGAGAACATTGAATAAAGAAAATATATTTGATTTGAAAAGGCATAATTAATTTAATCTCGATACATTACAAATATGTTTTAGTAAAATGAATATAGTTTATTTTTGAAGGTTACTATACTTCATGAAAAATTTTCAGTAAAACTGAGTTTTGCAAGTGAGTTGAACGAACATATAAACTTGGCCGTTGATATAATACCGTATTACAACCATTACATTATTATGTGAATTGGTGAGATGTTGGATCATCAACCTAAATGAGGAAGATTAGGTAAACGTGCCAGAAACGTTAAAATCATGTCTGTGCAGAAATTGGAAGAGCGATGAGTTGGAAGAAGCTATTACTTGAAGAGCGAGCTATATACATTCATCCTTAGATATTATTATACATAGATCATCACTTCACATCGCAGTTGGTCTTGTAAAACAAAATAATGATACGTTCCAAAAAAAATTAGCTGTGTTTTATTCATCCTTCGGTGTAGAAAGTGTTATATTACACTGGTTTGTTTAGTATTTCAGTGAAATTTGTCACGTATTACATTTATTTATTTTGTAACGTACATATATAAAACAAGCTCACAATCATTAGCCCGTTTGTAACATCTTAATTTTAGAAAAATGTCCCTAGAATAGCATTAAATTAACATGGCACTGCTGTTGAAAAGAAGTATTTTATAAAGAAAGCACCAAAGTTGTTACTATTTTTTGAGTACAACACCCACCAGAGATTGTTTACCCTTTCTCTACCGTCCATAGTTCCAAGTGTACCAAGAATTTACACTGTTGGTAAATCTAACGTACACTTTTCAGTGTAAATATCACTGAGTTTATACCCTACACTACTTATACCAAGCACACAAATAAATCGTTAATGTGTATGTTTTACGTATTTTTTTGTCTTAGATAAATACTTTTTATAATGCTAAAATGTACATAATTAGTAAGTTTAATATTTGACACCTGTTTTTTTCAAGTCTCTGTTTATTTTTGCACCAATAGACTGTGTAATCATTAATTATTATTTATCTGTGGCTTTGTCACTCAATATAAACGACTGTTTCGATTTGAAGTAAACTTACGTAACATTCATGAACTATACATCCGATTGAAATAAAATTTTGTATCCATATAGGGAATACTGAAACTCAAATTATAGCGCACTTGTTTCTTAGGGATTGGACAGTCGGTGGGGGGGGGGGGTAATATTCATAAACTATTCGCTATATTTCCGAAATTGCTTAAACGTCTTTTTACGACTTGAATACAAAACAGCGACATTTCTCTACTATCTTTTGATATGAATGTATTATACATATGAGTCGTCCGGAAGAAATTTTCTAAATGGTGGTGAGAACCAGCGAATCACATCAATTTTTTTTTGCTTACTTTAGAAGAAGTAAGCGAACAGATAGACGCGGACAGCGGCATTGTCTTATGTTATTTAGAGATATTCATAAAAGCTGCTATTTAGAGTATATTAATTTATTAAACATTTTATCTGAATGTAGATATATAGCGCCTAAGGTGAATATGTCAACTTCAAAAGACTTGCCTTGTATATTCCCAAACTTTCGTAAATTTCTCTTCCTTTCTTAACACGTGAATATTAGTTTCACAAGTCTGAAAGACGCGACACATCTGATTTTATTATCAAACAGCTACACTTTCATGTAAATAAGCTTTATATATTTCCAATTTTCAAGCAATTTAAACACGACTTACCTTACTTTAATCATGGAATCATATACTTTTTTCCCTCTCATATCATTCAAATAGAAGCAGGATCTTTGATATTTTTTGTCGTCATTTGACCCATCATTAAATTTATTTTTTGCTTGATTTTCTTCATAATTGATACTGCTAAAAGCTTTATATATGGTTTCACTCGTGTTAACAGACACCTTACATTAACTATCGTCGAATAAAAAGTACTACCTATCTTTATTCTAATTTTGATTGTCTACGTTGTAATAATAAAAGTTTGTGTATACGTTATATCAAAACTCAAGTGCCTACTGCTTGACTAGTAACGTGGCTGTTATTACTCTATAACAGGCCTTCTTAAACTGTGGGTTGCGTAGCAAAATTCTGGGGTTGTGAGAGATTTTAATGTCAAATATTTAAATACAGTGTATTAATATATTCGAACGAACTAAGACGGTCAGAATTCCCTTTTATTTATGTTATTGCAAAAAATGCAATTTTGATGAAAAATAGGGCACATAATTTTTGTAACTATAATAAATACAATTTTACAACTTTTTGTGCAATTTTTAATTTTAGATTTTTGTATGTTTCTAAACGAATTCTAAAACTATATATTTTCATATGTTTATGTAGGTATATTGTTACCTAATAAATAAATCATCAAAAAATATTTATTTATCTTTCTTTTAAATTTATATGGGGTCGCCAGGAAACTCGCAATCATAAATGGGGTCATGAATGAAAAAAGTTTAAGAAGCCCTGCTCTATAACAAAAAAAAAAAAAAACAGGACGAGCAGTGAGCAAATACAAATTTTAGACATTCAGGAATATCAAGTAATAGCATTGGAATTGAAAAATACAGGCAATAAAATTTTCACGATTTCAAAAATCGATTTTTGTATAGGTAGTCACATTAACATAATACATCGATATTTTATGAACAGTTTGCTCTAGCCATGTCCAAAAGGAAATAAAAGTGAGTCCAGCTTTATAGCTGCTTCACTTAATAGCTACTTTGATAGCTGGTTCAGTTGTTAAACCAATGAGAAATATTCTGATGCTATTTTATTTATGCAGTAAAACGACAATAAAACTGAAGTGGATAAAAAAGTAATGAACAAACATGAAGAGTGCGAAGTGTAATTCTCTTGATGACTGAATGAGTTACTGAAAACTTCAGTTATGTTTGCCGTTCATCTACTCTTCTGTGTTGGCAGACTACTTTAATTTCATGTTGAATTGTGTAATAAATACTCACGAGCTCTTTCAGTTTACTGAATGTTTCTAAACCTAATGCTAGAACGGGCCCCTTTCTGATACAACGCAGCCATTCTTTACTTGGTTAAGGTAATACATGCGATGAGGATTAGACAGAATATCACAGAGATTAATTTACAAAAAAATTGAGGTCAGATGAGATTGGCGCTGTCGTTGCGAATAAAATTCGGATTGAATTTTTCGCTGGAATTAGTTCAGAAGACTGTACTGAATATGATAACCTATCATACCAGGTCTTTTAAAATTTGTTTGTAATAAGAAAAAAACCCGGGTCGCAGTGCCAAAACCCTGCCGACAATATAGTGTATTTGCTTGTATAGGGCCGTGTGGTTTTATACTTTATTATGTGAAATTAAGTTTGTTTTTGGGCAAAATAAAAAATTTAACCCCTTAATACACCCCTTAAAATATCATTTTTTTTCTTTATTGTAATATTATTATCAATCTAACGTCTACACTGAATTAAAGACACCCTTCAATAAATAAGTCACTGTTTTCAAAAAATTTGTAAGTCCGGTCCTGTTAAGCCGATTTTATTAAAATTTTAGGGGCACTTTTTAATTGCGACTAATAGGTTAAATGTCAATTTTTAAACGATTCTGAGAATTTTTTCGGTATTTTGGGTATTTTTCAACCCCTAAAAACTACCCTTAAAATGGCCCGATTACGCCCATTTTAAATAGGCTTCTGGCGGTGATGGATTTCAATACGTGGGCCAAATTTCGTTAAAATCAATTAACTCTTTCGAAAGTTATTGCCCGTACACATATATATATATACACGTATATAAATATATATATATATAAACATTTTTAAAAATGGTGCCAAAGTGTTTAGGAGGTTATGAAACGTCGAGAAATTTTGGTCCGACCCCTAGGTCCCGCCATCTGAGCGTCGCCAATAGTGTATGTTGCCATATGGCAAATACACTAAAAACGTTTTCAATCAAACTATTTTTAAAATTAAAACAAATAATTCAAAGGATATTTTATGGAGCAGATAAATTAGTTAATAATTATTTTGTTTAACACAACGTTTCGTAATAATTTATTACTTCTTCAGGTGCTCTATAAACAATAATATAAAATATAAAAATATGTTAGAAATACAAATAAAGAATTAACAATAATATTAAATATCATACATACAACAATATTACATATTAATATTATTAAAATTCTTATTATCTTGTCGCATATTATTGTTTATATGGTCTGTATGTTTTAAATTTTAAATTTTAATGTATGTCATTAAAATAATAAATGAATAGATAAATAAACTAAGTCAAATTGTTATTTATCCAGCCTACTAACATATATGACTGATAGATTAGTCAATTATTATTTTTTTAATAGTGTCTTGTAATTATTAAGTAATCCGTTATACAAATTACTAAGGTATAACGGATTACTTAATAATTACGAGACACTATTAAAAAAAAAACCCGGGTCGCAGTGCCAAAACCCTGCCGACAATATAGTGTATTTGCTTGTATAGGTCCGTGTGGTTTTATACTTTTATTATGTGAAATTAAGTTTTTTTTTGGGCAAAATTAAAATTTAACCCCTTAATACACCCCTTAAAATAACATTTTTTTCTTAATTGTAATATTATTATCAATCTAACGTCTACATCGAATTAAATACATCCTTCAATAAATAAGTCACTATCTGCAAACTAGTGTTTTCATAAAATTTGTAAATCCGGTCCTGTCGGGCTGATTTTATTAAAATTGTGGGGACACTTTTTAATCACTACCAAAGGGTTAAATTTCAATTTTGAAACGATTCGGAGAATTTTTTCGGTATTTTGGGGCCCAAAAACAGTTTTCAACCCCTAAAAACTACCCTTAAAATGGCCCGATTAGGCCCATTTTAAATAGGCTTCTTGCGGTGATGGATCTCAACACGTGGCCCAAATTTCGTTGAAATCAATTAACTCTTTCGAAAGTTATCGCATGTACACATATATATATATATATATATATATATAAATATATATATATATATATATATACATATATATATAAACATTTTTAAAAATGGTGCCAAAGTGTTTAGGAGGTTATGAAACGTCGAGAAATTTTGGTCCGACCCCTAGGTCCCGCCATCCGACCGACGCCAATAGTGTATGTTGCCATATGGCAAATACACTAATAAAAGTAATCATAGTTCTAAAAATTACAAAATTAATAGCGAACGAATTTTCGTAATAGATATCTTTAATATAACAAAAAACGTATCCTACTTCAAAGTTTAAATTTGACAATTCTCCGCATTATTTTGAATTTTGACACATCTAAATATAATATGTTACTTTACATTCATTGCTCATTATATTATGACTTAGTAGTTACTATAACTACTAATATGACACATTGTGCCGCGGAACACCATAATGATCGACCAGGCGTCGATCAGTCTTGTTATCGACCCCACGTACAGAAAATGTGATATCTCCGTTAAATTTAAAGACATCGAAATCCTGTTTTCAGCATTTTTAATGTTATCCTTATTTTCACGATGTAACACCATCATTTTTAGTACTTTCGTCAAACAGAAACGTACTAATTCTAACCAATGACAGTTCAGAACCTAATACGAACTATTTATGTAGAGTATAAGATGCAATCCGGTTATGATCAAGATATTTCAATTTCACTCAACTCTCCTTTGTGGCTATTTTCCTTCTTTTTTCGGAAGAGGAAATGTCCGTCAGTTTATTTATTTGCGTACGCAACGCTCGATCTGGTTTGCTTTGAATGCCAACAACACGAACTATAAATTGTTAACGCTCCGTTTGATAGTTTTTCTTTTTACATCCGAAAGTTTTCAAGACTGATCACAAAACAATTTTCTATTCCACACGTTTTTGAAAGTGTCAGGACAGTATAAATTATTATGTTTTGCGCAGTGTATCCAGTTTACTGAAGAATCGTTGTGAATTATGATGCAGAATTATCAAATCACTAGAAAAAATATTTGATACATTTTTTAAAACAAAAGATAAATAAAATATATATTTGTATTGGAAAACGAGCTGTTAGTTATGATATTTTTATTAATAACAAAAATCGCGAGAATCCGCCGTAATCAACTTGTATTTTTTTGCCAGCATGATTAATTTGAAAAATAAGCAATATGTTTAGTTAAAACATGCACCACAAATAATACTTTTTTAAATTCCCACTTAAACTTAGTTTTAGATCAATATCGAAAATGCTGCAGTAACTTCATTGACTATTATAATCTTTACCGTTTAGTTTACTTTTTTCACCTCTATCGTTCTTTTACCTTCTTGTTGATCTTTTAATATTTAATAAAACGCTTGTGCTAAAACTGCTACTGAAAATTTTATTATATTATTCGAAGTTAAGGCGGGATGCTGTCGTGAAATTATTTATCCATTTTAGAGGTACACTTAGAGCGCTTTATTGATTTCAAATTAAGATATATTTTATATTTCATTATAAAGGTTGACTGAAAATAAATTTCCCAAAAACAGGTCACTCTTCACTGTGTTATTAGTGTATTTGCCATATGGCAACATACACTATTGGCGTCGGTCGGATGGCGGGACCTAGGGGTCGACGTTTCATAACCTCCTAAACACTTTGGCACCATTTTTAAAAATGTTTATATATATATGTGTATATATATATATATATATATATATATATATATATATATATATATATATACAGGGTGTCTCACCGAACGTTGGCTAACATGGGTATCTTTGTTATTAGTGGAGATAGAAAGTCGGTTAAATGGGCAAAGTAGTGCAGAAAATTGGGCTCATTAACATCCCGTCGAAAAAACAATTGAATTTTGACACCCTATGAATTTATTCAGAAAATAGTGAAAATTGCCATTTATGAAAACTGGCCATAACTTTTTTATTTATGAAAATATTTGAAAATTTCATTAACCATTTTTTGATAACTTTTTAAGGTCTTTTCAGTGGCGTAGGTTTAATTTTTTTATTTCCACTACATAATGAGATATTGACATGAACCTTGGTTTTTCTTATGGACGGCATTTTTGATTTTCAGATATTCGAATTCTACTTATTTTTCTGAATAATTTGACATAGCATATCCTATATCTAAACCAATCAGAAGCTACAAAACTGACAAAAATAGCATTTTGGCGTTATCAAAGTGTGCCGTGTAAAACGAAATTTGTTGAAACAAATACATATCGACAGGTTAACAATCTGTCGAGCGATCGCTACAGTTTTGCTAATTCATTTTGTTTTATTTACTCTCTAAGATGGCTCAAGCATTCTCAAATTTGGAGAAACAGGCTATTTTTGCGCATACATTCAGCGTAACAAAAATACCACGTGGGCTCAAGCAGAATACTTGAACCTTTATCCAGAAAGGCTACAGCCTTATTCAATAACTTTTAGGAACTTTTCTCCATTAATTTCAACGTTTGCTAAACCTAATTCTTCTTCACAGTGTTGAATGTTGCCTTTTTTCTTTGAAAATGAACCGTATACCTTTAAATTTTTATTTAAGTTCCTAAAAGTTATTGAATAAGGCTGTCGCCTTTCTGGATAAAGGTTCAAGTATTCTGCTTGAGCCCACATGGTATTTTTGTTACGCTGAATGTATGCGCAAAAATAGCCTGTTTCTCCAAATTTGAAAATGCTTGAGCCATCTTAGAGAGTAAATTAAACAAAATGAATTAGCAAAACTGTAGCGATCGCTCGACAGATTGTTAACCTGTCGATATGTATTTGTTTCAACAAATTTCGTTTTACACGGCACACTTTGATAACGCCAAAAAGCTATTTTTGTCAGTTTTGTAGCTTCTGATTGGTTTAGATATAGGATATGCTATGTCAAATTATTCAGTAAAATAAGTAGAATTCGAATATCTGAAAATCAAAAATGCCGTCCATAAGAAAAACCAAAGTTCATGTCAATATCTCATTATGTAGTGGAAATAAAAAAATTAAACCTACGCCACTGAAAAGACCTTAAAAAGTTATCAAAAAATGGTTAATGAAATTTTCAAATATCTTCATAAATAAAAAAGTTATGGCCAGTTTTCATTAATGGCAATTTTCACTATTTTCTGAATAAATTCATAGGGTGTCAACCGACTTTCTATCTCCACTAATAACAAAGTTACCCATGTTAGCCAACGTTCGGTGAGACACCCTGTATATATATATATATATATATATATATATATATATATATATATATATATATATATATATATATATATATATATATGTGCGGGCAATAACTTTCGAAAGAGTTAATTGATTTTAACTAAATTTGGCCCACATGTTTTACCACCGCACGAACCCTATTTAAAATGGGCCCAATCGGGCCATTTTAAGGGTAGTTTTTAGGGGTTGAAAAATGTTTTTGGGCCCCAAAATACCGAAAAAAATCTCCGAATCATTTCAAAATTCAAATTTTTTATTTTGCCCAAAAACCAAGTTAAGTTCCCATTATAAAGGCACACTGCCTGTATTAGCAAATACACTATATTGTCGGCAGGGTTTTGGCACTGCGACCCGGGTTTTTTTAAATATGTTAATGTTGTATATTTTCAAATTGTAAAACTGCAGTTCAAATCCATCTCAATTTTTCAATTTATAGATATATTTAAAATAAAGTACCAAGGTAATTTTAAACTACCCAAATCTAAAAAAAAAACGAAAATATATATCAAGTGTGTGATAATTTTTATTTTATGACGGAGTTTGACATTATGGTAAAACTAGCGCCTAGCGAGTTTTAACAGTCACACAAGTCATAAAATAATCACGCACGAGATATGTGATACATAGACTTTTTCGCACGTATCCTCTATAAAATAGCTGATATTCACTTCATATTAAGTATGTATTTATAATTATGTCTGATAGTTGAGATTTGAATTGTTCACGAAAACAACGTCTACTATAACTCATATGGATTCAAATTGAAACTGATAGATATTGGAATGGTAAAATCGTATTTTTTTGTCTTATTTTACGAACTAGTGTGAAATGGGTCATTTTACTACCGCTATAGAGGCAGCTATTTTATAGGGTATCATGCAAAAATATATTAAAACATTTTTATATTATACATATAATACTTCAATAACGTTTAAGTTTTAAATACAGAAATGTGAAATTAGATAATTAAAACTACGCTACTGCAATGTTTACGCTAAAAAATGTTAATATTAAAACAGATAAAACATAATAAATAAGCAGGCTCTGCAGATAACTGGATCTTCATTAATGTCGGTTTACAGCGGTTGTACGAGGAAGTTTTTTTTAATTAAAAATATAAACACAAATAACATACCAAAATTAACTAGTTTCGGATATGACGTGTGTGATATTTACATACTGAAAGTTTGTTACCTACCACACGAGAATATTCTATGACAAGCTGGTTTATTATACAAATTTAAAATAAAATAATTAACATTTTGTAATCTATATTTTGAATTAAAATAGGGACTGCAGATAGTATTTGGAAAAAAGATCTAAATATAAAATATTAGACAATACCACAAAAGATAAAAGATATATTAGTAGATATTTTAACATACGCTTGTAGCTACATACCAGCTGAATTAATTTAGTATAATAGCTTATGTCTGCTATAATTGTTAAGAAACATTCATTGTTGTAGCACCATATTAGAAAAATTTATTATTCCAACACGTCACCGTCTGGATTTAAACCAGAATCTTTCCACTTTCGCGGCGGAATGAGTTAATCAGTTACTCAACGGTGCACACAATTCAACATTTTAATCCTTCATAATATAGTGATATACAACACTCAAATTCACTACATGCGAGAGCCAATTATTTTTAGCTATAGCTAGACATTAACTCTCACAGTAGCGAGGGCTCTAGAATGAATAAAAGATATAGTATAATAGGAAAATATCTAATTTTAATTAGATGTTCTCATACAATACAATGCATCTTTTACTTAACATCGCCCAAAAACGGTTACAGCTTTCTCGATGCTATTTATAAAGTCAAAATGTGTAGGTAAATGTCGAATGAAGAACCAAGAATCACATTAGAGATTCTACAGGCGAAAAGTAGAAACAAAAATTTTGGAAAAACCTGCAACATGAAAAAATATGTATACCTAGATTCTTTCACACGAAGTCAAAACATTTTTTCAAAAATTTAGCTGCAGGATCTGTAGTGTGATTCTTGATCTTACCTGAACACTTTAGCTTTAAAATAGTGTCGGGAGAGCTGTAACCATTTTTAAGCGAGAAAAAGGAATTTGAGATGAAGAATGCAGGTGATACTGGTAAGTAGCATATTATATGAGACTATAAGTTACTTTTAAAAGTAGATATTTGAAAAATTCCTTAGATATTAAAAGTCTCTTAGACATAGTTGGGGGGCGCCTGTTATTGTAATTGAGGACGTACGATAATTTAATATTTTTGCTACAAGGAGTTTCTATTACTTAAAACACCCCTGTAATGTAAGAAAGTTAAAATTTGACTATGTATTTTAAACAGACATTACGTAGATAAACTTGACGTTAGCTCCGGAAGCAAAAATGTGTCTACAAATTTTTGGACTGGAATGATGCTAAAAGTTATTCCGGTTTAAATAGAGCAAAAACCGAAAAAAGAGGAAACCAAGGGCATGTAGCTAGGCGAGTAGGGAATAGGGAATACGTAAAGACAGCTTATGTACGCACAAATACATACATATCAACACACCAGTGGCGTCGGTGCCGTCAGTTCCCATAAAGTCATTTTTAACCAAATTTTCAAACGACAGAAATTTTCGGAAAAAAAAGAAACATTAAAAAACTCGTTTTATAGAAAAATAATGTGCAGTAACCTTTTCAAATAGTTTGTTTTGGATTTCGAAATCAAGACCAGATGATATTATAAGTCGCTATATGATGGTACATGACGTCATGAAAACGTGTACATAGAAGTAAATAGATATGGTTTTCTTGGGAGAAAACCACATTCATTATTTCTAAGAGTACATTTTTTGTGACGTCATTTATTGTCACATTACGGCCGCTATATTACGGTGCCGCTATTTTAGAAATCCAATGCTTAAATGCGATGCGAGTATGTAATTGTTAGGGTGAATAACTAAAAAGTTTGCGCTCACATAAATACCGGAAAACAAGTGCTATAATCTTGTTTTGTTAGGAAAGTCGGAAGATAAAATAAAAGATAATTTTAACAATTAACAAAAATGTATTTCTTTGAATGTTGTAGAGCGATAAACATTTATAGAATTAATGTTCAAATTATTCACAAAATGTAAGTTTTAAATTTGTTTGCAATAACCTTTTTTTGATACAGTTGAATAACTAAACATTTATGTAACAAATAATACAGAGTACAGAGTGGTTTAAAAATAGTAGTTTTGCAGTACGTTGGTCTACAATACAAATACATATTTTATTAACAAAATCTTCATAATCATATAATTCCTGTACGCTCCTGGTATACAAAAATGCACATCTAGTAACAGACAGCTCCCTTACAAAGATTATGTAAGTGGAACGTGGAGGATAAATTACGAGCCGAGCGTGTTTCGTCCATTCACCGCCATTTTCTTTCCACTCAGTGTTCCCAACATGCTCCGACCAAACTGTGCAAAATCGTCTAGTCTTATCAGATAAGTCCTATGATCAGCTTGTTTTGAATTCTTGTCACTCGCTACACAATTGACTGAAGCGTGCATGTCTTCGGGGTTGAGGTATAAAAGCAGTCTGATAAATCTTGATGTCTACTGAACGCAGTACAAGCAAGTGAAAGTTTTGCTAAAACTAGAAATGTTACTAGCTTTTGCCTGCGGCTCCGTTTGCGTGAACACGGAACCTCCTTAAAAATATAATATATAGATGGAGAGAGGTTACATATTGCTCCTAGTTATAGACTCCTCTGTGCATGTAACATTTCATTCAAATCGGTTGTCTTCTACAGGCGTGTTAATTTAGGTGCCAACGGAAATTTTATTATTAAGGCACCGCTGTCTGTCAATCCGTCCATCCATTCTTTTGTCATAGGGCTGTATTTTTAGAACTATAATTAGTAGGATAAACTCCTAGTCATTGGACAGAACACATTTTGCAGATTTGAATGACTCATTTTATGAGTCATTCAAATCTGCTTTAGTATCGTTCTTATTCTTATTATAATGTCCAATGACTAGGAGTTTACCCTAGATATTTGAAATTTTCTCAGACTGCTATGGCCGCTACAAAAACAAATAATAAAAATAAAAAAAAAAACCGGGTCACAGTGCCAAAACCCTGCCGACAATATAGTCTATTTGTTTCTATAGGCAGTGTGGCTTTATTTCTTTGGGCAAAATAAAAAATTTGACCCCTTAATATAGGTACCCCTTAAAATAACATTTTTTTTCTTAAACGCAATATTATTATCAATCGAACCTCTATATACCAAATTACATACAACTTTCAGTAAATAATTCACTACCTGCATACTAGTGTTTTCAGCAAATTTGTAAATCCGGTCCTGTCGGGCGATTTTATTAGTGCCATATGGCAACATACACTATTGGCATCGGTCGGATGGCGGGACCTAGGGGTCGGACCAAAATTTCTCGACGTTTCATAACCTTATAACCTCCTAAACACTTTGGCACCATTTTTGAAAATGTTTATATATATATATGTATATATATATATATATATAGCCCGCACACATATATACCTATATATATATATATATATATATATATATATATATATATATATATATATATATATATATATATATATAGGTATATATGTGTGCGGGCTATAACTTTCGAAGAAGTTAATTTATTTTAATGAAATTTGGCACACATGTTGGAATCCATCACCGCACGAAGCCTATTTAAAATGGGCCCAATCGGGCCATTTTAAGGGTAGTTTTTAGGGGTTGAAAAATGTTTTTGGGGCCCAAAATACTGAAAAAATTCTCCGAATCGTTTCAAAATTGAAATTTAACCCTCCGCTGGTAATTAAAAAGTGTCCCTAAAATTTTAATAAAATCGGCCTGACAGGGCCGGACTTACAAATTTTATGAAAACACTAGTTTGCAGATAGTGAATTATTTACTGAAAGTTGCATATAATTTGGTATAGAGGTTCGATTGATAATAATATTGCAATTAAGAAAAAAAAATGTTATTTTAAGGGCTGTATTAAGAAGTAATTTTTTTTTTACCCAAAAACCAACTTAAGTTCGCATAATAAAGCCACACTGCCTGTATTAGCAAATACACTATATTGTCGGCAGGGTTTTGGCACTGCGACCCGGGTTTTATTAAAATTTTAAGAGAACTTTTTAATTGCTATTAAAGGGTCAAATTTCAATTTTGAAACGATTCTGAGAATTTTTTTAGGTATTTTTGGGCCCAAAAACATTTTTAACTCCTAAAAACCACCCTTAAATTGATCCGATTGGGCCCATTTTAAATAGGCTTCGTGCGGTGATAGATTCCTATTTGTGTGCCAAATTTCGTTAAATGTTGCCATATGGTAAATACACTAATAAAGCTAAAAATTAAAGTCACTGAAAGCCATGTTGACTTTGACGGCTTGACGCCTGTACTGCTGGCGACATATGTCACGATTTTATTAAAACGTCTTAAAAAGTAAGCTGTGGAAAAATGGTTGTCAAAACTTTGATTAATAAATTCGCTTTTTATGCGTTTAGTTATAACAAACTTATGAAACTATTGATTGAAAACCATGTAATATAATTTTTTATAAAATAATTATTTTGGTTACAAAAAAATTAACTAAAATTAGCAGTCACACCAAACGGAATTTTTAAGGCGCTTGTAGGTTGAGCATTTTAGCTTAATGAACGTGTTTGATTTTACTAAACTATTTAAAAAAAATATGTAGTGTTAGATATTGTACGGTGGTACGGAACCCTTTGTGTGCGAGTCCGACTCGCAGTTGGTCATTTTTTTAAATTAGTTACTACCTATATAAGTTAACAGCGTTTACATTTTTGACACATACGAAATATGGAAACTTTCAAATAATATATAAATATATGGCATCAAAGGCGTAGCTACCGCCGTATCTGCCGTATCAATTATACAGGGCCCCCGGGCCACGGGGGCCTCCAACGTGCGTAAGCAAAAATTAATAAAAACTTCCCAAATTTTTTTTATTTCAGAAATGACAAAAGTCAAAAAAAGCAATTTCTTTTTTTCCCGCGTAAAGCGTGTGTTCAAAAATTGGCAACACCCTAGATCGGTTATCGCGGGCTGCGGGATTTCCCCGTTTAAGTCATTTACTTCAACGGGGGAAGGGCCCCCAAACAAATTTTTATACGGGGCCCCGTCAAGGCACGCTACGCTTCTGTATGGCATAACCTACTTTAGTGTTATTATGAAACACTAATTGTTAGAGTCACAATGCATTATTAGAAAAAAATATTTTCTAACAATTTCACTACCAGGACACAAACCCGAAACTTCCACTATCATGGCGGAGCAGTGTTTTGACGTTTCAATAAATTTACATTTCGAAAGGTATGAAGAAGGGGTAAAATAAACTGGTACTCGAAGTTTGTTAAAATAATTTGTTCTATAATTTATTACGTCCTTGATTTATGGTATAAGTGGTATTTTAATTAATTTTTCCTGTAAATATAAGGGAAAATGAGAAATAGCTCCTTTGGGAAATGTTCCAGATCGGAACAGTTGGTTTTTATTTTAATTGTTTAAAAACCAATGTTTTTTAGTAACTAAGGAAAATATAAACAAGTTAGAAAAATTTTTCCAAATTGAAACTACGTGTGACAGTCATACAAAATTATAAATTATAAACAAAGTGCACATAATAATGTATAGAATAATTATAGGTTTTTAATAAAAAATATAAAACTCAAACGTGTGTTTTATGAACGGTCCTTCGAGCAATTTATAAAAACCCATATTTCTGGCCACTTAGAGTCAGAAATATCAAACATTTTTTGGTTCATTCGAGCCGGATTTATGGACAACTGGTGAAACTACATTGGATAAAAGCCAAAGGCTTATTTAAAACGAAGAAACTGCTGGTAAGATTAAGAAAATAACAATTTTCTATAATTACAAAAAAGTGTCCAAATCAAGTAAGACGCAGACAATTGCATTCCGCAACAGGATCAATAAGGACAGCGTAAATGGTTTAGTCACCTAGGCAACGAAAAACAGCAGCGCAGATTAACTCTACTCTGGACATATTGTTGAATACAAAACACAGTTGCTATTTACAAGGCAAGTTTGATTCAACTAATTTCAGGTACGATTGATCAATTGCATCAAAAATAAGTGTGCTGTGAATTAACAGTGATTTAAATTTACTACATAATATTTGAGCCATCTAATAAGACAATTTGTGCTAATCCACTTTAAATTTGACATTTAAATTGGTGAAACTAGTGACATTTCAGATAAAAATACAATTATTGTAAACGTCAATTCATCTCACAAAACAGCATTTACTATTCATTGCCTTTCTTAAATCACAATGGCCAATATTGATGCTTTAATGAAACAACGAACGAGTGTAAAAGGACGAATAACTCGAATTCATAATTTTGCACAATCATTTGATGATACCAGAGATTTATCAGAATTGTCAGTTCGAGCATCAGATTTAGATGATTTATTTAGACAGTTCAATGATATACAATTGCAAATTGAAAATTTTGATGAAAATGATGATAGATTTGCGATAAATGAAACTGAAAGAGATACCATGGAAACCAAATATTTTTCAACTAAAAGTCTGATAGAAATCAAGCTACAGAAACAAAATTCTGTATCACGTGATTCTGGTAACGCTAGTAACTGCTGTTCTGTAAATAATAAAAATCACGAACCGCATACAACTGTCAGATTGCCGCCACTCAATATTCCGATATTTGATGGTAAATTGAAAGATTGGCCCACATTTAAAAATTTATTTGACTCAGTTATTCACAACAATGTGAATCTATCAACTATACAAAAATTCAATTATCTCAAATCCGTGTTAAAAGATGAAGCCTCTAGTTTGGTTAGTTCTTTAATCATAAACGAAGAAAATTATCAACGAGCGCTTGACAATTTAACAAGAAAATATGATAATGTAACTGTTGTTGCTAATTTTCATTTAAATTCTATTTATAATTGGCAGTCAGTAAATAAAAATAATTTAAACCAATTTATATTAAATTTAGAACAAAGTTTAGATTCTTTACGCTCTTTAAAGGTTCCAGTTGAGCATTGGGACTTGATTTTAGTTTACATAGTCACACAGAAATTAGACAACGCACTCCGTTCCGCCTGGGAACTACAAGTTAATTCTAATGAATTACCGACTATCAAGAACTTAATTGAATTTTTAAATCAAAGAGCAAGTGCCTTCGAACGTATAAATGAGGGACAATTGAACAAAAAGGTAACGCATGTCGCTATAAACCCACAAATAGCGACAATAAAATGTATCAATTGTAATGAAAGCCATCTGTTATTTAAATGTCCAAAGTTCTTAGCAATGCAAGTACATGAGCGAAATGAATTCTGTAAAAACAAAAAACTATGTTTCAACTGTCTAAAATTATATAAAGTCAACCACAAATGTTCTGAAATCAACTGCAAAATGTGCAGCAAAAGACATCATACGTTACTTCATAATAAAAATATTAATTTCAGTGTGCCAAACGACACACAAAAGTCAAATAATGCAACAGATCAACAGATCAATAATAATGAGGTTTGTTCCATGACACTATGGACACCGAATCAGGCAAGTGCTAACTATTCTGCCAGAAAAGGTAGTTACCAGCCTATGACAATGTCAGTCAATGACAATAAAAGCCAAGTGCTACTTTCAACAGCAGTTGTTAAAATTCAAGCTGACTCAGGTCAGTGGCAATTTGCTAGAATTTTGCTAGACTCAGCTAGTGAAGTTCACTTAATTTCTAAAAAATTAGTCTCGCGATTGAATTTGAAACGTCAAGTCAATCCGACTATAATACAAGGTTTAAGCAATTCAAGAACGAACACTCAGAGCAGTGTTTCCGTTAAAATTCAGTCTAGAATAAGTAATTGTCACTACCGAATGCAATGTTTAGTAGTTGATCAAATAACAATTCCTTTACCACATCAATATGTTAACACTGAGGAATTTATCATTCCATCAAATCACAAATTAGCTGATCCAACATTCAATATACCCGGCGAGATAGATATTTTACTAGGAGCTCAATTATTCTTTGAAATAATGCGAACCGGTCACGTAAAATTAGGACCTTATTCTCTTCATTTGAACAAAACTGTTTTCGGTTGGATTGTATCTGGTTCTTTAACTCCAGCTCCAGTAGCGTTTAATTTAGTTGTCAGTTTACATACCCACGTATTAAGTTTCAATGAACAATTACAGCCATTTTCGCAGCTTGAAAAAGTTTCAAACAAAATTGTTTTATCAGTGCAAGATAAATTATACGAGCAAAGCTGTGAAAATTCAGTAACTAGTGATAAAATGGGTCGATACACAGTTGATCTCCCATTAATACAAGATGAAGTTCAGCAATTAGGCGATTCTTTTCCAATAGGTTACAGATGCCTTCAATCATTAGAAAAACAGTTTTCAAAGAATCAGATTCTATACAATGAATATAAAAAGTTTATAGAAGGATATGTAGAATTAGGCCACGCTTATTACGTTCCTCTAAGAAATCCCAATGAAAAGCGGTACCAATCCCTTCAAAGTGTGCTCTGGAGAGACTCTCCAGACAGGCATTTAAAATGTCTTCAATTGAAAACCGTAACTTATGGTATTAAAAGTGCTGCTTACTTAGCATATCGAACATTGTTACAATTAGCTACAACCACTGTTAAGAAAAAGGAACAATTATTTGTACAGTTCCCTAAGTTTTCAAACTTCCGTACTCTCAAACGGGTGCTAGCTTATTGTTTTAGGTTTGCTACAAACTCTACACCTAATGTAGAAAAGTTGCTAGGACTACTTAGCGTTCCTGAGCTCATAAAAGTCATAATTTTATTGTCAAACAAATTCAAAATGACGCATTTTCTCATGAAATTCGTCAGATTTCTCTAAATAATTCTATGGAATATAAAAACAATATCAATTGTAGTCTTTTAAAAGGACTAACACCATTTATCGACAAAGACGGCGTCCTCAGAGTAGGTGGACGAATTAAACATGCAAATATTCAGTTTGATCAGAAACATCCTATTATTCTTCCGTCTAAAAATCATGTTACAACGCTCATTATCAAACAGTTGCATTTAAAATTATTTCATGCCGGAATTCAACATTCACTTACTAATTTACGTTTAAAATACTGGCCTATCAATGGTCGCGCTTTACCAAAAGATCGAGTTGCAGTCAATAGACCTTTCTTAAATGTAGGCATTGACTTTGGCGGCCCTATTTATATTAAATCATTACGCTTACGAAAAGCTATACTTACAAAAGGATACATATGTCTTTTTGTTTGCTTGTCCACTCGAGCTATACCTCTAGAGTTCGTTACTGAGTTAACAACAGAAGCCTTTTTAGCAGCATTAAAAGATTCATTTCACGTAGAGGTGTGTGTAGTACAATATATTTAGATAACGCTACCAATTTTTAAGGTGCATTCAATGAGTTACAAAAACTCTATCATATTGTTTAAAAACCAAAATGATTACAGTAAAATAATTAATTTTACTAGCGAACTGAATATTTCGTGGAAATTTACAGTACCTTGTGCCAGTCACATGGGTGGATTGTATGAAGCTGGAATCAAGTCAGTTAAAACCTTTCTTAAAAAACAGTTAGGAAATGCTCATTTAACTTACGAAGAACTTTATACTGTTCTGACTCAAATTGAGGCAATACTGAATTCACGACTTTTGTGCGCGGTTAGTGATCTCCCTGATGATTTGACGTGCTTGACGCCTTCACATTTTCTTATAGGAGAATCATTACAAAATATACATGAACCTGACATATTATGTAATATACCATTAAATAAATTATCGTTGTGGCAAAGAATTACACAACTAAAACAACAGTTTTGGAAACAATGGTCAAATCAGTATTTAACTGAATTACAACAAAGACCAAAATGGTGTACTCCTAAACCCAATATCGCTGTTGGTGACTTGGTTCTAATAAAGGAAGACGCCACTCCTCCTTTATCATGGCCAAAAGCCAGAGTTCTTAAAGTTTTTAAAAACAAAACAGACGATTTAGTTCGCTCTGCTCTTCTAAAAACGGAGAAAGGCGAATTCCATCGTCCTGTTAATAAGTTAATATTACTTCCGCTTAAGAGTTAATTGTTCTAATTTCATTTTCAATTTCAATTTTTTATGCTTCCGCATCCGGCGTGGGCTGCATGTTCCAGATCGGAACAGTTGGTTTTTATTTTAATTGTTTAAAAACCAATGTTTTTTAGTAACTAAGGAAAATATAAACAAGTTAGAAAAATTTTTCCAAATTGAAACTACGTGTGACAGTCATACAAAATTATAAATTATAAACAAAGTGCACATAATAATGTATAGAATAATTATAGGTTTTTAATAAAAAATATAAAACTCAAACGTGTGTTTTATGAACGGTCCTTCGAGCAATTTATAAAAACCCATATTTCTGGCCACTTAGAGTCAGAAATATCAAACAGGAAACAAAAATTCGTGCAGGTGTCAAAGTATAAACGCTGTGTTTTCAAGCTACGTCTAAAATACCGAATACGTAAAACAGTACGTTAATTTCTTTTCATTCATATATAGTGAATGTGCCAGAAGTTGTTTTAACAAAAGTAAACTTTTTAGTCATTTCCAATATAAACTTAGTTAGAAAATTTCCAATTTTTTTTAAGTGAAACTTCTTTAGCGACGTATGTGTTTGATTTTCTGTGACGTGTAGAAGATTAACCTCGAGCGTGAGAAAGGAATGGACAATTGTAATTTGTACATAACTATATAAGTATTTTTACATTAACACGTGTATAATCTATGTGGCCAGATTGATCTATTAAATAGATCTGCGTGAGTTTAATAACATTGGATAACTGTCAAAGTACTATATAATAGAAAAAGTGCGTGAGGATAACTAATTTTTGTACATTGTATAATGTACAGTGTTTTATTGTTGATATATTATCCATGTTTTTCTAAACACATATAAATGTGTGCATGCGCATGCGTCATATTAACTGCGTCATTCTTCAGCTGTAGTAAATATAATTTCGAAAGAAGTATTATGTCCTTTATGAGTCTATGGTCGTGGAACAAATTGCTATTAGTAAAAATGTCGAATATTATTCACATCCTATATTAATAAAAAAATCAAATGAAGTGTTCTTATAGAAAAACTAACACTGACTCGAATAAGCGCACGCTAAAGTTTGTATTAATGTAGGTTACTATTTAATGCAAAAGACTAAAAGTCCAATCCAGGTTTAAAATGTTATTATTATTATAATTTATAAGGATCAATCCAAGTCGCCCCTTCGAATATGACATCTGGGGTAGACCATCCCCCTGCAGCCCATTAGCAACCCCACGGTATTTAATATTTCATTTTTTGTAACTTTCTTCTGTCTTAACAATCCTGTTTATTCCTTAGACCATTATAAAAGATTATAAAAGATCACAAATTATAGTATTGAAAATATTTTTAAAAAAAACGAAAATGCGGATGAAAGTTGTAAAAAAGAGAAGCGGGTATAAGTTATTATAGAATATTTGATGCAGCAGACGAAGATGAACGATAGCATTAGGAGCATTATTTAACAGATACAAACTTTATACATGTATATTCTTTGAGTCTCCCGGAGTTCCCAGAATCTGCGTCTCGTACGTTCTCGTTCATTAAGTCTAAATTGCATAATTTACATCGCATTAAGATGTTGTATATACAACAAAATGACTATACTCGGATCTAAACTGATGACAATAAACTGAGAAACTTTACAAATAGTCTTAATTTTTGTAACTTCTACGAAGTTTTGTCATAGGAATGTCTGCCTCAAGCTTATCTGTCCTCTGATTACCTTAAAGATCTTTCTAGCAATCAGTGTTTTTTATCGTCGGAAGTCTGAGTTGACAATATTTTTTCGTTTGTAAATTGTGTGAAGACCTTTCGTACGAATATGTGCCCTTAGTCATTATAGTTTCGAATTTTCCTAATCATATTACTAATTTCAATAAAATTTATAAGTTTTTGAAACGTTATCAGGAAGTCAAAGTTAACATGTGTGATCTTTCTTAATCTCTAATAATTTATTCAAGTTATTTGTGTTGAAAAATCATTACGCTTTAAAAATTACTAGATATCAGAAATTATATAATTTATTAATGAATAAGTGATGCAAATTTTCATAAAAGCGTTACTATTAAGTGACTTTTCAACGGAAACTACTACATTTCAACATATTTGGATTAATTATAGTATTTTTATTTCATACATGACATTTTTTAAAATACATTTTTAAATATAAGAAACTCATATAAAAGACATGTCTAATCTGCTTGTATTATTGTTTATATTTGTGAGATTTAAAAATACAAAAAACTAATTTTAAACAGTACGTGATGCTGACAGATTGTGGATTATAGATGCTCGATAGTTAAGGTTGTAGAGGGTGATGCTAATTTTGTGAGTAGTATATGCATATATAATTGTCTAACAGCTGATGCGGAATATGCTAATAGCCTGGTGGGCTGGTGTATGTTACTTTTAATAGCATCTTACATCCTTTATGGCTCATTTAAGTATCTTAGAAAAGATATTTTCTCTTCAAAGAAGATTATCTGCATGATACGTATTATGTATAAAGAAGCGGGTAGCTCCGGATATTTATTGCTCATAAGATGTTTCGCGTTGATAAACTATAACTAAGGAAGGCAAATTTGCAATGTTTTACTACTCGCCATTTGAACTTACCGCAATATGAACGATTTCAGTAGAAAATTAACTGTATGATTTAGGAAATTGCTTACATGTATCGAATACAAATTCTTGGTAAAGACATTCAATTTTTTCTTATGTAGGTAGCCTTGTAACAATTCATACCAACGTTGAATAAGTTAGGATAAAATCTGTGGCGCACGATCAATAAAACGGGAATACTGAGATTATAATTGCATTTCCACTAACGTTTCGGTAGGCTTTGCACCATCTTCAGATTTCAAATGCTTCAAAAGCGTACCGAAACGTTAGTGAAAATGCAATTTTTATTTCAATATTGCTGTTTTATTGATCCTGCGTCAGGGATTTTATCCTAACTTATTCAACATTCATCAGGGATCACAACCACTCTAATTAGGTTCTTTTAATTAGAGTCAGCCTCGTATTCATACTAACATTGTTGTCTGAAATCTGTATTTCACTAATATAAGTGAAAATGTACATTGTATAAACTATAAAAACATCATTTCTTTCACGACATATAAAACCAAACAAAATAATTCTGTTTTTAGTGACATACGCATTTTATAAATAAAGCTAGTTTTTAAACGCGTGGCTTTAAACTTTTTGTTTAACATTTCAAATGTCTGTATAATCATTTCAATTGACAAAGAAATTATAAGGGATATATCAAAACACAATTGTAAGAAATTAAATGATGAAACCAATAAATAAACAAGAAAAAAATTGTTAAATAAAGGATATTTAATTCAGTAATGTGAACTGCGTCCTGTATCAACACAGAATTCTACTGCATCCGCTTACAATTTTTAAAATATCAGTATATACACAGTTTACATAACATTACACAATTCATAGAACAATACTGGATATCTTATAACCCGGGCGTCAGACATAGCAACAATATTTGAACACTTATTTGAACATTTGTTTTAACTAGGGATGGGGATTATAAATCGATTATTCGAAATAATGGATTATTTTCCTGCCAATCGATTCCGATTATTTCGAAAAACCGAGTATTTTATTACCCTAAAATCGGATAATCGGTCCAAAAAAGAATATTTTTTCCGATTTTATAGAAGAAAATTTTTTTATTGTTCTTCTATAAAATCGGGAAAAATATTCTTTTTGTGATTATTTCGAATAATCGATTTATAATCCCCATCCCTAGTTAAAACAAGTGTTCAAATAAGTCTTCAAATATTGTTGCTATGTCTGGCGCTGGCATTACACCATATTTATTAATATCATTTTCTTCATACCCTGTCGATTTGCAGAAAACCTAACATTTATGCACTGCTGGAATTACTCGCATGCGCCTTCTGCAACGGTGGACCGAAACAGTTTTCTCGTGTACACTAATACG
The DNA here is from genome assembly GCA_034508555.1 of Venustoraphidia nigricollis. Lineage (NCBI taxonomy): Eukaryota > Metazoa > Arthropoda > Insecta > Raphidioptera > Raphidiidae > Venustoraphidia > Venustoraphidia nigricollis. The sequence continues at coordinate 1,505,462 of JAVRKA010000068.1, forward strand.
AAAGTACGTATTTCGACCGTGTATGAAGAAAAATAGTATACAATATACGGGTAGAAAGTTGAAATTTCTGCCCTTACGGTGTAAGATATAATTATACTATTTTTGTAGCGATAATGGCCACAGATGCCATATCGCATTTGTTTGTTAATTAAAAAAAAAAGAGAAAAAATTTGGATAACACAATTTACGTTTTTAATGATAGGTGCTTGCTGTTTGATAATTGTAGAAGTTTTTCGTCGTGATGGAAATGGAATAATGAAAACTTCAATAAAAACTGAAGTTAGCAGGAAGCCCTCACAATCTTTTGTTTTCGTTAAGATAATAGGAAAACGTATATATTTACAGGAGCAAAATTCGAATTAAAAACTTCAGTCGTAACCCAAGTTAAAAGAATAAATATCTTAATATTAAAAAGTTTCTCTCTGTTTCTGTTTAATTTCATCTTACCTGTCGCAAAAAAGCAAACCGAAACATTTCCAAAGCTATTTAAACTTTTCTATGTACATGATGTATATAATTGTCTTTAAAAAAGTTTGTCATTTCAATTGAAAGATGCGACGGTAAAAAAAACTTTTTATATTTATGAGAAATGAAAGATTCACATTTTCTGAATAAACATGCATATGTAGGAAAAAGGCAAACCTTTCCTCTTCGAACACAATTTTAGACTTTTTTATGACTGTAACAAAGAAATACGTGATTTAACTAAAAAAGAAAAGTATGTAGGACGGGGAAATGGAAAAATAAGGAACAGTATTGCCTGCTATTTGTACCGTTGTGAATTGTGATGCAAGAACAATAAAAATGTAAAAGAATTTTCATCTAATATTTTTTATTGTCTCTCACAGTATTTAACTTATTGGTTGTAAATGTTGCTTAAATGAAAAAAAAAGAATGTGCCATATTTCGAAATGTTTATAAAGTAGTGCGACCTTCAATTTTTACTCGACCCTACACAAAAATTTCCCATAAGGCTGTCGGAACGCTTTGAATTTAAGCCAAAAATAGAGCTTCGGCTGACTGTAGACTTATTCGTCAACATTCTGCAAAAATTCTTTCTCTATAAGGAAGATAAAGGACAAATCTAGGTCTCTAATGGACTACTTTTGTAATTTATGTACGATTTACTAGAAAAAATTTGGCATTAATTGTGCTAAAAAAACACGTTTTCAATGTCACACTATGACCTTATTCGTACTTATTTCACAAAACTGTTCCATCACAAACCTAAAGTGACTTTTCCTTTTTCGGAAAAGTTTTGTAAATCTTCAAAATATTTCCAAAAATTAGAGTAATCAGTTGACAGCGGCACCCTTGCAATCAAATTTTTTAGCCTCGTAGTTGGCACCAGCCAAAAATTGAAACGTGCGGGTGATTTGAGCGAGACAGAGCTAAAGAAGGCCACACCCACAATATGTCTTTTGCCTACCTCGTCCCTTACCGCTGGGTCTTAGCACAAACAAAATTTGGAGCGTTCTGACAGCCTTAAGTGTATTGCTTTTCCTTTTATCTACCTTTTCAAAAGTGCTCGTAGTACCTACTTAATAATAGAGTCATAGTGAATTATTTACGTAGTCTTCTATTTGAATGCAGATAGAAAAGGTGATTGCAGATTGAAACGTTAAATTATTCAATCCCTTTTTGAGTCGGTCTAATTAAAAAAAAACTGTTTTATTTCACACTTTAGTGTTTCAATATTATTTCGTCACCTGGATAATACGAAGAGTCGAGTGCCTTTTCTCATACCATTCAAACAATGTGACTAAAATTGGTCTAGTGGTTACTGAGATAATCGCATGTATTCCCGACTTGCATTACATTTTCACTGACTGCTCATTCTAACTTTATCGTAGCATAGTAATGTTAATTCATAATAAGAAACTCGAGTCGCAGTGCAAAAACCCTGCCGACAATATAGTGTATTTGCTAATATAGGCAGTGTGGCTTTATTATGCGAACTTAAGTTAGTTTTTTGGGCAAAATAAAAAATTTGACTCCTTAATACACCCTTTAAAACAACATTTTTTTCTCAGTTGCAATATTATTATCAATCGAACCTCTATACTAAATGATATACACCTTTAGCAAATAATTCACTGTCTGCAAACTAGTGTTTACATTAAATTTGTAAATCCGGTCCTGTCAGGCCGATTTTTTTAAAATTTTAGGAACACATTTTAATTACTATCAGAGGGTTAAATTTCAATTTTGAAACGATTCGAAGAATTTTTTCGGTATTTTGGGGCCCAAAAACATTTTTCAACCCCTAAAAACTACCCTTAAAATGGCCCGATTAGGCCCATTTTAAATAGGCTTCTTGCGGTGATGGATTTCAACGCGTGTGCCAAATTTAGTTGAAATCAATTAACTCTTTCGAAAGTTATTGCCCGCACATATATATATATATATATATATATATATATATATATATATATATATATATATATACATATATATATAAACATTTTTAAAAATGGTGCCAAAGTGTTTAGGAGGTTATGAAACGTCGAGAAATTTTGGTCCGACCCCTAGGTCCCGCCATTCGACTGATGCCAATAGTGTATGTTGCCATATGGCAAATACACTAACTACACCCATACATGCACGACAGAATTTATAGCCTCTTTTTTAAATCGGTTAAGTTTCCAGTTTGCAAACCTGTATCGTAGAGTGTGTATATAATTAATAGGCCCCATTAGTTATATTACACTATGCAATAAAATTCACGTGTTTGTTACCGACAAGGTAAATTATTTTAATAGAAATTGGCAAAGTACGTTCTATGCTGGGTTGATCCTGTTAACTGTGTTTACATATTTAAGCTCTACTTTGCTCCGTTTCGTTTTCTTTGTCTACCTGTCGCATATTCCCGACACTAACTTGCTATAATTATCGAATGTATAAACAATTCACAATAATTTCATTTCTACGTCACGCATTTTTGATGCTCTTTATTTGAAATTTCTGCTACAGCGACTCTGTGAAATTTTATGGTTGTGGTCTGTCGATGATTTGTCAATTGAAGTAAAGTTCGATACTGATTCTTCTATTTGTAGCTATCATCGTATTCGAATTTGAATGTCTACACATCCTTTGAAAGTGCCAAGTTTTATTTTTTGAATGATAAATGTGATTCGAAGGTAAAATGCTAGGTTTGATATCAAAAAGTCTAAATTCTCGCCTCGAAGTCTACTATTTTGTGGGTTTCATTAAATCATTCTATAAGCAAAAGTAGAAATAATTCCTCAAATTCATAAACATATTTTCAAAATATCCCAACTACTCTAAGCTCAGATGAGCCTGGTAGTTAGCGCTCTCGATAAACAAAAACCTTAATCAATTTATGTAGCACATATTACTCCCACCCGCGCATATAGCCTTTGCCGCTGAGCGCGTATATATTATAAAAAAATATAAAAAAAAAAAAAAAAACCTTAATAATTTAGGGGTGGTTCAATTGAATTGCGCTCATAAAACATATAACACTTAGTAACTTCTGTAACTTAAGAACTTAAATTATTTAAAATCAATTCGTTGTTAAATTTGATTAAATAATAAAAAACACGTATCCGGATAATATTGAAATCTGAGGCCAGTAAGTGGAGTTCAGTAGGGAATGAAGCAACCTTTTTTCTAGCAAACCTACTTGACCTTAATCAGAGCGCAATTCGAGTGCGTTCGCTAGAAATACAAGAGGAAATGTTCTTTCCTAGTCTGGAACAGTTAATATTTCCGCTATCTTGTGATACTTGCTTCATCCTGAAAAAATGAAAAGTAACTTTATGTAACTTGTCAATATAAAACTAATGTGTGATTTATTGTAATATAAATATCAATTTAGATTTCACTCAATTAATGAATGAAAGTAAAGAATCAGAAATTTATAGCATTTTTCACTAATAATAATCTGGCGCACGAACTAATTAATTAAGATTGGCGTAAATTAAATCAACGGTCATTTAGTAATTTTAACACTAAAATGGTGTAAATAGTAAAAAATAAATAGTATTTTGCATATTAAGCGTGAGGATGGTCCATTTTTAAAAAAGCTTCAAAAACATCACGCAAGTTTAAAAAAAGAGACAACTTTTCACACTTGTCACGCACGAGAATATGTAGATGGATGACAGTCGTGTGTAAAAAGAGGGCTTTTACATGGCCATGTTATAAAATAATAGTTTATGTAAGCAAGTAAGTAAGTTACAGGAGGTTACATAGTGTTAGATATAATTTCCAAATAAATTTCTAAAATTAGGTAACATTGTTGTTTTAATTGTAACTCTTCCAAACTTCCTCTCAACGACAACAATTTAATTAATAATATTAACAAAATAAAAAAACTTGCAATACTGTTCAATTGGTTTTCATTGATATAAAATACTACGTTTCAATAAAAACCAATTGAACAGTATTGCAAGTAATTTTATTTTGTTAACATATCTATTACTGTTGGTAGTCAATATTATTAATTTGATTAATAGTTTATACTTTTCTAATTTTGTTCAAACAGCAAATATATTTTACATAGTTTATATGTGTAGCTCACAATGCATTATTTTATGACGAGTTGTGATACTGTGTTAATAACGAGCCGTTAGTGAGTTTTAACAATTACACGAGTCATAAAAGCATTTGAATCGAAATACATACTACATTTTTTGCACGTACCTCCTATAAAATAGCTGAATCTCACATTATAACATCTATATTTCTAATATTTGTGACAATTCACGTTCGGCCATATTGGTATATATGCAGTGGACTTATTCGCTTCTACTTTGCTTCTCAGTCGCTCATATGTATTTTAATGGCAAATGACAGACTTAAACTAATGGATTGGTAAAATCGCATTACCGCTGTACACAGGCATTATTTAATGGGAGGTCTTGCAAAAAAAATATTAAGTATAAAGTACCAAAATAGTAGAAGTTAGTTAATTTAATGGAGCGGCAAAACATTGAAAAAATGTTAAACATACCTCGTTCATGCAAAAAAAATTAAGCCGCTTATATTAAATCGTGAAATGCAAGTGACTGACTCGCTCCTTAATATATCCATTTTTTCATGGAAAAGGGTTCGTTATCCACTTTTTTCTAACTCGTTAAATACGTGTTTCATCTCAGTCCCGTGCAGGGTTGCGGGTAGGGACTACTATATTATAAATGTCGAAGAAGTCCATTCATTTTACAAATTACAATAATTTTATCCGAACGTTGTCGGCACTTAGTACTTAGGTGTGCATTTTCTTGTAAAACGTACGACGAACAACTGTTCTAAACTACGGAGACACAAAACAACAGAACTCATTGTCGTGGGTAATATTGTGCTCTCTCTAACGAATGTACTCTATCTACTGGCGTCCTTGTCTTGACGATATAGCGCGGTTTTGCACATTCCATTTTAATACTTGTTAATTTCACCTGCGAAAAGATACGGCAGAGGTTCGCGTATAATATCTTTGTGCATATATTTGAAAAACCACATAAATTAAAATACGTTCGTTATATTCACCGAGCTCAAATAAATGTATTTTGAAGACAAGTGGAACTGTGGTTACCTCTGTCTTGATTTAATTAATTGTAATTAAAAAAAATATTAAGGTCGAACTCTGCCAACAAAATAATGTATTTGCTATAATGCAGTGAAAGTTTGCTTAGCAGACCCCGATACAAGGAACTTCGGTTATTACGAAAACCCTTCATCTTGGGCTGTTCATAGTAAAAATGAGTTCTTTAATGCCCCTCAATACGCATCAACTATGGCATTTACGGTGGTTGATACTCAACGAGAGGCAAGCACCGAGAAGCAAACAAAAATCAGTCTTTTTTTTAAACTTACTCGTAGAGAAGAATAATTCTTATACAATCTAATAATTATTCTTATATTTCTTATAATACATAATATATGTCGGAGCACGGTCATCGTTCCAATTACACTAACAATAGCCAGTATAGTACGCTAGCAATAGATACTACACTGTCAAGCTTCACTAGAAACCAACTACAGTACACTATGACAATAATCCGTGGGTGCGATAACGAGTCCACAGTCAACAGGACGGCAGCTCCCAAAAGAATGTCTTGTCTCGACCGATGCTCAATCCTATTTTCTAGGTCTCCGTTTGAGGGTCAACTTGGTACCTTTCTTAGAAATGCGTACTTTCCGCCCTGTGACCGTGGCCACGGTTGGAGACCAGATGTCAGCCCGAACCCCAGATTTTCGTCATAAAACTATCTAAGGATTATTTGTAACTAACAGTATTTATAGGTAACGAATATTTGTTGTAAGTAACAAATGTTTATAACTAACAGATGATGTGGAATTTCCAAAATCTTGAATAAGAAATGAATTGTTCTTTAATATCCGACATACATAATATGTACAGATAATTTCGTTTTATAGCGGACATTTCCGATAAAGGAATGTTCGTCTCCTTGAGATGTCTGTTATAACGAGCTTTCACTGTACATGCATTGAGGACAAAATATGTATTATTATATGAACTTAAATTTGCTCTTGGAAAAAAAAACTTACTGCATTTAGATTTACTGAACTTTTTTCTGTTTCAATAGTTGGCAAGAATTTTTTCAATCCAACATCTGCACCAAATTATATATATTATTCTTTATGCTTCGCAAAAGAGTGTTTTCATAATTTTGTAAGTCCGTCAATTTGCTAGAATTTCAGGGGAACGCTTATTGGCAATAGAAAGGTTAATTTTCAATTCAAAACGTAAAATTTTGTTCGGTGTTTTAGAAACTAAAATTGTTTTCCAACCCCTATAACATTTTCAAATTTTAGAGACAAATTTTAACATCTGTCTGTTCTGTCATATGGCTGAATCGATTCAGCTCGAAGATTTGGAAATAAGCGATCGAGTAGTGATACCATTGTCTTTTATTACAGACACCCAGTTCCCAGGTTCTAATCCTTTAACTAGTAAAAGTGTCATTTGAATTGAAAACTAAACTAGCTAGGCCTTAAAAACAAAAGACTTAGCTCGGTATCGCTAACGTGTTATTAATGGTGTAAATTCGCGTTTGTGTTCATCTTTTGTTGAAATCATTTCGCATGCACATAGAGGCTTGTGACAAATCGATCTGGCACAATTTCTCATGGAAATGCTTTTCAGCTGAGTGTTCAGTGGGGTATATATTTTCAGTGCGTTTCCATCTTTGTCTCAGCTCGGCGCTCGGCGTGTGCACGGCATTAGTTCGAGCGAAAGCACTCTCGATAATTACCGTATAACTAAATCTTATTAAACGGGCTTAATGAAAATTCAACACAGCGGTATCTTGTTTGTTACGCTTCAGGTACTTTATTTCGCGACGATCGAAACACTGAAAATTTCATATTGCCGTTATTTAATAACGCAAGTGCGCATCAATATTTTTTCACCATTTCAACTCCACTAGTGGGGAATGGTACTAATTTACTACCAAATTGTACAATATTTTTTCACTTTAAGGTTTCCCGAATCCAAAAAAAAGTCTGTTTGTTTGTTTGTTTTTTATATTATGATAGTATAATTTACATAACGGTTTATTTACCCATCAATCTTTCCAAAAAAGTTTTGTAAAAAAGTTATTTTTCTAAGTTTCATAGTTTCGGAAATAGTTTGAAAATAAAAAAATCAGGTGTTCTTTTGTTTTGAAAATCTGTCAAAAAGAAAGTAGTGGCAGCAGATAAATGGTTAATTTTTATTTGTAAAACCATATTATGTAACCATGCAAACGTAAAGCTTTCATAATGTTTATTACTAGTTGTTACCCGCGTCACGGCACGCGTTAACAGAAATTTTACTTTATTTTATTTATCATATAATATGTCCAATGTCAATATTTTTTAAGCTAGAACGGTACTGTCGCCCAATTAGCTGGATTTTTTTTAAACGAATAATTTGATCAAAATTATTATTTGAAAAAACATCTCTATTTATTTTTCAAATTTTTGAGAAAAATATATCATTGACATTATGATAAGATTAAAAATAAAATATTATGACATTGAAGATTGACTTTATCTGACGAAGAATTATAAGATTAAATAAGTTGTAAAATTTTCTTTTTTTTCTTTTTTTATGGAAACCATATATTTTATGGATTATTACACGTTTTGTCTCAATATGATCACAATAAAATAGCAATTATTGTTCAATAAATACGCGTATCGCAATTAAAATGATAAAAGTGATATTAATATAAACTAGTTTTTAACCGCGAATTTGCTTGGCTATATTTCGTACAAGCGTAATAGGGTGACAAATCTTTTCTATAGTCGCTGAATCAAAACGTAAAACATCGATCAAAATTAGTTTGGCGGTTATGGTGTTTACCTGGAACAAACAAACTGAGAGAGAAACGAAAATATTGAATATGGAGGCACAAGTAGTACGACCTTCATAAAATAATAGCTTCCTAAAATAAAAGGTCACTATAGTATTCTGTATATATCGAAACGATGGAGGAATATGTACCGAAACAATGGGGGGGAGGTATGTACCGAAGCGCTTGAGATGTATATACCGAAATCATGAAGAACTCTTCAAAAATTTAAATAAATAATTTCACCTGCTTTAATTTAAGGAAACAAAGTAAAATTCATATGACAAATGGAAATTATTTATAAATTAAATTCACGTCAGTACAAAAGGCCAATAGCAATGCAAGTGGTAAAAAAAGAAAACGAAATATGTGTGCTTAGTGGACAGATTCTGTCAATTTCTCTCATATGAGACCTTGCTCCTATTTATAGTCTTCATGAATTTGAAAATGGATAGATTCGGTCTATGTTTTCAAATTATTATTAGCTGTGCATCTAAATAAGAACGTTAAGGGGGTCGTCTGGTGTGACAACTGTTTTTTTTTCACGTTTTTTTTTGGGAATTTTTCGTGTCGAACAATGAATGTATACTACCTTAATATTTTCATCATGTATTTATTGACATTTCACCAATCTTTCCAAATTTTTTCACGTTGAAATGTACAGTTGAACCGACTGTAGATCTCCGGGATGACGCCCATGTAAAAAAAAAGTTGGCTGACGGTTCTGCTTATCTAAAATCAACAAATCAAATTGCGTTTTAATTGGTAGGCCTGTGACTATAGTCGGTACTAGAATTAAGTCGAAATATTGAAAACTTCATGTTTGGCGAAGATTTGAAAAAAAATTTACGATTTTCATCGTTTTTTTATTATTCCAGCTTGAAGAATAAAAAAACTATTACAGTTATCACAACAATTTTAGTTCGGGCTAGAACTATAGATGTACTGAAGATACCATAAAAATTTCAACGCAATCGGATCATTAGTTTTTGAGATACCGTGGCAACCATTTTAAAAAATACAGTTTCGAGGAAAACGCGTTTGAAAAATCAAGTATGCGTAACAGATAAAAGCACTTGACTCACCATCTACCTCTGTAACTTTCCAACGACTTCGAATTTCGAAAAACTCTGTCATAAACATAATCTGGAGATCCTAAAAAGGCGATTTAAGCAAAAAAAAATTTTTTCGGTTTTTTTGACCCCTCACACCAGACGACTCCTTTAAAAAATTTGCAATTACATACAAAGTTACGATTTTATTTATTTGCTGATATATTTATTGTGTTAAGATGCTACTGTTAGTCGAATCTATGTCAAGATTTCTTTTAAATAAGTTGTTTAATTGTGAAATCTCATTCACTTCGTTCATTTAATCTGGTTAATATCTTACCGTCTCGCTTCGCTCATTTGATTTCCAATTTAGAACGAATATGATTATTGTGCTCGGGCGAGTACGGGCTTATAGACTTAAACTTTTCTCAATGAATGAATAACGATTGGGAAAACCCGCAATCAAATCTTTTCAGTATAGCAAATTTATCCTATTCTCTCACCCTGGAGAATATGGAGTAGACTGTTATTCAAATCCGTTCAGTAGTTTTCGTGTGTTTAGTGAACTTACAAATGTATTTTATATATTAGAAGTTTAAACAGAAATGTTTAGTTATTTTTTGTAAATACTAACAAAGTTTAACGTGACGTGAAAATATTCAAAAACGATTAACCGATTACTTTATTACGAATTTCAAACCCGATGTGAACTTCGATGCTTGAAGCATGATTAAGCACAACTGGGTGGCCGAGATTTTGAGATTAGAAGGTCTAAATAATGGAACCTGTAATCTTTTTTTACCTACGATCAAGAGCGTACCCAGCGAGGGACAGGGGGGGGCAGCTGCCCCCCCTGGAAGCAAAAAATAAGTCGTTATTAAATTTTGTTGCTGGAATTTTTAAAATTCTTGAAATAACTTTACAAATGCAAGAAAAATTATACTAGTATAAGATATGTAACTAGAATAATTTTTTTTCAAGCAAATAATTGTAATAACTTAGTTGATAAAGCACTGCTATAATTATACATAATTTTCTTAATATTTTGGTTTCATTCATACCTTTTCCGTGATAAAATGTTACAACCTGAACGACCATGGCTTGCCCCCCCCCCTAGTTTTGATCCTGGGTACGGCCTTGCCTACGATGGTATGGAAATGTGATACATAATGATTTTTAAGTTGATGCGTGTATATAAATCAAATAGACAAACAAATATTTTAAGTACCTTTATTAACAACACCCAAAAATTAGAGAGAAACAGCTTTTCAAAGTTTAAGTAAATTACTATGAGGCCAGTCCTGGCGCTTAATGAGAGTACGGTGCTCTTCTAAGGTGATGACACGCCTACAGGTTTTGTTCAATGTTTTCTCCGTTTTGGTGGACATAAAGATGCATGCGTCATAGTCATGCGCGAATTACTTGGGGTGCAATTTCGATCAGTTTGTCGCGCATATTAACCCATTGTGTGCTAGTGGTACTCAAAAGTACCGCTTTTTTGAACCTTTGTATTCCCACAAACATATTTTCGTCATATAATTCCAACTAATTCTAACTAATAAAACTTCAAACAATAGTGACACCAACCTAACATAATATACGTACAGGATCTATAATACAGCTTTAAAGTACCAGTAATACGAAATCAACGATTTAGTGAGCTGTGCTAGAGAAATTCGTCTGGAAAATAACGGTACGTATAAGTACCACTAGCACACTGTCAGACTTTTAGGTCTGGCACACAACGAGCTAAGCGGGTTTATGAAAACTAAACTTTTCATCCACCCCTACAAGAAAAGGACCCCAGGGGTTTAGATCCGGCAATCTTGGCCCTTATCGCTACTACGAGAATGTGCAGAAGCACGTATTCTTGTGTCCACCAAAACGGAGACAACTTCGAACAATTTCTGTAGGCACATTGGAAGGGTATAGAACTCACGAATTCACTGGTATAAGACAGATAATCATTTTCTTTTCAAAGTATTATTTTCCGTCGTGTATATTATTTATATGTGGTTTTTACTTCGTTACTTTTTAATTTGCGGCTTGATTTAAAATACAGAAGAAATATTTTCAAAAACTACGATATTTCAAACAAAACATTAATGTACGAATTCGGTGTGTATCATAAGATAAATTTCATTGTATAATGGTGACAATAATACAATAAATTGTGAAATAGCTGCAGGACAAAGGGTTATCTTCTCTTGTAAATCAAAAGAGAGTTATTGTGATTGCTGTATCCAGTGTTGTTATGTGAGTGTACCGTACCCCCTATTGTTATCATTCCACATTTGTATACGTATGAATAGGGTGGTCAAAAAAGCAATAATAAAAACATTTTGTTAAAATTGATGACCCACAATTTGCAAATCGTTAAATTTAAAATTTCAATGAAACTTTTTTTAATGCTCGGATATACGTTCCATTATTTCAAACTACTTCTGAAAAATGTTCAAACTAAAAGTATACTCAATAACCTTCTTTTCTATGAGAATTAAAAAGAACAAAAAAAATATACCTAGTATCAACTTTATCCAAAAATTTATTTTCATTTTCTCTCGTGCTGTTCAGTTATAATTTGATCGTCATTTTGAAATCTAGTGCCATTGTTTTGAACGTATGTGCTTGAGGCAGGTTTCGAACCGACCAGATATTAAACAATTTCAATTTCAATTTGCCCTCTTCTGGACAAAAATTCAAAAATTGGGCGACATTCGGATCAAATAGATCCCGAGACGAATCGAACAAAATGAAAAGTCTTTTAAAACCGATTAGTCCGTTTAGACTGTACGCGTAACACAAAAATGCGTAATAGACTTACAGATTCAGAGACAAAGCAAGTGTACATAGGCACTGCCAGCTATTCATCAGATCGTCCTGAAAAACTGTAGGCATGTGCATTTAACATGAATTAATCCTTTTTGTATCTTCATAACTTCTGTTTTAAAGGTATAAGTAGTATATTACATACAAGAGCAGAAAGTTGAAATTCCTGAACTGTGCATCATGATGCCCGACGCGAAGTCGAGGGCATCATATGTCGCGCAGTGCAAGACTTTCAGCTTTCTGCTCGTGTGATGTATATTATTTGTCTTCATGTCCGGTCGAAAGTACGTACTTTCACCAATATATACAAAGAGTAATTGCTTTCAAGTGAGCAATGTTGAGGTTATACGTATTAACAGCAGTTGGCTACTTTCTACAATCTACTGTATCTCTCTGCTACTGTTGTACTGGTGAACACGTGTTCTGTGTTGGCAAACGGCAGTCTCACGTATCGGTGCGCATGACATAGCTGTTTCGGCCCGTCTATACAGACCATATACGAGTAATTCCAGCAGTGTATAAATGTTAGACTTTCTGCTTTACAACCGAATCAGAAAATACGTAGGTACTTTCAGCACGGGCGTTTTGAAGTAGTTTATAGACGCTCAATAGCATTCTGAATAAAATCGGTTCTTGTTCTGCTAGCGTGATTGTAAAACAAATAGAAAAATTGTTTTATTCTTTTCAGATATTCTGACTCCTTTTGTAAAGTCAGTAAAAATTTTTTTATTAATTATTTTTATTAGAGAAATTCAAGCTTCTTTTTAGAAGTCGGTTTATTTCCTTTTTAGTTATAATATTATTTTCTATTGCTTCATAATTTGCATCAGAAATGTTAACTGTTTTCCAGACACAAAAATGGTTTCAAGCTGAGCGAATTTTGTGCATAAAAATAAAATTTTACGGCAAGACATAAATTGGCGTCCTTAAAATGCACAGTTATCCATGTACTTGTATAATACATGTGCATAAAGCGCGAAATACAGATGCGGCACTTTTGAGTCATTCTTTTGGGAGTTACAATATGATGTTTCATACTTTGACGCCGTTCTAACAAATTTAATAAAAGCAGCTTTATGTTCGTTGTTTACCGAGTTTTGCAACAAAATGTTCACATATAAAGGCAGTTTCACACTAACCATATGTGTTTTATAGTTAAGCGCGATAATAATTTGATAATAAAAATATACGAAATGATTTTGCATTCTTCGTGTCATCTGCGGAAAGAAAATTTACAGATCTATGCACGTTAATATATATGTTGCAGTCCAGTAGTTAAATTGCCAATAAAGTAATAATAATAATAATAATAGAAATTAGTTTCACGGGTAATTGGAATAAAAAATCAATTTAAACACTTATTGATTGCAACGTTTCGTCTTTATTAAATCAAGACTTTTTCAAGCTCTGGAAAAAAATTTTTTTACAAAAATTAACAATCATAATATAATAAAAATATAAAACCTTATGGATTAAATAATTTACTAAAAAGAAATAATAATTTGACTAACCTCAGCATGTTTAAATTTATTATAATTACCTTATGGATTAAATAATTTACTAAAAAGAAATAATAATTTGACTAACCTCAGCATGTTTAAATTATAATAAATTTAAACATGCTGAGGCTAGTCAAATTATTATTTCTTTTTAGTAAATTATTTAATCCATAAGGTTTTATATTTTTATTATATTATGATTGTTAATTTTTGTAAAAAATTTTTTTTCCAGAGCTTGAAAAAGTCTTGATTTAATAAAGACGAAACGTTGCAATCAATAAGTGTTTAAATTGATTTTTTATTCCAATTACCCGTGAAACTAATTTCTATTATTACATATTTTGGAATTGAACTTTAAAGATGAATAATAATAATATTTACTTATTTTAAAAGACTGCAGTATAGGTACAGTATTAAAAGCGTCAAATAAAAATGTATGTCTGGATTACAATTCATTAATGCAATAAAAAGAACTTTCCAGAAATAACTTTTAAAGAATTTTTTAAATTGACTTTCATATGTTCCTCTTTTTATACTTTCGGGCAGGTTATTAGAAATGGTGACGCCTAAGTAAGTAAGGGATTTCTTGCTTACATTTAAGCGACTGTAGGGCACTCGTAAGGTGTTTTTTGACGGGTGTTGATGTTGTGGATATCGGAACCAAGATCATATTTATGCTTATTTTTATAAATATACAAAGACAGTTCATAAATTAACACTGAGGTTAAAGTTAAAATTATTAATCTGAACGGCATTCGACTATACTCGTAGTCTAGCCTTTTAGTTGACAAAGTAACGATTTTATTAATTTATTTAGTTTTGTATTGTAACGACTTCAGATAATAAATTTCGATATGTTCAGTATATATCGATTATAACGACAACTTGAGGACACAAAGGGCGTCGTTATCTACGACTGTCGTTATAAACAATTAACATTTTAAACTTTTAAACCCATATATCCGAATAGATTTCATTTTAATGTCAATACGTCTTTACAAAACACGACACAAATATGTACTACATGCTGCATCCATATTATATTTGTACCTACATAATACATACAGACCTCTAAAAAAATAAATCTCTTAAAAATAACCAAACAAATTCTTTAAAATATTACTATTCTTTAAGATATAAGTGGGTGCAAAAACTATATTAAATCTAATTCTGCACGTATGTCCATCTGTCGCTAAAACCGATAAAATCAGTCGTTATAACCGGTTTATCGTTAAAGCCAATGTCGTAATAACTAGTACATTTTGTTTATATTTAGTACAGAAATGAGACAGGAGGGGGACTCTTGTTTGGTCGTTACTGCTAGCATGTCGTTATATTCGATATATACTGAACTTGATATTCAATTGTAAGGTATTGACGTCAGGTTATAATACTACTTAATTACTATAATATTTTTTGTGTTTTTCCAGATTAAAAATAAACAACATTGTTTTTGATAATCATAAAATTACTTCATTTCAAAATTCATACAGGTGGTTTACTTTAAGATCATTCTTGCTAAAAATAATATTTTAGTAAATTTTTTGAGGATTACAAATAGAAGAGTTTTATAACGATTAGATTAGATGTGCAGTGTATAGCTTAAATTCACCTAATCTGTAGATGAGTCAAAGTCCTTCTGTAAGAAGGGTCTCCGTTAAGAAAGAATTATTTTGATGCATTATTTTGTTGTTGAAAATTTTATATAAATGAACGACTGTTTAAATTTATTTTTGATATGAGTTTTACAAATCACAACTTCATTTCTTAGTTTAATATGGAGCCAAATCTTTTAATCCAATTTCTCTCCATTTTCAGTCGATCGGTTTTGAGTCAGTAGAGCGGATATTGGTATATCTCGAACTCGATCAAAGCTTATTTAAAATGTTTAAAAACAACATAAAAAGCATGTTTACGCTGAAGTGTCGAATTGTATGATGATAATTTCAATTGAAGCCATTGCGCCAATAATCTGAAATAAGAAGTCAGCTAAATTATCAAAATACTTATCATTTTCAAGTGATTAACATTGCGGCTTTCATCATTATAAATACCTAATAAAATAAAAATACCACCCTTCTGTTGAAAATATTCATTTAGTAAAAATGTGTTTGGTATAACATTTATTTTTTTTCTTTATATCCGGTCGAAAGTAGGTTTCAATTTTAAGGCAGAAAACCTAACATTAATGCACTGCTGGAATTACTCGCACGCCATCTGTAACCGCGGGCTGAAACAGTTTTCTCGTGCACACTGATACGAAAGTACGTACTTTCGACCGGATATAAAGAAAAACAGTATACAGTATACAGTGGAAATTTCCGCACTGCGCGACACGCGAAGTCGAAGGCATCATGTGTCGCGCAGTGAGGGAATTTCAACTTTCTACCCTTGCGAAGTAATATATAGTAATTATGAGAATACTGGGTTGTTGACAATTTTAGCGTCAACTAAACGAAACCGTTCACTGTTTTACATTAAATATGCAGAACCATTGTGATTGTTATGAAAAACTAACTGTGCCATGTCAACTGGTTGAAAAAGCAGTGGATATGGTGAACTCGTTTATATATTCTGAACTATAAATAACGCTAGGTGGAACCGTTGCGAAAACTGTTTATATTTAGTTGGTTGTAAATAACGAACACATTTTTAGTGGGCCAGAGATGGTTTTCAAACGCACACGAACCAAGATTGCGAAATTATCACAGCTTCGAAAAACCCACACAAACCCTCGGAGTACCAGCCCTCACACGTAAAATACGGGTTTCGGTGGGAAAAGAAGGTGAAAGAGGGGTGGGGGGCTTGGTATAGACCTGAGTATATAGTCCATATCACTCGCAGCTTCAAACCCCTGAAAAAATTGTTTGGTCTGTATATCATACGGGGTGAGAAAGGGATAGTTATTGGCCCTTTGCGAATATTTGGGGGTCACGCGAAGTAGAGATCAACGAATTCGGTTTTTCCGTCTCCGAAAATGGGGTGGGGATGAACGGATTTCAGAGCGCTCTGACATTTTTCCCGGTAAAACATATATATATATAGATTTATATGTTTGTCTCTTTTTTGTGTCGCTTTTTCGTTTCATCGAGTTTCAAATCACAACGATGCCAAAGAAATTTTAACTTTAAAAATATCATTTCTATCGATCAAATACTTTTTGAGCAGAGCCGAATTAAAATACTACAATACGGTTCGTATGGAGAAATAGGTGTGGTGACAGTTTAAGGTCATTGTTAAATCAGATTTTCTGACAAGGCTTTCTGCAACCGAGCATAATATTGTAGTGAATTCGTAATGTAAGCAAAGGGATTATTAATCTTAACATGTTTTACTAACCAACGGTTATCCTATTTCCATATGTATTATTTTTAATACTTACAGATGCTATGACCGATATGTTAAGAGAGAAAAATCCATGCGCAGAAAATAATTCTTTTGTGTGAAGTATTTGCAACGAAAATAGCTCAGCCTAAAATGAAATACAAAAATGATTCGTCATTATATTTGAGTGCCTTGTTCGAAAAACAGTAATTAAGAAGTACCTACAAAATCTGTTAAGTCGTCTTCAGAAATTGTAATTAAAATGACAAGAACGTGCTTATTAAATATTCAACAAAGACTTAGAAGATTAACGCAATTAAACCTTAGAGAAATATTCCTTTGACAGTATCAAGCCACATTTGTTGAATATTAAAGACTCACTAAAATGGCGTTGTTGTCAAAATATTTTATTTAAAACATAATCTTTTAAGTCTGTGTGTTATTATCAAAGTCTTCGTTAAATATTTCATTTTGTTAAAATTACTATTATTTGAAAACATATTTTAAATCTTAATATAAACTCAAATTGATTGCCTTTAAATTTAGATTTCAAAGAAATCATTGAACACAATCGCTTTGACATTTAAGTTGTACTTACAACATTAAGAAAACGTGTACTTTTTTTAGTGACTTTAAGTTTATGTATTATTTCTGCAGTTTTATGAGCTTTCATTTCACATAAGGTAGCCGGTATTACAATGTATAATATAAGTATGAACTTAATCAAAAACCATACTGCATCATTAGTTCTATGATGATTCATATAAACGTTATGGATATGCATAATCAGATGACACCAGTTGTTTGTGACAAGAATAAAAATCGGAAAACCAAAAATTTTATTTACTCCTTTAGCGTTCTCACATAGTTTAAAATGGAGCTTTTTCAATATCTTGAGTCTGATTAATGTTTCAAAATTGTACTTATCTCGCTCCCAGTTAGCATCTTCTACAGTATCTGTAAGAAATGTTTAGGTATAAAGGGAGCAATTTGGTGTTCTGGAGAGGAATTTACTTCGACGCCTATAGAGTATTGCAGGCAGCAAATTTAGGGCTTCACTATTAGGGATGTCACAAGTGCCAAAAAGTATCGATATATATCGTATCGATATCGATACCGATATATTTTTTAAAAAATATCGATATATCGTTACAATTTTAAAGAAAACATTGGCACCCGAAGAAATTTAGTTTACGTATTGGCTAGCTTAATATAATCTCAAGTAGCAATCAACGGACATTATTTCTAATAAATCAAGTAATAAATAATTATCTGAAATCAAAAACAACGATTTTTGTTGTTTATTATTCAAACGTCTAATACATTTAGGAGCAAAGAATTTTAGAGATTAATCGAACAATAAATAAAGCCAGAGATGGCGAACATATGGCATGCGTGCCAGAGGTGACATTCGACAGAAAATTGTTGATACAGCATGAATTGAGGCGTAAATCGAAATAATTAAAAATATTCTAGATGTTGTAGAAATGAAATGAAATATTGCTTGAATAGCTATTTTGATTGATATCGAAAAATCCGGTGAAAAAGAAACGTATTTTACATGTACTTTATTCACTGTTGTTGTTTTTGGAACGCACTTAAAAGTATGTTCAAAACATGTGTAAAAATACATGTTTCTTTTTCAATGAAGTTTTCAATATTTTCGGAATAATAAACGTCAAACAGCCATAGTCAGTCGTGGTAGTACATACAAGTGTTGCTGCTGGAAAAGAATATCGGTTTTTGATACTCGGAAATTTATATCGAAATATTAAATATTGCCCAGAAATATCGATATATCAAATAAAAAATATCCATATATCGATATTTTTTCGACATCCCTATTCACCATGCTCATCAGATGATTTCAAACGTAACCTGGTTTCATCAGAAAACCAAACATGCTTCCAGTCAAATTATTCCTTCAAAACGCCAAAGATATAGGCGAAAAACCGAGTGGTGTGTCAATTTTGACCAGGAAATACATAAATAAATTAGAATGTCCGTGATTTTTATAACAATTTCAGACTTTCTTACCAAAATTTCTACTAGGTAAAGAATTTTTAGTCTTGATAAATGTGAAATCGATACGTTTTTCATTTGGAATCCACAACTGAAATAATTGGTTGATGCCTGAAAAATGATACCACAATATCGAAACGAGACAAAATATTTTAGTCACCAAAACATATAAGTATACACTGAAGATACCTGAAACTACTATGGACAAACTGATAAAATAAGGGGCAACTGGAAAAATGAATTTACAAGTAAAAAAAAGGACTACTTGTATGGAAAGGACTAGAAATTTTGACAAAATGGATATGTAGCCATAATTGGTTTCTATTCCAAATTTTCGTAATTTGTTATCGACAAATAAAAAGTCATTGAGAACATCAACTAGAAACTGACGTTTGTGATGAATGACAATAAATATGATTACGGAAATTAAAACCGCACTATTAGTTGTAAGAACTAAAATTTTATCGGAAATATTTTCAGCTCCTTCGAACTGTGGAGGTAAAACTGATGTTGCAAGTATCACTAATATTATAAATACACTATATTTAAATTTACTGGTCCAAGATTTTGATTCTAATTTAAAATATAATTCATTGCGTTTCTCCACTATTTCAAAAGGTGGCAACTCAAAAAAATACCATAAATATGATCTTTTGTACAAAGAAATTAAATTTAATATTTTCAAAGACATTTTAAAGTTTTCCAAAAACGCGTTGACTTAACTAATTTAATTTTTTTAAACTATTTTTATAATTTTGAATTACAATTTCTTTTTTAAGGTAATTTTAAAAATATAAAACGTTTACTAGCGTGATGTGCCGACTGCAGAAAATGTGAACTAACTATTACTATATAAAAATGAAAAATGGTATTAATCAATTATTAATATATTTCAAGTATAAATTGGTTTATAATCATACTTTAATATGTTTACTCTAAGTATATGAGAAATGATTAATATTCGTTAAAAACACTACAAAACTGCAAATAGATATTAAAGAATTAAAAAAGTTTTCATTATAGTTATATATTAATACTGCATTATGCTATATTTTGTAATACTGTAATATTACTATTATTCTAATTTCAAATCTTTTCCAAAATGTAAATGCTTGAAAGTTTGATGCATTACTTTTGGATCTAATACTAGTCTTAGAATAAAAGGATTCACGTGGTAACTCATTTAAAATTAGTAAACAAGTAATTTAATCAGCTAATATCAAGTTACGCACACAATCTGTAAAATATGTAAGATGTTAATACAATATTTTGTTTATTTCCACATTTCCCAAATCTTCGATCTCTCTGATCATAAAGTTTTAGCTCCTTGATGTCAGAAGTGTCGCTGTAAAAACAAGAGAAGTCAAAGAGCTTCGCATAACTGTAGATAAAGTAAATATCGATAAATTTTGCATTTTGAATTCACAAATGTTATTGAATAGCTCTTCTTCAAACACCTTGTGTTTTCATACGTGAAATGCTTGAAAATTCAACTCAGAAATGAAAACACAATTCAATAATTGACCAGAAAAACCTTTGTTTATGTAAGATGGGAATTTAAAAAATTGTAAATGTAAACAAAAATATTTGTGTATAAATCTAATACAAAGGCAAGCTTGCATAGTAAAAACTCGGCTCGCAGTGCCAAAACACTGCTAATATAAGCAGTGTGGATTTATTATGTGAATTTAAGTTTTTTTTTGGACAAAATAAAAAATTTAGTTCCGTAATACAGTCCTTAAAATAATACGTTTTTCTTAATTTAAATAAAAACACCCTTCAGTTAGTAGGTAAATCATTATCTGCAAACTAATGTTTTTATAAAATTTGTAGCTCCGGTACTATCAGGTCGATTTGATTAAAATTTTAACAGAATCTTCACTAAAGGGTTAAATTTCAATTTTGAAATTATTCTGAATTTTTTTTTGTATGTTTTTGGACCCAAAAACTTATTTCAAACCCCAAAAACTACCATTAAAATGGCTCAGTTGGGTCTATCTTAAATAGGCTTCATGCAGTGGTGGATTCTTAGATCCCGCCATCCGATCGACACGCCATAGTGTATGTGCCATATTTTTGTACTATCTTTACGTTATGTTGTTATCTAACGAAAACTACATTATTGAGAAAAAGTTCAGTGCATTTTTATTTTGCCCAGAAGGTTTAAACAATTAAGGAAACCATTGCACAACCCGTGGCTGTTACAAATATTTATAAATCACTTTAATACTAATTTTCATAATTAAACCAATGAAATAAATTAAGCTGTAAGAATATTAGAGCTATGCTTAGAAAAAACGACTTTGATGTTAGTTCTGAAACTATTAAAGATTTTTCTTAAGTTTCTTGACATTAATTTAGGTACAAGCATAAATAATTTTGGACATCCTTCGTATAATAATATTCTCTTAGAAATAAAATAGACCCCAGAGTTTTGGCTTTACGGCAGCGCAAGGGTTTATCCGGCACGTAAAATAAATTATTAAAGAGGGTTAGTAAGGTGCTACATGTGCATTTGAACTATGAATGGAGCAAAATAATTTAAGATTGTCAAGTTTCCACTCACTTTAAAAATATTATTCACTTTTAAGTTTTATTACTGAACAACTCGCAAAATACATTTATAAAATTATGAATTACAATTTAATTGCTTATTGTCATCATACATGGTGAACTCTAACAAATTACACAGACATTTTTCTGTAAAAAGTCTCTTTGAAGATTTTTAGCCGTAGACTGAATAGCTTAATCCAAACGATTTCGTTCTATTATTTTAAAACATTCAAAAATAACAAGGTATGTGGAGACCTTAAGAATTATGTATACAATCATTTATAACATTTTTAATTTAACGTAGTATTCAGATTTTAATTGACGAAAAGTGTCTTAAGGCTGTCGGGACGCTCTGAATTTAAGCCAAAAAAAGAGCTTCGGCTGTCAACTGATTGTAGACTTATTCGTCAACATTTTGCAAAAATTCTTTCTCTATACAATGGACAAATCTAGGTCTCCAATGGACTACTTTTGTAATTTATGTACGATTTACTAGAAAAAAGTTGGCATTAATTGTGCCAAAAAAACACACGTTTTCAATGTTACACTACGACGTTATTCGTACTTATTTCACAAAACTGTTCCATCACAAACCTAAAGTGACTCTTCCTTTTTCGGAAAAGTTTTTTAATCTTCAAAATATTTCCAAAAATTAGAGTAATCAATTGACAGCGGCATCCTTGCAATAGCATCTTGTAGCCTAGTAGTTGGCACCAGCCAAAAATTGAAACGTGCGGATGATTTGAGCAAGACAGAGCTAAAGAAGGTCACACCCACAATATGTCTTTTGACTACCTCGCCTCTTACCGCTGGGTCTCAGAACAAACTGTGTGAAAGTGATCCAACACTGTTAAAATATATATATTTCTTCAGTATCATTAATCACTTTGGATATTGTATTGTAAAACTGATTTTTTTCTTTTTTTGTGTAAATATATGTTTCTTTTTTGTGTTTAAAAGTCTGCGTTTCTATTAAAAATCTAACGTGAAGCGAATTGTTTTCTAAGATCTATAAAACATTTCAAGCCACTAATGATAAACGAGATATTGCATAATTTTAAGGAATAATTGATAATTCAATTTCAGTATGCTAACTAAATATCAAAATAGTAGTTTATGTATTTAGATCGTATTGCATTATTATATGTACGAGTTGTGACATTATATTAAAACGAGCACGAGCGAGTTTTAATAGTCACACGAGTCATAAAAATATTACAATCGAGATACATATCACATTTTTTTGCTATAAAATAACTGATTTTCACTTAATAAGTGCATATTTACCTATATATATAAGACAGTTCATGTTCGGCAATATTGGAATATGTTTGGATTGTGTAGGAAGACTACGCCGACTTTGCTGTCTCTGTTTATCATATGATTTTAAATGGTCACTCATAGGAAAATTACTATTGTTTTTAATAGAAAACAGTATCACGGGTAATTAATTACCCGTAATATTGTTTTCTATTATAACATATATCTGGAATTGAACTTTAAAGATGACTATTGTTTTTCTTTTGTTTACTTCACGCACTAGTGAGAAGTGGGTCATTACACTAACCCTATACGGGCATAAATAGCAGCAATTTATAAAAATATATATTTTTGTTCTGTCTGTACTTATTTGTAGCTAACCTTTGGATGACCCCATGATTATGTCACAATGTTAGAGACAGATTGTATTAAGTAAATCTAAATGTAAAATCAAAATAATCTTTAAAATTGTTCAACGAAGAAATGCAGTGTGGAATTATCACGGGTTGTTACGCATGAAAAATATATTTTCTTTGTCGACGTTTTCATTTTGTTCTGACAATCTTTAAAAGTAAAGTGAAAACTGTCAGGAAGAAAGAAATATCATTTTTGTTTAAAGTCTTAAGATAAACAACTTCGCAAATCATATGATTCAAAAATAGCACACATTGAAAAAATATACAAAAAATGACTTTTAAATATAATAAAACACGTCGACGTAAAAACATTTTATTAAAAGCAAAAAAGAAAGTTGCAAGGCTTGGAAGAAAGACTCCGCACTAGTTTTTTTTATCACAGCATCATCTATGTAAATGAAAATTCGTGGCGTGTCATGTAGGTTCATTCAATATTAAAGCCAAGCGAATCCGATAGACATTTCCTACAGCCACTTGCTAGCGGTGTATAAACTATAAACATGGGATATGTTTTGTGATTTTTTTTAATAAAATAGAATTAGTACTATTGTAATTAAATTATACACAAAACGTGATTCTGATTGTCTCTGCAACCATTGATAGAGCTGCAGCACAAACGTATTTTTTTACAAAACCGACAAGCGCATATCCCATTCTCGAAAGTATATCAGGTTAGGATACTATATATCAAAATTACTGGGGCGGAAGCTTCTTAAATAGTGTTTTAAGGTGAAAAAAATGGAAAAAATGTGTTTTTCCAACTAGTAGTACAAATTATATGAGAAAAGAGCATATCAGAAATTTTGTGGAGTCCACGACGATTTGTATTTAAAGTCAAAAGTTTATAAGAAACGCGAAACGTTCGACATTCTTGCACTAAATATGTAACGTTTTGTCAATTACCTTATATTAAACTATTGCATGTATAATTCTTTTAGTAACCTTACAATATGTAATCCCCTAAACGAAATTATTAAGGTCGTCCAAAATTTTAGCTTTCCTACAATTAAAGACTACTATTTGGTGAAGATTGGCACATAAGAAATGTAACAGTTAAATTTTCACCTAAGTTATGATTGGCTTTCGCAGAAAAATGCAAGGTACGGCATTTTTGCCTTTCTGATAGCAGTTTGAGATCCTTTGGGTAGACGCCCAACAGTCAGTCAACATACATAAACCAACTGGTACGAACTCAGATTGCTGGAAGTACTAATTTCTATAAAACATTGGAATGCTAACTACATTTCAATGTTTTCCTTGAGGGAGAGATCCTTTGGAAATGCAAAACCTCTATGATCTTAATATTTGTAATCACATCATATCAGCTAAGTAAATTGTTTATCATTTTAAATAAACTTCTTCTGTACACACTACTACGAACTGCTCACAGTACGAGGTGGTTACATAACTGGCGTACCATAGTCACTAGAAGCCTTGATAATTACGCTTGTCACAGGACCGTAACTCCTCACTTTTATAACTGATTCTAATTAAATTTTATACTTATATGTGATTTATGTTGGCAATATTAAAAGTGAAATCAATTTTAAACCACACCCACATACACGAGATGTCATTATAAATAAATTATATGTAGTTTAAAAAACAAAGAAACATAATTTTATCACGCACTCAAAATTATAAAATAATTAAATTCACTTTTATTTTTTATTCAATACGTGATGGATGATAGATATGTTAGGTAGTTATTAGTAAACCTGTCACTTCTTTTATGTCCGAACACTAATTCAAAAATTGTCGCGCTTTGTCTAAATTTAATAAAAGTAGATACACATATAACCAAAAAGCGCTCCACGCTTTTTGAATTAGTAATTGGACAAAAAAAAATGACAAGGTACCTATTATATCTATCTTCCATCGCGTATTGAACAAAAAATAACAGTTACTTTAATTATTTTATAATTTTTAGTGCGTGATAAAAGCGTGTTTTTTAGTTTTTTTAAACTACATATCATTTATTTTTCAATCTTAATTCCTTTTCTAACCGTCATTTTCTTTGCGTTGCTGTCTCCAATGGTTTAGGATCTTTTTTCTGTATGTGTTCATTTTTTCCACGAGTAGCAGCGGGCAATCATCAGATCAGCTCGATGGAACCAAATTATTGTATTGTCATCGGTATTACATACATTTGCGCACTTTCAAATCGGTACGACGATTAGAAGTTGGTTAAATTCGGCTTCCAATATTTGTTTGCATACATAGTTAATTACAGGTGAAGCTAAAAAAGCGTGTTAAAAATTCACATAGGTACATTATTACTATTATGCAGCTGTGATCATACGATGACAATTACAGTGTGTTTCCTACCATAACTTTCGAACAGTTTGTTAAAAAAACTAAAAGAATTCATGAATGTAAATTTTCTATTGAAAATTATTAAAACTGAGCAGTTTGTAGATGAATTTTTACTAGAAAAATGTAGTTAGAATGAAGTACCTGAATATAGTTGCAGCATTAACAGTGCACTCTGATTGAGTAAATTTTGGTTCCATTTTTTGAATGAGTTCTTAGCAACGAAAGCGTTAAATTGC
Organism: Venustoraphidia nigricollis; assembly: GCA_034508555.1. Classification (NCBI taxonomy): domain Eukaryota; kingdom Metazoa; phylum Arthropoda; class Insecta; order Raphidioptera; family Raphidiidae; genus Venustoraphidia; species Venustoraphidia nigricollis. The sequence goes on from JAVRKA010000068.1 coordinate 1,531,293, forward strand.
AAAGGTTTTCCATTACTTTTGAGCTGGCGTTAGCACTTCATGTGTAACATATACAAAATATAGTGTAGGTACCTGTACCCAACGTTGTATCCCTCGTCATGTGAGGTTAGATAGATAGATGCGACCCTAATCTATCGTCATCAGGCCGTGGTCCTCCCGCCGTGTTGCCGCTGTTCCTGTTTGGAGAAGACGTCTGCACGGATGGAGAAGAAAAGAGAGGCGGGAGAATCATCGAGGCGGTTTGTTTCTACTGAAAACCTTGTTATATATGTAGCTATTGTTGCCATGCATCCATATATTATGTACATTGGATATACATGCCTACGAAATATAAAGTGTTGAACATTTCAAGAATTTCGAGCGATTTGTAAAGAAACCAGTGAAAAAACAAAATCCCTACTTTCACGACAATGCGTTCCATATACATTTGAATTTTATTATTATTTTTCATAATAAATTAAAAAACTTATTGCTAGTATTTTTTTACCTTAACCCACAAAAAACGAATGTTATGTGCTTGGGTCGTCTATTTGTATGTGTGTATGTCTGTGATATCGTAGTTCATAGTTCAATTTTGATGCAACATTCGGAAAGGCTATACTGCCGTGCTAACGAAAAACGCCTTATCTAACTTTTTTTCTGGTATATGATAGATTAGAGAAGATATCTTCTATCATATAGCACAAAATCTTCATTTTGAAAAAAAATTTAGCTATGACGTTTTTCATTAAGACGACAGTATAGAATGCAAAGGAACTAATGAAACACATACCTATAACACTTCCATTATGAAACAATAAAGCGTTTAGAAATATTATAATAATGGTATAATCGACCAGCGGCCTTGAGTTTAGCCGGGCGAGTAGTTATGCTATTGTAGCCATTGTATGGATTCTCTTTGACAAACCCCCAGTTCCCAAGTTCTAATCCAAAAACTGATCAAGGTATTGTGGGAAATCCGCCTGTTTCGTACCGCTGTACCTACATTTTGAAACTGAAGTAATGAAGTAATATGCTTACGCAACACGATATAAATTTATAGATATTTTTGTTAGATGTGTTCAGATAGAGATTGAATTGAAACGTGTACGGGTTCGAATATTGTATCTAAATTAATAAATATAATTGTTTGATTTGAGAATTTTGTGTATTAGTTTATTTAATTGCATAAATTTCCTACAATATCTATGAATTTTTAATTTATTATATACAAAATAAATCGAAAATATAAATTGACACTAGGTTCAAATAATCCCGCTTGTTGATGGCCTTAAAAAAGTAATAAAATCAAAATTTTTTTTTTTTATTATCGGACTCATTACAATAACTTCTCTTTAGACTGGGAAGTTAATAAAAAAACGTTCAAGATATAATTATTATTTTTTAAACTACCTCTGTAACGTAGGAATAAAAATGAAAAATACCTGTTAGTATATCATTTTCTTTTATTTCTTCTAGCGATGACAAATAAAATATCCATTTTTTTGTTTCAGGTATGTTATTTGAATTTCAAGATACGTTTTGAATATCATCTAGATCGTAAGTTTATTTATTGAATTTACTTTTGCAAATATACATTTATTTGAAGTGCTTCACTTTTTGTACAAAATTTAATATTTATGAAATTTACTTTGAAACTCATGAAATCTTGTAACAACAATCTTTTTCAAGAAGTTAAATTTAATCATCTTTTGAAATGAACCAAATTTAAATTTAATGTTAAATTGAATGTTTAAGCTTAAAAATAAAATTTGGTGTTAGAGACTGTGAAATATTGCACGTCTTCTGTACCATTAATTTATGAAAGGAAGTATAAAGTGCTGACTGCTGAGTTGGCACGTTTAACATAAAGTTCTTTCCAAGTCCCCACACAAGAATTCTTATAATGTAATGACACATTCAACCTTGTGAATGAAGCATATAGGTGTGGTCATTTAAACATAGAAATTTTGATGGAATAGTAAAAATCTGTTTTGTCAAAAGAATAAACGCATCAAAAATCAATATTTAAAACGGAGGTATAAGCCTCTCAGTTGCGGTATTCATAGCAATTCCAGGTTAGATATAAAATGAAGCAAATGACGTAACCGGTAATCTGGGTTTTTAGTGTATTTGCCATATGGCAACATACACTATTGGCGTCGGTCGGATGGCGGGACCTAGGGGTCGGACCAAAATTTCTCGACGTTTCATAGCCTCCTAATCACTTTGGCACCATTTTTAAAAATGTTTATATATATATGTATATATATATTTATATATATATATATATATATATATATATATACAGGGTGTCTCACCGAACGTTGGCTAACATGGGTAACTTTGTTATTAGTGGAGATAGAAAGTCGGTTAAATGGGCAAAGTAGTGCCGAAAATTGGGCTCATTAACATCCCGTCGAAAAAACAATTGAATTTTGACACCCTATGAATTTATTCAGAAAATAGTGAAAATTGCCATTTATGAAAACTGGCCATAACTTTTTTATTTATGAAGATATTTGAAAATTTCATTAACCATTTTTTGATAACTTTTTAAGGTCTTTTCAGTGGCGTAGGTTTAATTTTTTTATTTCCACTACATAATGAGATATTGACATGAACTTTGGTTTTTCTTATGGACGGCATTTTTGATTTTCAGATATTCGAGTTCTACTTATTTTTCTGAATAATTTGACATAGCATATCCTATATCTAAACCAATCAGAAGCTACAAAACTGACAAAAATGGCTTTTTGGCGTTATCAAAGTGTGCCGTGTAAAACGAAATTTGTTGAAACAAATACATATCGACAGGTTAACAATCTGTCGAGCGATCACTACAGTTTTGCTAATTCATTTTGTTTGATTTACTCTCTAAGATGGCTCAAGCATTCTCAAATTTGGAGAAACAGACTATTGTTGCGCATACATTCAGCGTAACAAAAATACCACGTGGGCTCAAGCAGAATACTTGAACCTTTATCCAGAAAGGCGACAGCCTTATTCAATAACTTTTAGGAACTTAAATAGAAATTTAAAGGTAAACGGTTCATTTTCAAAGAAAAAAGGCAACCTTCAACACTGTGAAGAAGAATTAGGTTTAGCAAACGTTGAAATTAATGGAGAAAAGTTCCTAAAAGTTATTGAATAAGGCTGTCGCCTTTCTGGATAAAGGTTCAAGTATTCTGCTCGAGCCCACGTTGTATTTTTGTTACGCTGAATGTATGCGCAAAAATAGTCTGTTTCTCCAAATTTGAGTAAATCAAACAAAATGAATTAGCAAAACTGTAGCGCCGCTCAACAGATTGTTAACTTGTTGATATGTATTTGTTTCAACAAATTTCGTTTTACACGGCACACTTTGATAACGCCAAAAAGCTATTTTTGTCAGTTTTGTAGCTTCTGATTGGTTTAGATATAGGATATGCTATGTCAAATTATTCAGAAAAATAAGTAGAATTCGAATATCTGAAAATCAAAAATGCCGTCCATAAGAAAAACCAAAGTTCATGTCAATATCTCATTATGCAGTGGAAATAAAAAAATTAAACCTACGCCACTAAAAAGACCTTAAAAAAATATCAAAAAATGGTTAATGAAATTTTCAAATATCTTCATAAATAAAAAAGTTATGGCCAGTTTTCATAAATGGCAATTTTCACTATTTTCGGAATAAATTCATAGGGTGTCAAAATTCAATTGTTTTTTCGACGGGATGTTAATGAGCCCAATTTTCTGCGCTACTTTGCCCATTTAACCAACTTTCTATCTCCACTAATAACAAAGTTACCCATGTTAGCCAACGTTCGGTGAGACACCCTGTATATATATATATATATGTGTGCGGGCAATAACTTTCGAAGGAGTTGATTCTTTTCAACTAAATTTGGTCCACGTGTTGAAATCCATTACCGCAAGAAGCCTATTTAAAATGGGCCCAATCTGGGCATTTTAAGGGTAGTTTTTAGGGGTTGCAAAATGTTTTTGGGCCCCAAAATACCGAAAAAATTGTTCGAGTTGTTTCAAAATTGAAATTTAACCCACTGGTAGTAATTAAAAAGTGTCCCTAAAATTTTAATAAAATCGGCCCGACAGGACCGGATTTATAAATTTTATGAAAACATTAGTTTACAGATAGTGAAAGGTGTATATAACTTGGTATAGAGGTTCGATTGATAATAATATTGCAATTAAGAAAAAAAATATTATTTTAAGGGGTGTATTAAGGAGTCAAATTTTTTATTTTGCCCAAAAACAAAGTTAAATTCGCATAATAAACCCACACTGCCTGTATTATCAAATACACTATATTGTCAGCAGAGTTTTGGCACTGCGACCCGAGTTTTTATTTTAAATTCCGGCTGGCTAGATAATAATACTAGTGAAATCATGCGCAGCCGGGATTTGTACAGATACCGTACACGGCGCATCTAATTGGTATCAAGGACGAATGGTTGATGACCAATGATTTTTATGAAAGGTCGTTTTCAAAATACAACGATTAATTATATAGAGTTACTACAAACAAAGTTGAGATCTATAACTTCAAAATAATAGTGCAGTAGAAGAGTTTGTAGAATCATTTTTTGATATTTTACAACCTATAAAATTTGGTTTAGATCCGATGGACCGTTCGGCCTGTGTCGTGCTCACAGACTAATAAACAGACGGACAGACTTTTTCCAAAAATATGTTTTTGATATGAGCCAGGGAAAGTTTCAGAGATGCACGAAAAACCTTTGGAAAACCAGTCCACACACGTAAAATACGGGGGTTGGTGGGTAAACAGGGTGAAAGAGGGGGTTGGGAGGCTTGATATAGTACATATCACTCGCAGCTTCAAACCCATGAAAAAATTCGATCGCTCCATTCTGTCTGGTCTGTATATCAAAACGGGGTGAAAAGGGGGTAGTTATTGACCATTTGCGGGGGTCGCGTGACGGAGAAACTAACGAATTCGGTTTTTACGACCCCAAATACGGCGAGATCATTTAGTTTCGGGGCGTTCGGAAATTTTTCGCTGCAAACACAAAATTTACATGGACTATATCTTACTAAATCATTTTTGAGAGATCTTCAGAACAAAAGAACAGCAGTTTTTTTTATTTTTTATTTTCAAAATATTTCCGAAACTTTGAAGCATAGAAAAAAAAATTTACAAAACTTTTTCGGAAAAATAAATAGAAAAATAAACCGATATTAAAGTATACAATTGTTATACAAAAAAATTATAGCATATATCTGTTCTGCGCATGCGCCGATTTTCCCCAAAAACAGTAGCACTCTTCATATTTGCCTACATAAATCCTCCCAAAATTTGGTTTCAATCCGCTCATCCGTTTGACCTGTGTCGTGTTCACAGACAAACAAATAAATCGATAAACAGACGCACAGACTTTTTCCAAAGGTATTCTGAATTTTTGGATTCGAAAAATATTGTAAAAGTGAATTTTGATCTAAATTAGTACCATTTCCTACTAGTGGGTTGAAATGGTGAAAAATATTTATAGTTGTATTTATTTAGATACTGGTTATAAAATTGAAATTAAAATCTCGACCAAAAATTACAATTATGCGCCAAACTTTACAGCTTTCTATAATAATAAATAGCCAAGGCTATTTAATACAAATTACCGCGGTTATTTAACGGAAAATTATTTTCTCGCAAATTTTTTGACGAGCAATCAAGAACAACATAATTTAATAATTAATGACTTTTCATTATTTACTTTTCTTTTAATCGGCTTCTGGACATTAGAAACGAGCTCCGAAATCCAGCATCCGGAGTCCGGACACGTTAGTTTTTTATTGTTTATTTAAAAACTATTACGGAGCTAACGGTAAAAATTGGGAGCTATCAACTTGATCGTTAGCGCTATCGAATGTGCTTAAAATACATAAAAATCCATTGAAATCGGATGCTAAGTGGACCAAGTTCTTTTACATCACTACTTTCGCTACGACTCCAGTGATATAATTTCTGTAATATACACATACCTTATCAACTAACCTCTGAACACAAAATTCGTTAGGATATTTGTACCTCTATCTATCCTTTTCTTTGGTAAACTTTGTCGCATAAGTGTCTGACATATTCAGAGCTCACTTTGTACTTTGAAACGAGCAGACATGAAAAGCTAGGTCAGGACATTAATTCTTATATAAATTCAATTAAACATTTCTCTTGAACAAAACGTTAGTTAATTCATTAAATTATGTTTACACTGTTGCAGTTACTTCCTGTTACATTCTTAGAAACATAAAACTGTGGTAGGAAAATTATTTGAAAATACAAACTGTGAAAAATTTATATATATATAAATGTATTTTTCGTTAGCTAAAATACAGTACGACATAACATTAAAATAATTAGTTCAATTTCACAATTTATACATCAATGTTTTGTAATTACATTTAAAAGTACTCGTATATAAATACAAAATGATTGGACAATTCCAAACAAGGGTAGCTAAATTTACATTTTTATTTTGTAATCAACTTTTATACATTTCGAAAATAGAACAAAAATGTAAAACCAACAAAGCATGTATTATTGATCGCTCCTACTTAGCTATTAAAATTTAATCTCTAGATTTAACAAAATATTATATAATGTTGTTTGTGTTTTTCTAAAGAGAAATAGACCATTTATTATAATAATTTCACGTTTTCTTCCATTCCAACCCACTAGTGGGGAATAGTACTAATTAAGGTCTAAATTAACTTTTCAAAAAAGAAAAATCGGCGCAAGTACAGATGAGATATAAGCTATATTGCTATTTTTCTTATTATAATAGTACCTATATTTTTATAACGGATTATTATTCTATCTTTCCATGAAATTTTGTTAAAGAAAATTTCTAAACTTTTTAGTTTTGGAAATATTTTGAAACTATCTGTCAAAAATAAATTAGGTAACTGACAAGCATGCTTTGATTAATTTTTTCATGTGAAACCATATTATGTAACCATGGAAATGAATAGCAAATATCATATTTGTTACTAGCCGTTACCCGTTACAGAAATTTTATTTTATTTATTACGAATAATATGTCAAATGTGAATATTTTTAAAGTAGCAATGATCCTGTCGCCCAATTAACTGGATTTTTTTTATATTTCTAAGCAAAATAAAAGTCGAAAATTACATCCAATATAAGATAAAATCTAAATTGTTCGTACGTCGACTGCGCGTATGGTGCGTGTGTATTTGTGAAATTTTAGTTCGTTCACAATAGCTTCTACAAACTTAATAAAATTTTTATTTCCAATCAGATTAGTGGAAATATACACAATTTTGCCATATCCTGTCCCTATAACCGCATCAACTAAATATGTTTTAAATTAAAAATTATTTTCTTACCTAAACAGACACGTCAATGCAATAGAACACTGCGCATATAATATAACACCGTAACACTTACCAATTGGCAATTACCATACACATACCATTTCGACGTAAAAAATTAAATTGTAATATCATACCATTGACATTTTTTTTATGTAGTGATAATGGCCCCAGACGCCGAATCACCTTGTTTTGTTACAATAAAAAAATTATTTTGGAAAAAGTCGATATGTTACAAGTCTTTTATTAACTCATCTTCTTACTTAGTTATATGTTCGAATATTAAGTATCAATCTGATCGACTTAAAACTTTTTGTACATATTGTAAGAAAACTGTTCTTTGTGGTGGATTAGAACAAATAACTAAAAAGTATAATCTTACAACAATGAAATAAATTAAACGTATTTCTCTAATAATAAAATAAACTAAACAATGAAACAAACAAACTGATTTTTATAAATAATGATTATGTAAACAAAACACTGCTATAACACACACATTCTCACTGTAGCAGGCAAGCAACTGACTGAATGCCTGTCGCGCCCCACACGCGCTGTATTTATAGGCGCGTACATTCCGTTATCGATCATTCCAGAAACTTCTGTTCAAGTTTGAGAAGACTCTGTCATTTCCAGTGGCGTAACAATTGGAGGCGCGCTACAATATGTAGTTGCGATGACAATATAATTTTCTTGTTTCACGCCTAACAACAGAGCCAGGAAAATAGATACCTATCGAAATGTGTGGATGTATAAATGTATAAAAGAAACTTACTAACACGTCTGTGCCTGTGGTGTAATATAATCCCGCATCAATTTTCAGAATTCATAATGACTTCATATAGAGCGCAAAATTCGCTTGCCACAAAAACTCGATAATTCGTTGTGGCGGTACAGGGAATGAAAAATGTACGCATTTAGTAGTGAATCCATTGATCCCAGCCACATAGACACTGTAAGTCCCCAACAACCTCTGGGACCTCCATTATATACCTACCAGTATAATATACCGTGTGTTTGTGTGGTATACATATAATATATAGGCTACTTCTAAACTAATGACGAGTTCAGAAATATTCCAAGAGTTTTTGGCGTAGGTCAAATTTATTTTCAGAAAAAATATTTTTCAGACCTTTTTAAACAAGCTTTTACGTAGTGGCGAAGACGTGAAAATATTATATTGTCATTGGAACTACATAATATGGTGGATTTCATTTATATGCTAACTATAATAAACAAGCTAAGTTAAAAATTGTTTTGAAAATGGTTTATTTTTGTCTCTCCTCTGCCCCTATCACTAAAAGGATTGCTCAGAAAAATGTCAAAAAATTATGAACAGTAGGAATTAGATGCAGATTATACAAAATTTATCAGGATTGAAAAATTCTGACGCAATCAATTGTTATAAACAATTTAATTAACACCACGAGTATATAATTCAAATTTATGAAAGAACGTCTAACTAGCATATAAATATGTCAAACATATTTTCTAGGCTATGTAGCTCAACGGTAGAACACGAGTCTCGTATAGTCACCGAAGTTCGAGTCTCGCGTTGGCAGTAATTACTAATTACATTAAAAAATAATTCTTATACGAACAAAAAAAAATAATAATATCAGAATTCAAAAATTCTTGTGCGAGGAATTGTTATAAGCGATTATTGGGAGTAGATTGATATTATGCACGTAAGTAATATTTTGTTTCACCTTTTAATAATGTGTATAATAACTATATGCATTGTGTAATTCTGCATATTATGTATAATTCAGTAGTAACTCATCACAACTGTCAAAAATAGATATTAAATTTACGCTTTAGGCGTATATATTATTTAGATATTTAAAAGCAATTTTTTTTAATAAAATCATGCTCAAGTTTTGAAACAACATAAAAAACCTGTTTAACTATGTGTTAATTAATCAAAAACCAATAGTAACTTTAAAAAAAATGTTATTACTCGTATATTTTGATTTTAGTACGGCTGAACTATGTACAAGTATAGTGTTAAGGAAAAATTGATTAATGCAGCCAAGTGCTATAATTATTCAAAACACAAAATAATATAGAAATTACAACAATTCAAATGAAAAGTTACAATAATTTTTTCCTGTATCCACTGTCACTTTTCATTTGAACTGTTGTAATTTCTATATTTGTGTTTTGAATAATTATAACACTTGGCTGGATTAGTCTATTTTTCCTACTAATTAAAAAATGTATTTTTGAGGTTTTGTTTTTTCTCAGCTACAAAATTTTGTCATTAAATAAATTATTGTTGGGTTGTAGAAAGTATTGTAAAAAATCTGAAAAATGGTTGCCCCTGGAGGAAGTTCCAGGGTCAACCGTTTTTCAGATTCAAAACGCTCGAAAATATAACTCTTCGAGCTCAAAAATGTATGTTTCAGTATTTTTTTTGGGCTCTTCGATCTCGTAAGTATAAATTTTCTTCGAGCTCAAAAATCTCGAAATAATTTTGAAAAAACAATACTTATCTCAAAATTATTTCAACAATAACATTTTTTAAGCGAAACGTTCGATTTCAATCCAGTACGTGTCTTTCGATGTAGCTTTTGGAGTACAAAAAGTGATATAGTTTGTTGAAAATTCGATCCGATGAGAAATCTTCAAGTTATAACAAAAAAAATACTTTTTTTGAACTTTTGAAATGAAATATCTCTCAAACGAATCAACCGATCAAGATGTGGCTTACGGAATTCGACGTTGTCTTTTAAGGATAAGGGTAGATATGACAATTGATCAGTAAAGTAGTCTAAAAGTTACCTCAAAAAAATTTATTTTTGCGATTTCTCAAAATTTACTAGGCCGAATCGATTTAAATTGTCCGGAAATCTAAGTTTAGTAGAACTCTTTCGAATTCCATAAACCAAGTTTCGAGCGGTCAAGCCGTTCAAAAGTTATAAGAGATTTACTTACACACATACACCATCGTAAAAATAGTCAGAATAGCTAACTACGACCTCAAAACGTCGAGATCTGATGAATAATCGATTTTCAAAAATCAAGGTGAAAACAGCAACTTCCCAATTTTTTAAAATTACCGGGAAGGTAAAAATGATTAGACGGTGTCCTTTAGATTGTGATCGTATAACTATGGTTTCTTTTTAATGTCGTGAAATTGCCTATCCTATAAAGTATAGAGTATAAAGTATAGACTATAGAGTATAGAGCATTAGATTGTACTCACACAAAAACATTTGTCTTATCTACATAGAGAAAGATCGCTTTTTCAGTCGAATTCACTCTCATAACTTTTGGAAAAAACTTTTATTCATTTACAAACCTTTTACTGCGTAAACTTTACAAGCATTTCGAGTTTGTGGTACACAAAACAAATATGTGAATCTGAAGTATTTCGGTTTATTTTTTAAATATTTAGTTTTTTTAATTAGCAAAATTATTTCTACCTTAAGTGTAATAGATAGATAATAAATAAATAAATTATTTAACAGAAAGCTTACTGTGTTCCCTTTTTCTGTTATGCTAGATACAGATTCTATGCGGATAAAAAAAGATAGGGAACGTGCTTAAATGGAACAGTTTGTCCGTACTCATCGTAGGTACTCTAAATCGTATAACGTACCTAACCTATATAGCGATAATTCCTGATATAGGTCCCAAGCGAAATGAGGGCAGTCCCAGTGGTTGTACTGTCTCTAAATTCTATCCCTCTTTTATATTCAACCATTCATTTGTTATATTAAGTCGAGGTTGTAACACTAAAGGAGTTTTAAGCAAGAATTTTGTTTCCAATAATATATGGAGAGAGAGAGAGAGGGAAAGATAGATTATATAGTATAGACGTTCGCCAACTGAGTTTATTATCGAGCTGGGTAGAGTAGTGGTGACAGCACTAAACTCGCATTAGGGAGGTTCGGGCTCGAATCCCGGCGGGGGCAGATGTGGCTGGGAGTTTTTCCTACTGCCTCTCGCCGAGAAACGGTAATTCCTTAACCGGCCATATTGATTGAGGTTTTCCATGGTTTCCCTCAATTAATTCCAGATAAATATCGAGATGGTTCCATATTCAAGGCCATGGCCGATTACCTATCAAACTCCCAGTTCAAAAATTACCTATCCTATCCTAATTTCCTATAATTCCTTCATTCGCCCATTGCAATTAGTTAAGTTGAAGTTTTAGAAATGTAGAAAATAACGGGAAGTGGTAAAATGGAAAATAGTAATGGTGCAAATGGCGTCTGTTATGACATAAAGTCGAAAAACGGACGTTAAACGCATTATTATTATTATTATATTGCATATAATCTGGTGAAAACATTCTTGTGCCGTAAAGTTACAAATGCTTAAATTTTATTTTTACATAATAACATAACATAAAGTTGTAATGCAAATAACTCTTACACTATTATATATCATTTAAATGTAATTTTAAACACATTACACACTAATACGTAAATGGGTTTTATGGGGTTTTATGGGTTTATAACTGGTTTTCTTATTAATATTTTACATATGTCGAGTACTTAGTGCTCAAGCTGCACCTACATTGAATCCGTATTTCTCCAGATTCGATATCGGCAGACGTCGGACGACATCGGAAGAAAAGCAATCATCAAGATTTAGGGACCTATATTGGAAAGGAAAGCCCGATTTCCTTTCCAATGTGGGTATTATAATCTTGGTGGGAGAAATAAAAATCCAATGTAGATGCAATTCAACTTTAGTAGATACACAGGTTACCTCGATCCATGAATGACGTCAGTTGACTCATCGTTCATATTTTTATCACCCACGCAATATCAACTGACAGGTTCGCTGGATGACCTCATCCCCCAACTACTATCCAACTGACTGAGGTAAGCTCTGTATCTAGTAACCGTGGGTGCAGTTTAAAACTGTTGACCTAGCAGAGTTCATTTAAAAAAAACCGGTAAAGTTCGAGTAGAACTGGCGAGAAGAGGGTTCCGTACTATTCCGTTTTACGCGAGTATTTTAAGACTTAAGATTTTCGTTACAATTTTCCTGTAAACTATCGGTGAGACCCGATTTCCCTATTTTTTTCATAATTTTAGGCCCAGTAGTTAATGGGGGGGGGGGGGGGGAATGATCAATTGTTCATCTATTTTCTTAAATAACTTTAAAACAATTTATTTTAAAATTATAAAAAAAATATATTTGAGACCCTTACCACAAGCCCTTTCATTTGATATGTCACACGGTACAATTTGCGAAACTTTTTTTTTAATTTCATAATTTTCCCCCAAAAATTACCCCCATGTGCAGAATTTATTTATTTACATTACACGTTCGTCTTTGGGTCACCGACTTACATATGTGTACCAAATTTCAACTCATTCGGTCCAGTAGGAGATAAGGGGGGGTTAATGGTAAATTTTCATCTATTTTCCTAAATAACTTGAAAACTATTTATTTTAAAATTATAAAAATACGTATATTTGAGACCCTTACTACAAGCCCTTTCATTTTATATGTCACACGGTACAGTTTGCAAACTTTTTTTTATAATTTACCCCCAAAAAATGACCCCCATATTCAAAATTCATTTATTTACGTTACACGTCCGTCTTATGGTCGCCGACTTACATATGTGTACCAAATTTCAGCTCAATCGGTCTAGTAGTTCGGCGCAAATTGGCTTTGACAGTGGGGCAGACAGATACACGAGTGATCCTATAAGGGTTCCGTTTTTTTCCTTTTGAGGTACGGAACCCTAAAAATGGAAAATGTATAGTTGACATACTCTCTGACTACGAAAATGGAATTAATTATAAAAAATCTCGACTTTGTATTGCAACCGCTTGCATATGTAAAGCCAGTGGTGGCGAGGCGTTATTCGTCCAAAAGGGGTGACCGACGTTTAAATTTGCATCTGACTGTCGACTCCGTTAAATTACTTGTAAGCATGAATTATGCAACCTGCCGGTCTGGTCTCACCACACATATATTCTATACATATATATGACTGCCCGTCGTGTGTGAGAGAAGTGTACATAATGTATATCAAAGGACGCTCGCGTCGCTATTGTATTTTCGTTGCTTTGCGCTGCGTAATTTGCCCGAAGCGTACGGTCATTATTACTATGTATCCACTAATGTACAATGTGTTCGTAATATGTAACAAATAAAAATGGTAGTTTTTGTATGTATAGCGGTGGAAAAATGATCAATTTGGCACTACTGTTTAAAGTAAAACAAAAAAATCAAATTTTACCAAACCAATAGCAATTTTTCTCTCATTTAAATCCACATGTGCATAAAATACAGCTAAGTAGACGATATATTCGTGCTAATAACAAGCAATTAGCGAGTCTTAACAGTCACACGAGTTATCAAGAGATTACATTCGAGATAATACTGCATTAAAAGATATAATAATAATATATATAATAATATAATAATAATATAATAATAATATATATAATAATAATAAAAGATATAAATAAATTATTTTTAGATCTAAAAACTGACCTACTAATTACGTACTTGCACATATATTTTCTTTTTAATTTCTATTTTTTTTTAATAATATTTTTTCTCAAATTTATTTCGTTAGACGATGATTCTCACAAACAATGAAAATATCATAATATTATTTTATGAACACCCAGTATACAGAATGATTTATTGAATTCTGTAAAGTGTTTTATTAGATTTTACCCCTATAATGTGCAGAAAAGTGAGAACTTGTTACAAATTTTCGTGGCTTTATTTGAAAAATTGAAATAAAAAAATTGTTGAAGTAGAACATATTTTGTTGAAAGTTTTATTAGAATTTTTATGAATCTAATATCCCTCATCATCCATATTTTGAATACAAAATAACAATATTAAGTTTTTTCATATAATCTTTATAATTAATATATGTGCAGTATAATGATATTTTTTATAAGTATTTAAAAAAAACACATGTGAGAAGGCGTGAGCATGATTCTTCATTTTACAAACATTTTTTCAGACTCAATTTTACTCATATTACCGTATTCGAAACTGAATGTTTACACATATCTTCAGAATTCCGGGAACTCATTGATTAATAATAAATTGGGATATATACTAATATCAGCGAAAGATACACCCTAATTAGGAAAAAATCGGGTCGCAGTACCAAAGCCTGCCGACAATATAAATTGTGTATTTAGTAATACAGGCAGCGTGACTTTATTACGTGAAATTTTGTTTGTTTTTGGCAAAAGGAATAATTTGACCCCTTAGTACACTTCTTATTTTGTCTCTGTTTTGTCAATTCAACATCTGCAGAAAATTATATACTTCAGTAAGTATATGATTCTCTATTCGCAAGTGTTTGTCGAACTGATTTTATTAAAATTTTAAGGTCACCTTTCCATTGATTCTAAGAGGTTAAATTTGAATTATGAATTATTTTCGGGAATTCTTTCAGGCCCTAAATCAATTTACAAACCCTAAATGCACCCATTAAAATAGTTCGACTCGACTATTTTTTTTAAAATAGGCTTCATATGCGGTGATGGATTCCAACAAAACTAGATGCCCAACTGTTCAGGAGGCTATAATTTTGGTCCGACCCCTAAGATTCCGCCATCCGACCGACGCCAACAATGTGTCTGTCATATGGAAAATACAGTGAAAATCTAGGTCTATAATTTGTTTAATAATTAAATAAATTAACTCTACCAACAGTAATAGATATATTTACGAAATGAAGCTACGCTATACTGTTCAAATGTATATTGAAATAAATAACAAGGTTTCAAAAAAAAAACTTGAAAAGGATCACAAAAGTGATTGAAACGTTGTTATAATTATTTCAATAAATACATTTGAACAGTATAGCAAGTAGCTTCATTTCGTAAATTTATTTAATAATGTTTTCCGCTTGAACATATCCTACCCTCGTCCCTATCCGTCCTCGTTATTATTGAATCCTGGTAAACCATTCTTGCGACAGCAACTGGGGTCTTACATATTATATACCCAACAAACGTGTTTGTTCATTAAAAACAAGGCAGGGTTTAGGAAATCCAGTCATAATTAAAATTTTCTGTGCGATAGATATTGTAATAAGCGAAGCAGGCTCGAAGTTTGTACAATATGAAACAGCAAATGAGAAAAACCATTTTAATACATTTTCTTATATGAAAACTTATCGATTACGCTGCAAATATAAAAATAAAAGTAAATATCAGACTGCTTAGTCAATTGTCTTCTGATATATTATTTTAATTCATTAAAAGAGTAATAATTATAATAATAAATATATTTATTGCAGAAATTATTTTACAACAAATTCTGCAAAGGGTACGGAATTCCATCTAGACTGGTTTTCAATTTTGTCCATATCTGAAACTAACAAATATATTAATAGACGCAAAAACGATCGCAGCTGTATTGAATACTGAACTTTTTTATTGAATTAGATGCGTGATTACGTTGTGAATTTGAGATATAAGGAATTTTAAAAAAATCTTTGAATTGAATAATATCATTAAAAAGTTTCGGTGCGAAATAAGAAAAAAATTAAGAATTTTAAATAGTACACAACTTGTCGAAGAGATATTGAGGCTCATTAGATTTTAATATTTTAAGAAGAAAGTTATAAACGTGAAGTAAATCTCTATGAATTTAGTTTCGGTAAGGAATGCAACAATATTAATTATTAATGATTTTCTTTGTTGGTATAATAATATTTTCACAAATAATCTGTATCTGCTTTCTTTTTGAGAAACCAATTCCTCTTATCTAAACAAATTTCTAAAAAAAACTACACTTAATCGACCAATACTTGCATTTATTTGTGGAATATTGATGAAAAAAACGACAAAAATTATTCCTTTATGCTTTAGTTACATTAGAAATATAAAAAAATATTGTTTTAATGTTTGGATTACAGCTGAGAACTGTTTGTAAATACGATAATAGTAAACAGGCCTGCAGTTAAATATGCTAATCCGGCTCTGTGTTGTTCGTAGTTAGCTAACAGCTTAATCCATAATCCTTTCTCTACTTTTCTACCAAAATAAAACAGTCCACTAAATGTATGTTATATCTTCATACGTACCTAGCATATTTTGAATAAAATTTTAATATGTACATTAGAAATTTCGTATACGAGTCTATCGTATTTAATATTTTTAGTAGTAGCCCATAAAACCACATTTTTTCACACTGAAATTATTTTGCGGACACCTAAAAGCTAAGAGAAACGTCAGTGATAACGTTTCAGTAACAAAATAAAGATGGTTTTTTTGGTGAATTTTTCCCATATTGTGATTAAAAAATGAGTACCTATAATACAGATTTTTTTTGTGAAAAACTAAAAATAACATAAGTGCAGTTTCTGATACAATTTTCAGCTTGAAATCTAGATTTAAAGCTAAAAGTCGTATCAGAAACTGATCACAAATGTACTATGTGAATGGACCAGTGCATATATATGTTATGCCTGTATATAATATACATTTCTATAAATAAAAAAATTATTTGTCGGGAAAAAGGAATTTTAAATAAACACTTAATTTTTTATTTACAGCGACGTTTCGTTCCTTGTTTGGAACTTTATCAAGCTTTAATAACTATTAAATGTTTTGATTAAGTAGATATAAAATTTAAAATATACATGAAATATAAAGAGTTTAACAATTATTAATAAAAAGTATATAATAATTTCGTTTTTTAACAAATGTTTTCACAGTTGATGTTTTTTCCCGACAAATAATTTTTATATTAATTACCAAGGACGAAAAAGAAATACAGTCAATTTCTATAAATGTTTTATCAATTTCTATGTATAATATTATCAAAATATATAATTTTGCAAACAAAACAAAAAAATATTAATAGCTAACA
The DNA here is from genome assembly GCA_034508555.1 of Venustoraphidia nigricollis. NCBI lineage: Eukaryota > Metazoa > Arthropoda > Insecta > Raphidioptera > Raphidiidae > Venustoraphidia > Venustoraphidia nigricollis. The sequence goes on from JAVRKA010000068.1 coordinate 1,548,450, forward strand.
AAATTGTCTATTGGAAAAAAACTAAAATAAAAAAATTTTATGATGAAAATTTGTCTAAAAGTGTAATTATTATTGTAACAGCGATTTTCCTTGCATAGCGTCAAACACTGATTTTTTTTTGTTATCAGGACGACATAAATTCTCACTTTATGTAAACAGTTATCACACATTGAATTTTAACCTATTTTATATTTTTGATAACAGTGTTTTTAGGTTCAATATTTGTTGTCCTTTATAAATCAAGCTCTATGAAAACATTAGTAGAAACAACCATTGACTGGTCTGCCATTGAACCATCTCGACATTTACCAGGAATTATTCATAGAAACTGTGCTGAACTTAAACCAAAAGGGTTTTGGTTTCAAGTAACTAAATTTATTGACGATGTAATATTTTGAATAGACTTGAGGAGTTGTTTGACAGAACGTCTTTTCATGGTCTAGTCTCGGTTTTAGTTGCATCCTGTGATGTAGTGTTCGATGTCTTACATTGAAACTTTGAATAGTTAGCAACTTTGAACTGAACTTAAGTATCTGTTGACATTGTTTGGTGCTTATAAGCAAAACGTTCCCGTGCATTTAAGTATTCAACGACAAAAGAAACCAGGGAAGATCAATTTAAAGAATCTCTTAGGATCAACGCACACATGCTACTTTTAGAATCGAAAACGCACTATTTAGTAATTGCATCTCGACTGCATCGCTATTTGACGAAATACATCTGACGATCGCTAAGCGACTCAACCGTGAAAAGAGGGCCCCTCTTTAGCTTATTTTTGATTTGCTCGTGCGTGACCTTATATCACGTCGTTGGTATGAAAAATCACACTTTCAACTCTGAAAACAAGTATGTAAAAAACATTTCATAAAAATTGAACATCCTTCCAGAAAGGCTAGTAAAAAGCGTAAAATAACAAAGCTTTGAGGTCGGCGCTAATTTAATGACTATAACGTTTATACTTCTATAAAATTTGCACTGGCCTCGATACATTGTTAGTTTCAGTGGCATTTTTTTGATGGCGGTACAATTTTTTAAATAAGTTTTTTATTTTTTACTTTCCAGTGGTTTTGAAATATGTAATTTTCACGGTGTTAACCGCCTTCTTCCTTATTATTTATTGAAATGCTGAACCGATTTAAGAAAAATGTATGTGATACCAGTCTAAAGGTAGGGTATACCTTTAGACTGGTATCACATACATTTTTTTGAAATCGGTTCAGCTTTTAATTTTAATAAAAAAGACTTATCAACTCGGTTCACAAATGCTGAATATAAGATGTAACATATTATATAAAAAATCGCCTTTTCAGAAGTCAGTTGAAAACAACTGAATCGATTTTTTTAAAATTATGTGGTATAAATCGATAAATATGCTGAGCAAAATGTTGTCGAAATTTTTCAAATTATGATTGAATAAACCTAATATATACATGCCGAATTTTTAATAGCATCTTTTGTTTTTTGAAAGCAGTTAATAACGCGCTTTCAATGCAAGCATTACAAAAAATAAATTAAGTTTCTGCTTCAATCTTTTGAAAAATGTCTCGAGATTATTTGTAGCTTCAAGAACACCTACCTACTTCAATTATCAATCCCCTTCAGCTTAATGCACTCGAAAGGGTAATCAGTCATGATTTATAATTAATTAACACAAAGTGAACAATCGCTCCCTGCTCTTCTTTGCGCAGTGAGTTGCGGAATTGCAGATCAATGTAATATGCTATACACGTAAATTTAACTGCGCTGGGATTGCACTTTGTCGAGCTGACAGCGTGGCTCTGACACTGAATTGTATTTACTTTGCACTTTAAATCAATCTAATATATCTCTTATACAGTTCAATTCGTACAACATGTCAAACGTTACAGATAGAAAAAGGTTATCTAAAAATTTATTTATCCCATCGAAATTCGACGGAATGAAAATAGAAAAATAAAAATAAAAGTAGTATTTAGGTATATTTATTTACGAAATTCTAATAAACGCTTCTTTTTAGCATGCTTGATGACGTCATCGAGGGCCTAAATGAAGTCCGATTTATACCTGTTCGGTCACTTGCTTTGAGCTTCTTCGAACAGTGCAGAATAGCTCTTAAGGCTGTCGGAACGCTCTGAATTTCGTTTGCGCTGAGACATATTGTGGGTGTGACCTTCTTTAGCTCTGTCTCGTTCAAATCATCCGCACGTTTCAATTTTTGGCTGGTGCCAACTACGAGGCTAAAAAATGTTATTGCAAGGGTGCAGCTGTCAATTGATTACTATAATTTTTGGAAATATTTTGAAGATTTAAAAAACTTTTCCGAAAAAGGAAGGGTCACTTTAGGTTTGTGATGGAAGAGTTTTGTGAAATAAGAACGAAGTAAGAAATAAGTACGACATTGAAAACGTGTGTTTTTTTGGCATAATTAATGCCAACTTTTTTCTAGTAAATCGTACATAAATTACAAAAGTAGTCCATTAGAGACCTAGATTTGTCCTTTATCTTCCTTACAGAGAAAGATTTTTTTGTAGAATGTTGACGAATAAGTCTACAATCAGTTGTTGGCTTAAATTCAGAGCGTTCCGACAGCCTTAAGGCTGACGAAATGCTCTGAATTAAACCCAGAAATAGAGCTTCGGCTGATAGCGGATTGTAGAATCTAGGTCTCTAATGGACTACTTTTATGCGATTTACTAGAAAAAAGTTGCCATCAATTGTGCCAAAAAATACACGTTGTCACATTACGACCTTATTCGTACTTATTTCACAAAATTGTTCCATCACAAACCTAAAGTGATTCTTCATTTTTCGGAAAAGTTTTTTAAATTTCCAAAATTTAGAGTAATCAACTGACAACGGCACCTTTGCAACAGCATTTTTTAGCCTCGTAGTGTGGCTTAAATTCAGAGCGTTCCGACAGCCTTAAGCTGGAATATCTCATATTGGCTGTACCAAACAAAAGTAGTTTTATTCACGGAACATAACTTTAATTATACCATTTGTTGAGCGTATTTCCAATCTAGTAAATACAGTAAAAGTCAATTCAGATCCATTTCAATTCTATAAATTGAATCAAACATTTAAGTTTTTTGTTTACACTTTATTTTCATTTGTAATAACTGGATGTTTCACGTGCTTTGTTTTATTGGAAATGATAAAATATTGCGTTTTGAAATAATACATTTGAATTAAATGTATGCTAAAAATGAAATAAATATTATTCATAAAGCATTCTTTCTATTTTTTGCTTAAATCAAGCGTCAGTCGGAACCGGAAATTACTTGTGCTGCCGCCAATATAGGCGAATAAGATGAGACACGAGACAGTGGTGTGTGTATGCGCGATTCTATCAAAAAGTGTATAATTCATTTTTGACAATAAAATGAGATTTTAAATATTTCAGTTAGGGGCCATTCATTAATTACGTAAGGATGATTTTGACGATTTTTGACCCCCCCCCATTTCCCCATGTAAGGATACATACGATTTTTCTAGCCCCCCTCCCTCTTCTTACGTAAGATTTAATCTCGTTTTTCTAAATAATAAAACGTTTTTAGAAGAGGATTAGTTACACTAAAACTCACAGTTTGACGTATAATCAAAGATTTTGCTTGAAAATAAAAGAATTAATTTTTATTTTCCAAATGATTAAAATAAAATTAATACTCAGGAAGAGTTCACTATAATATAAATATTATTTATGACAATTAAAATGGATGAAAATAAACATATTTAAGATTTTGAAATTTTAATAAACAATAAAAATTTGTAAAATAAGATGTAAATCGAAGTGCACATTGTGGAATGAAGAAAATCATTCAGCATCCGAAATAGAAATAGATTTTTAATGATAAATTTCGACTTAAAAATATTACGTAAGAATGGATTTTAACCCCCCCCCCCCCCCGTCTCTCCCAGATAAGGGCATATAGAGATTTTCTTAACCCCTTCTCCCCCTGGAGACCCTTACGTAATTAACGAATGGCCCCTTAAGAATTTAATATTATAACAGTTAATGGTTGCGATCTTCTATACGCGTATCGTATAAAATATGTGTTTAATTATGTTATAGATTCGGACATTATTTCACATAAAATAATGATATATATTTTAAATATGATAAAGCATACAATTTTCATTTATTTACAATTAAGAACTTTATTTTATAACGATCATAAACTAAATTTTATATCTTTGTCTAGTAAAGTCACTGTCTTGCGAGTATTGATATAAAGTTTTTATGTATATATAAATTAAAAATACTGTGTTTTATTACATTTAAAACGTACATGTGGTTAACTGAAATCAATATTTTCATTATATTTCCTAGCTTGTTAGGTTCAATTGCATCAAAATTGATTTTCCCTTACTGCTTATCCCCTGCTGTATCGTCCTAATAAATAATTAACCTGTGCTAGTCGTCAAAAAGTAAGTTTTTAATCAACTAAATATTTTTTAAATCGGTTTAATGCTTCTTCAGTTTTAGCTACAAACTCCTACTTTAAATATGAGTATAGATTAATTTCTATAAAATATCTTCTTTTTAAAAGTTCACGACTGAACATATCGAGAAAACTCCGAAATGAAAACAAATATTAATATAATGCTATCTTGAAAGTTTTTCAATTTTGAAATTTCCTGAAATGTTCTTTGTTAAGTGAAGCTAAAAATAAAATGATGGGGTCAATTTTATTGTATGATCAAAATACTCAACTCTTCAAGTCAGTGCAGCAAACTTATAAAAATACGTAATATTCTATAAATGTCACTTTCATTCATATCAGCTTTCTTGCATTCAGGCTCTGCGTAATATTTTGTAACTAAAATATTCACTTTCAATATCCATCTTTCATATTTTATTGCTTCTAAAGTTTCTCATATCGTTATGTACTTTTTGTAGATTGAAATATTATTCCCGTGAAAAAAAACAAACAATAAAATCTCGAATATATAACCATGAATGTGTTAATACATAATCAGAACAAAAAAAAAATAATAATAAGAATATGGACTTACTAAATTTACTTTAAAAAAGTCAACTAAAATATTTGTATAATATAATTTCAAACAGAAATGGTATATTTATTTAAATATAATAAAAAAAATAGTTTGGTCTATTGGTTGTTTCAAAAGCATGTGATGCAGTTTTAATGAATTTGCGTACATAATAATAAAAGAAATGTGTAAAGGCTAGTAGTGTTAGTATTAAAATTACACAAAAGTTATATTTTTTTTAGTAGTGAATTTTTAGTCATCATAAATAAAGTATCCCGTAAAAACGCGTGGAGACACGTTCTTTCACCATCAAAACTCGGAACTTCCACCACATGTTCGTCGACAAGAAATTGTCTATAAAATATCTATTGAAACAAATAACTGGAATGCAAGTAGTTAAATCTCTTAATTAATATGAAAAAGGAAAGCAAACAATTTTATTAGTTTGTACTTCGTTCGTTTGGTTCTTTGTAACAGGAAAGCAGAAGTACTTTGTATTAGCGACTCTCACATATGCATATTATACATACATCATTTTTGATAGCAGTATTACTATAGTTCTACTAATCGACATGGGATATTACCCAGCATTACTGTGAAATACTCAACGGTTTTGCATACGTTGAATTGTCTCCATGGAGAACTAGTTTTACTATCGTAATATGCATTTCAGTGTCATATGCGTTGCAGAACTGCCTCAGATTGTGCTGTCGTTCCAGTCTGGTTTGCTTGTATGCAAATTTAATATATAACTTTTTTTCCCTATGTTCATTTAAACGTGATTTTTTTGGTATTTTTTTACATTTTTACCTTTAGCCAGTCAGAATCGATTCGGCTGTCACTTGATGTGAATTATTAATGTTTTATTTACAACATAACTTTATTTTATAAAATTTGTTTCGTACAATACAGTAGCTTCATCAGGCAGTTCTAGATCTTTAATCGTTAATCTTTAATCGACGAAATCACTATATTGTGTAAAACAGTTGTTAAACAGGGTAATTTTTTTAACCCGAAACTTTAAAATATCTCGAGTAATAAATGTTTTAAACAAAGGCTGCATAATTGGATGGGGGCAGTTCGGCAGTATATCTCACTTTGATTTTGGGTGGAAGGGTTAATGTCATTCAAGGTCAAATTAGTATTTTTTTAAATGGAAACCCTCTTTTTTATTGCAAATTCGGATTTTACGGCTAAAAATACGTAAGATTTGTCTGAAACATTTTTTTCATTCATGGTAAATGGAGCTGTATTCGAGGAACCTGTGCATACGATTCTGCGATACATTTACAATAAAAAATGCCACGTTTTCACTGTAACTAATTACAATTGATCTTAAAACAAATTTTATTTATCAAATTTTCAAATACTGAAAAATGACATGTCAAGAAACACAAAGGAAGGAAAGTAACACAAATGAGAAATGTAAACGCAATGAAACATTTTTATAAAAAGTGCTTTTAACATAAAAAATGCGTTAGTTTGAAAGCAGATTTATGCTGGGTTGCAGAAAGAATTGTCAAATAATTTCATTTGACGATGATCTTACATTGTGAACACACGTACTTCTCCATAAGAAAAGCATTGTAGAATTTTTATTTATTTTTGTTTAAAAAAATTGATCGATTGAAATTATATTTTTTCTAAACTGTGTATACGTGTATTTAACATAGTTTTTTGCATAATTTTGACCTCGAAACGACATTTTTCTTTTTAATTGAAATTTTATTATTTATTATTTATTAGAGACAGAAAAAGAATTTGGATGAGTGCAAGGGGTACTTATAACGAATTGTGTTTTTAAATTTGACATGCAGTTTATTTGAAATAAATATTTACAACGATCTAAATAGAAAAACCCGGGTCGCAGTGCCAAAACCCTGCCGACCATATAGTGTATTTGCTGATACAGGCAGTGTGGTTTTATTATGCGAACTTAACTTGGTTTTCGGGTAAAAAAAAATTCTACTCCTTAATACAGCCCTTAAAATAGCATTTTTTTCTTAATTGCAATATTATTATCAATGGAACCTCTATACCAAATTATATGCAACTTTCAGTAAATAATTCACTATCTGCAAACTAGTGTTTTCATAAAATTTGTAAGTCCGGTCCTGTCGGGCCGATTTTATTAAAATTTTAGGGACACTTTAATTACTACCGGAGGGTTAAATTTCAATTTTGAAACGATTCGGAGAATTTTTTCGGTATTTTGGGCCCCAAAAACATTTTTCAACCCCTAAAAACTACCCTTAAAATAGCCCGATTGGGCCCATTTTAAACAGGCTTCGTGCGGTGATAGATTCCAACATGTGTGCCAAATTTCGTTAAAATAAATTAACTTCTTCGAAAGTTATAGCCCGCACACATATATACCTATATATATATATATATATATATATATATATATATATATATATATATATATATATATATACATATATATATAAACATTTTTAAAAATGGTGCCAAAGTGTTTAGGAGGTTATGAAACGTCGAGAAATTTTGGTCCGACCCCTAGGTCCCGCCATCCGACCGACGCCAATAGTGTATGTTGCCATATGGCAAATACACTAATAATGTCGAAATGATTCCATTTTGGATCGATTTTAGCTTTTGACACGACTACGGTCTTGTATTCCAATTTGGTTAGAAAACATTTGAGCCTGTTGTTCGGCTGGTGGACGTGCGTAGTTTGTATCGCATATAGCGCAACAAACATAGGTTGTATTCCCACGAGATCAACTTTCTCTGCGTTTGCCTCATCTCGTCTATAACTTTGCTTTACGGCTCCCCGCTACGTCCTTCTCCTCACCGCTCCCGTTCCTCTTTCGTTCTATTGCCTGAAGTCTTTTATAGTGGCGGTTGCTGTTCTCCATGCAATCATATATATTACGTAACTTGCATTGCAATGTACTCAATAATATATCTTTACAGGATGTCCCACAGAATGCCAATACACACTACAAAGGGTTTGAGAATAGCCCCTATTACAAGCCCTCAATTCCCAGGTTTTAATACGAAAACTAGTGAAAAAATCAATTGGATTTGCAGTTTATTATTAAAAATGCTGGCTTTAAAAGTAATTGAAAAAATATTCAACGATATCCCGATGTGTAAGCTTGTTTATTTTCAGAATGCATCTTAGAATCAAAACAAAATAATGCGATGTACGACAATTAATATGCAAAGTTTTAACTATCGTCTCTTTGTTGTAGTTTATAAACTATTTGTTTACACTACATTAATCGAACTTAATTATCGCATATTGTTAAACTTGTAACATAATGCGTTCCATACTTCTTCATCTTCATTATCTCATTTTATATACTAGCCTTTCTCCGCGATTTCGTTCATAGTAGAAGCACAATAACATGTAACTTGAATCCTACTGTATACTAAATTTATACTAAAAATTTGATAGAAGTAGGTACAGTAGTTTTTGAGCTAATAAACTAACAAACAAACAAAAATTCTGAATTTGAATAATCAATTTAAGTATGCCACAGGCAAAATTTACTAGTTTAATATTATCCTAAATAGTAATAACATCATTGTTTAAGCAAGAATAAGAATTGACAGTTTGAAATTTGAAATAGAAAACCCTATAAACTACGAAGTACCAATGATTTCGAATTATTATATTCAGTTGAGAACTAAAAAGAAAAAAAAATGTAAAATAATTATTCCACATTTTCTCTTTTTTTTTAAATTTTGGCTGCTATAGGTAATCCATTATATGTCAACTCAACAAATCTCAGCCATACTAAAGTCAGAATAAAATTATTGTATTATGTAGATTAAATTCTTGATATTTCGATTAACTTTGACATATAGACAGTAAATTAAGTGCGAGATGAATAGAAAGTGATGTAGAAGTGATTATAATATAAAGCCATACCGTAATTTGTCAACACTTGAAAGGCCTGATCTAATTTTGTTTGTCTATCTGAACATCACCTGTAGGCTGTACTCCTTTGTTTTGCTTTTACGAAAATGACAATACATTTCTCAGATATTATATAATGTGTTTTAGTATTTATATTTCGCATAAACATTGATATTATCCATGAATTTATATATTAATGGAAACTTTTTTTTAACATCCCTCTCCATTTTCGCTTGAGTGACGCGGTTTTTAAGAGTACCGGGTACCCATTTTTTGAAGTTATACTTCTTTTGACGCCTTATGAAAAGATGATGAGAATGGGTTTTTATGATGCGGGCACACACTGTAAGATCAAAATTAACAGACTGAAGTTGCCGACCATAACTTCAACTGTTCACGAGGGCCTAAGGCCTTGGACATTTTGTTAAGTATTTTGATTTTAAATACATTAATCAAAAATTCGACTTATGGCGCAGCGATCAAAAATGTAAGATAGTGAATATGACAGATGTCAGGTGATGTTTTATTTCAGTACGAACAAAAGTTATATACGTACTTATAAATTAAATACGACAGTGATTAATAGTGAGTATTGGTGAATATTATTGAAGACATTTATTAGTGATAGTACTTTTATTTTTTTCCGAAACTAAAAAGCTTAGAAAAAAATTTTTGTTAACAATACTTTCTTATGAAAATAAATAGAATAATAGTCTGTTATAATAAATAAACTATTATAACAGCAAAAATAACGTTATAGCTTATATCTCTTCTGTGCTTGCGCCGATTTTTCTCATAAAAAATACGGCTCTTCATAATTGCATGTCAAACATTCTCTCAAAATTTAGTTTCAATGCGTTCATCCGTTTGACACTTGTATCGTATTCACAGATAAACCGACAAACAGACGCACAGATTTTTTCCTAAAATATCTTTTCTGGATTCGGAAGACCTCGAAACGAAAATTTTTTGTAAAATTTTGAAAAGTGGATTTTGACCTAAATTAGTACCATTACCCACTTGTGGAGTCGGAATGGTAAAATTGAACAAAATTTTAATAGATGCTATTTTTTATTACAATTTATATAGGTATTTCTTTGCAATTTTATTTTTATTATATTTAAAATAAGGTTGAATCCAGTGTCGTTTTGAACTACTGGTTTTGAGAACTGGATTTCATATAAAAAAGAAAATACGTACGTCTCTAAGATCAAAGAGTAATATTGCTTGTACAGTGATGAAGTTACAAAGAAATTTCAAATTCTAAAATCTTTCCAAATAACATAAAGAGTTGTTAGATAACAATAGCATCTAGTCGTAAATTTGAGTAAAAGTGCCGCCGTCTTATATTATCGCTTACTTCGACAAAGAAATTTTAAGGGCATTTTATACATACAAAAAAACGGAAGTTCCTGATAAATCCATATAACGATACAACTGTTTAGTGTCCGACCGAAAGTTCGGTTTCGGTTTCGGTCGAGTTTCGGTTTAGTTTCGGTTTCGGTGGCAAACCTGCTGAAACTACGACCGAAACCGAAACTGCATTCGGGAGTTCTCGCGCTGTGATCGGTCATGTTCGGGGCGTTAAATTCCATCCAAGCAAGTAAGCGACGAAGACATTTTGCCGCGTCCACGTGCCTAATCATGAGGTGACTGGCTTGTGTTTACAGTTCGTTTTGTTTCTTGTGAGTTTTCGTGTGATTTATTTTGAATTCGGTAAGTTTTATTACGTGATATAGCATAAGAGTAGGTAGTAAACATACAAAAATAATTCATTATAACAAACTAATGCATTTAATTACAAACTAATACATATAAATACAGTTTCGGTTTCGGCCGAAACTGAAAATTTTGCCGAAATTCGGTTTCGTTTTCGGTCGTAAAAACCAGTTTCAGTCGGACACTACAACTGATTGTTAAAAAAGTTTAAAAAGTAAGCGTAAATATACCTTTTAGTAAGTGCTTCACTAAATATTATTATGGTCATTATAAAATAATGTTTCAGAGCAGTATGACAAAAACTCTTGTTAATCTGGGAAAAAGCAACACGTATTCACAGTTATTACGAAACTTGTTTGTTTCTTCTTTTAAGTATAATTAAATTATTGAATATATATGAATTATGTAACAGCTCTGAATTAATAAGATTTTAAGGTTTGCTTCATTACATTCGGTATTAATTTTAAATAAAGAAAATAGTTTTAAGACAATGGTAGAAATGAGAAATGATTCTTTGCCGCTACACTGTTCACTAGTGAAACTCCCTTAACGGAGCATCCGGCGAATAAGAATGGCAGTAAAGCCGGGGGTTTTATTTCAACTTTGGTTCGTTATCTTCTATTCCTTCATTACACTCATAGCAACCTGTCATATCCAATCATTCTCCAAACAATGACAGAGACTGTTCGTCAACTCTTAAGACACAGTCTTAATAATACGCTGAATTGCAGTAAGTAAATTGTATATTAGAATAGCGTATTGTTTCGTTAACGTTACATCGACATAGTGGCAGTAAGCTACAGGCAATCAAGCCCTTCCACATAGGGAAGGAATTTTTTTTCGGGTCAACGACCCACAGTTTTCGCAGTACCTATAAGAAGTTTATTTTTGTAAAATTAAATTCAACACGATAGTATAGTCCTACCGATCTCGAATTTTATCTTTAATTTAAAAGTGTGTTGGGACATATTTTAGTACAATTTTTCGACGTGGCTTTGCCAAAATTGATTTTTCATAACAAAATCATCAAGAGTAACGAATTTTTCACTGTACTGACGTCAGTATACACCAATTTCGGTCTGAAATCTTGCGCGAGATCTCCAATTTTGTTTACATTTGTTTACGTTTACATTTGATCTCGGACTGATGTAGATACAAAACCAGACAAACGTTTAAGACCGCTGTAAATTCTAACATTGGCCTCAAAGAATAGCACCATTAATGTTAGATGTACTTTACCTTTAAATATTTATGATCATATAATTCTATTTGTTACCTACGCTAACTTCAACATAATTTTTCTATATCGATTATTGTGAAATACATTTTTACTTTTTACAAGCTTTTATTTAACTTGCAATGTTTGTATGTTCGGGTCAAATCTTGGAATCGATTTTTCGAACATTTCTCGATATCATGCTGAAATTTTGCACATACCTTTGGTTGTAATGACAATACGACATAGTATATTGAATATTATGCTAGATCCAATATGGCCACCACCACAAAATGGCGGATTACCATCTTCTTTACAACCCCCTTCATATGGGTATCAAATGAAAGAATATGACATGTCGAATACTGTCAGCTGTGTGACATCATTCTAAATCAAATATAGCGGCCACACAAAATGGCGGATTACCCACCTATTTGCAACCTCCTTAACACGTGTATCAAATGGCAAGGTTTGACATGTAGAATATTAGAATAAAATAATCAATCAATTGTAATACATTGTTGTTTTAATAGTCAAAATTTTGAAAGACTAAAAAGAACAAAATAAAATATTAGTAAAAAAACTCTTAAAAGACAAACTTTTATTGAATTGTACTAAAAAAGAAAAAATAACTCTTAATACTTTAGGTTCATAATTATAAAAGCGTGGGTCGTAACTATCACGCTTTTATAATTATGAACCTAAAGTATTAAGAGTTGTTTTTGTCTTTTTTAGTACAATTCAATAAAAGCTTGTCTTTAAAAAGTTTTTTTACTAATATTTTATTGCTTTTTCATTCTAACATTTCATTTTTTATTTTTACTTTAATAAAAAAAGCTTTCAGTTATCAAATGTAACTGTGCACTGCTTCACACTTAAAAAACAAGGCAAACTTTTTATTTATTTTATTTAGAGAAATTAATTTCAGTAACCTAGATTCTAAAAGATATGCTATAGGGATTAAATTAGTCAAGCGATGTCAAGATAATCAAGGAGTGTTTAATCTTTCATCCCAGTGGGATGCGGGGCGCGCTTATACTGTTATAGAATATGTATGAGAATTAAATAGTGACCTTTCAACTGATCAAGCTGGATTTCATCCAGAATGTCAAATGGCACTCGTATCGGTACAGCTGCCGTTGATAAACGCTTGGGATATATGGGTCAGATTGATGTATTGCGCATACGGTCGTTTCAAAATACTTCCGACATATAAATACTAAATTCAATATCTATGCCATTATATGCGATTGGAATTAGTTGTCTATAATCCACATTAGTCTAATCAATATTTATGAATATTAAAATAATTATAGAAATTAGTTTCACGGGTAATTGGAATAAAAAATCAATTTAAACACTAATTGATTGCAACGTTTCGTCTTTATTAAATCAAGACTTTTTCAAGCTCTGAAAAAAAAATTTTTTTTTTTACAAAAATTAACAATCATATAATAAAAATATAAAACCTTATGGATTAAATAATTTACTAAAAAGAAACAATAATGTGACTAACCTCAGCACGTTTAAATTATAATAAAACTATGATATAAAAGGCAATTTTGCATTACAAAGATCAGTAAAATTGAAAATTGTAGAAAATAATATCTTCTTTTTTTTTATTATTTTATTTATATTATTTTCTACAATTTTCAATTTTATTGATCTTTGTAATGCAAAATTGCCTTTTATATCATAGTTTTATTATAATTTAAACGTGCTGAGGTTAGTCACATTATTGTTTCTTTTTAGTAAATTATTTAATCCATAAGGTTTTATATTTTTATTATATGATTGTTAATTTTTGTAAAAAAAAAAAATTTTTCCAGAGCTTGAAAAAGTCTTGATTTAATAAAGACGAAACGTTGCAATCAATAAGTGTTTAAATTGATTTTTTATTCCAATTACCCGTGAAACTAATTTCTATTATTACATATTTTGGAATTGAACTTTAAAGATGAATTAAAATAATTAATGAACGGTGACATTCTCACACAATAGGGTATTTAACTACTACTGTGAATTATTTTAATAGTATTTTTTATAACATTTAATGCACACTGCATTTATATTTCCTGAAGATCTGTCGTATTTTCGGTAAATTTCAGTGTTAAAAATTTAAATAATAAAAACGCGTCAAAACGCAATTTGCTAGTCACGGACACAGTGTCACACAAAAGGAAACAACAAGTAATTGCTATAGTAAGAAAACGAAATTTGTTTATTTTCTTGAATAATTCTGTTTACTTGCGTCTGACGTCACTAGAGTTGTAACCAAGCACAGAGCATTTTCCATCACATCATAAGACCTCAAAAAATAATCATATTTTATCCTGAAAATTTAGTGGATAAGATTTTTACGCTGTAATACGTATATTTAGGATAGGATGATTGTAACATATTTTTGAGTCAAACAGCCTGCAATTGCTTGGTTTCTGATATCAAAGCTGGTTCTGGATTTACTTCAGCACTGAATTATTACGTAAAATTTAATACCTGTTATGAAATATGATTATTATGACAATATCTTTGACTCAAAGCTGACAGGCACTTTTTAATGGGCAATTGTTTGGTTGGCACATCGACTAGAAGTGCTAACGCAGCCAACTAAAATGAAACTACCTATATAATCAACCAAAACTCGCCTATTCTTTTTAATTTAAAGAACTATTATGAAAGAAACAATTTTTGTCCTTGCGAATATTTTTCCAATTAACAAATTAATCACGGCAGTGCTGATACATACGAATTAATCTTCAAGCTTCAACGCGGTTGATTTTTCATTCACAAAATATAAAAAGTACGTTGCAGATTACAAATTAAATAAATAATTATGATAGTTTAATATAATAAGTAGAAGAAGACTTTCCATCCTACTAGTAATTCTTACAGTTATACAAAAAACAATTGAGCGTCCAGGAAGCTAGGGTATAAATTTCTGACATCGCGAAAACTTTTCGTGAATTTCCATTTTGCAAATAAAAAAATATATATTTTAAAAAAATGGTAAGAGCTTGCGCGCCCAAAATTTCTTTATTTATTTATTTATACAGTATCATATCACAGAAATTCAGGTTAAAATTCGCGTTTTAATTGATGTTAAAAAATACTCTTTTTCCGATTTTTTAATGATCTCGGAAAAGTTCTTGCTCAGAAAATGTGTTTTCTATGATTTTTAGGCTGCCCCAAGTGCTAAAAAAATAATTTTCAGACATCGTAAGCACTAGTGTTGAATATCAATACGGAGCTCCATTACAAAGCACTCTAGCGCACTTCAGCTTAACGACAGAGGAGAATGTGAGAGGAAAAAGCTGGAAAGGCGGGGTCGAACTACCTACAGACGCTCTTTGGATCGTCGCGCTCACACTTTTTGTCGAGGGCTTTCTTACTCTAAGAAATATAAAAAACTAAATTAGTAAATTGTCTTTATTTATTAATGATAAATATAAAAAATACCATTAGTAAAATAAAAGAGAATAAAAAACAATACGAGAGTTGTATTTTCAAGGTAGGCGCACCTACCCGTTCGGCCACTTAACGCGCTTCATTTAGGTATGTTATTCTGAGTATAATATTTAATAATAAGTATACATATTGAAACACTACCTGAAACGTGATAATATATAAACGGCATACGTGCTTTAGTCCTTCCCTTGTATAAATAGTGCCATAATCCGACTGCAAATGCGTATCGACCTTGATTCGTGAAACCGTCATATCGCGTGACGATTTGCTCGTTTTTTCCAGTTAACTGCCCATCCGTAGCTTCTGTTCGCCGTCTGTATCCAGGCCTGCGTTATGAAGTGTAGCTTCAAAAAGTGTTTTTACTAAAATGCAATAAATACGTAAAAATGGCTCAGACATATTATTGGCCTTTTCCGTAGAATATGAGAACATACAAAGGATAATCACAGTTTGTACAGATAACGTAGATAGTGCACAGTTGGTATTTACCCAATTCCCTGAACTGTCGGAACAGTTCTATACATTATTCTGACGAACTGTTCCGCTGAATCATTTCCGTACTAGATATACTACGACTATTACTATTCCTAGGGTCGACCAGTGTTGTTTGAAACTATTTTAAAAATTTCATTCAGGTAGAAAGTATGAAATTACTTCATGCGTTGAGGGTTCCGTAGGTCATTCATTATAGTTTTACTCTAATCTTTATCAGCTTCATTAAAGCCAATTCAGACTAGCCGTTCTCGGTTATGATTCACTGGTCCGGTTCGGTTTTCGATTAATCTAAGCTGCTCACACTATCCCGATTCGGTTCTACGATTATTCTCGGTGCGCATGCGCAATTTCGAAATATGATTTGATGTTTGATGTGTAGAAAAATAGCTGGCTAGTCACGTGACTCCAGCAAGCGTTCTCATTGGCTACGGTTGCGAACGGTCCGGTTGAAATTAGAGCTGAACCTAAACGCTCGAACCGAACCGCAATCGGGAACGAGTACGCCCTGATTGGCCGAGCTCCCAACCGGACCGGTGAATCGTAACCGAGAACGGCTAGTCTGAATTGGCTTTTAGGGGTATTCAAAATGCGTTACATCTAACAAAGTGCATTATAGAATATCGCAATTGAAATGCGAGAGAATACTTTGTACTTACAAAGTATTTTATCAGAGCAATGCATGTAATAACTTCTCAATATATAAGGTGTTTTTAATGAATAGAGTCATATATCATATACTTTGTATTTAATTGTTTGAAATTATCTGTATGTATAGTAAATTTATATGCACTTAAATAATTTGAAATGCTGAGAAGTTACTAATTTAGTTTTAGAAGTTCTAGTTACGCATGCCCTAATTTAATGCACTGATTTAAATTTATAGTAATCCTTCAGTGTTTTCAACAAGAAAGATAGCTGTTATGCAAATTAGCTATAGTTTAAGCTACATAAGTAAAACATTTTCATAAATTAAATTATTTGTTTGTTTTTTAAGGTTCTGTACTTTGAAATGGTAAATCGGAACCATTCGAATTTCTCTGGACTAAAAAAGGCATACATTTTTTTCAAGAATTAAAATCGAAAAAAAAAATACTTTCCTGTAAATTGGGAGGAGGGAAAGTTTGACACGTAAAAAATATCGTTTCTTATTTAAAAATCTTTCGTTTGAGAGAACTTGGCCTGGTGATCTCTGTGCACTTAGGTAAATACATCTATTAGCGTTCAACCATCAAATTCATTTAACAATGCTCAATCGTCCACTTCTAATCTTATTGTGGTATTAATGGAGAATTCCAAGAATTAATTCCAAACATTCCAGTAGCGTTATATTATGAATTTCTATTATGATAACTGCAATGTGAGAAATTTCCCATTTGGACGATGTTAGTTCATAAGTCAAATAAGATGTAATGACGTAAATATAGCTTCTACGTTATAGACAGGGCTGAACTAACTTCAAATTCAAAATCTATTGAGTTCATGGAAGTCACCAAAGTATGAAATAAAAAATAAAACTTTTTTTTAATGAGTTTAAATTAGAAAAAATATAAGCAGTTGTTTAACATACGTACAATTAACTACAAAAAAATCATTGAATGTGTATCAGCAAGTTTTGATACGGAATTGTTACATGGTGTCTTGAAAATCTTGCAACTGAATATGCTTTTAATATTATCCTTTTCTGTCAAAACAAGATTCCCATCAAAATTGAAAATAATACCAGTAAACACGTACAAAAACTAGTAATTTTTCGAATATGTTTATTTATGAGTTATTGTGGTAGGCTTATCGTAGTAATTACTTACTAATACCTAGCATTAATCTAGGCGCTTCGGTTGCTATAACAATATAATTTTATATGTTCATATAAACCGCTATATTATTTAGCATGATACAACTTTTGAATCCAACTGGGATTCGAATTTTGTTTGATAAATGTGTTTAATGTGGGATATTACGACCCGTTCAGATATCAGTTTGCACGTACTGCATATATTCGTTATTTACAAAAGGATTTATCTTTCATCTATATTACTATCTCTTTCTGTATTATTTTGAAATAAGGATGTGCCGTTAAATATCAATAATTCAAGTATTATTGATAGTGTATCATTAGTTCACTTGTGCACTGTTCATATATCTCTAAAGCATGACCGCCTCACGAACAAGTTTTAAACATACTTTAAAAAAAAAGAGGTTATCAATTCGACGTATATGTATGTATGTATGCGTATATACGTTATTATCGTAAGAACTACCAAAACAATTAGAAAAATTAATAATAATAATAATAATGCGTTTAACGTCCGTTTCTCGACATTATGTCATGACAGACGCCATTCGCACCATTACTATTTTCCATCTACCACACTTTCCCGTTATATTTCTACATTTTTAAAACTTATGTAATAGCAATGGGCGAATGAAGGAATTATAGGAAATTAGGATAAAGTAGGTAATTTTTGAACTAGGAGTTTGATAGGTAATCGGTCATGGCCTCAAATAAGGAACCATCTCGATATTTATCTGGAATTAATTGAGGGAAACCATGGAAAACCTCAATCAAGATGGCCGGTACAGGAATTACCGTTTCTCGGCGAGAGGCAGTAGGAAAAAATCCCAGCCACATCTGCCCCCGCCGGGATTCAAACCCGGACCTACCGAATGCGAGTCTAGTGCTGTACCACTACTCTACCCAGCTCGGATTTTTCATATACATATCTCTAAAGCATGACCGCCTCACGACCAAATTTTAAACGTACTTTCAAAAAAAGAGATTATCAATTCGACGTGTATGTATGTATGTATGTATGCGTATATACGTTATTATCATAAGAACTACCAAAACAATTAGAAAAATTATTTGACTTTAAAAATCTACTTTTCGAGTATGCGATACATATTATCATGCTACGACGAGAGTGATGAGTAGAGAGCAAAATTGTAAAGCGATTCGGAGCTATTATTCTTGTAGCGATTATTCCAATAACTACTTGGCCAACTTGAGTGAAACTCATATCATATTTTTTTGATTTCATTAAGAAGGATCTTACATTTAAAAGTTTTCGAGCGACTGAGAATAAAATTAGAATAGCCATTAAAAAACGTGAAATAAAAATGAGTTAAAAAAAATGTGTGAGCATCACCTGGATAAGCTTACGGGGAAGTTAAACTTCTTTTGAAATTATTTACTACAGTTGAAATGATGACGTAGTTGATATCACGCATGCGTTGACATACACAGTTTACAAAATATAAAGTTTAAAAACTGAAACTCAATTATGGCAAAAATGGTGCTCCGAAAAATACGAAACACGAATATATTCTTGTCCTCACGGAAAACTATTTAATGAATTAATCTTGCCACATAGGTTAGGTACGTGTAAATTTGTAAATGTATATAATATCCCCTTCCTTTCTCGCGCAATGTTACTTTTATATTTCCCCGCTGTTGAATTATTCCCCTTTAAAGTTACAGAAACAGATACATCGCTAAACAATTAGCTCAAAGTATAAAATGGATACCATATTTTCCCTTAATTTTACAATCACATCCCGTAGCCTACATTCAACTAAAAGTCGGTGTAAAGAAAGCCATGTCTATGACTATTCACAAAAATATTTTAATGGTCTTCTAATGGAATAGAGGATGAAAAAGATGATTGAAAAATGAAAGTAAAAGTAGATTTTTAATTTTAAAAGCAATTCAATTTATTTTTTGAAATCGTTTAAATTTTCTAAACTTATGTTTATTGAACATTTTAAAGTCATGTTCCTCCATTTTTGTTTAAACTACAGAATCAAGCATTTTCACATCACTGCATATTTTAAATTATATATTGTAGTGAATGTGGACTGTCAACCATACTCCTGGTGAACATAACAAATTTTATGTTGGACATAATCCAACAAAATCTTTTTTAATTATTTGAATTTATACCGTTTCATAATGATAACATTGTTTTTAAAAAATATTAAACCTTTTTCAGGTTCACTGCTTTTCATTGTTGTGGTGTTATAAAAATAATACCTTCTGAAATTATTAAATGTTTCAACGTTGTGATATATGGAAAAGAGAAGATAATTTTATTTTTTTTAATGGAAATATAAAAATATGTAATCTTCTTTTCATTTTAATAGCACTGATTTGAAATATAAGCTAAAGGCAATAAAGATAAATAATGTATTTATTGAACAAAAAGAATTATAATATAATAGAAATAGATAGATAAGAATAATTTTCATCAAAACATTTATTACAAAATTGTTGTTTTTTCACTTTTTGAGTCCAGAATAATTTTTGTTCTTAGGTTTCAAATGAAATTTCTAGCACTACATAAAAAAGTACACAAAAAAATTACACAGTGATAAAAAGGCCATCATTATCAACTTCATGGAGTAGACCTAATGACTCTTTGGTACAGCATATAAAAATAACGATGCATTCACTCGACTTGTCAGCAAATTTTTAAGTTCTTGATCACACCACCTGTCTTAAAAACCCTGCCTCTAATTTTCCTACAAATCTGGAATGACAGTTTTGAGTCAAAACTGGCGGCTGTGCCTGTAAAGAAAATGGTGGTTGTTTGCGTAACATGTACGTTTTAATTAGATTCTATTTAGCTTGTTAACATCAGCTGTCTTATTTCATGTCGTCTTTTAAGAATATATTCTGAGATTATGTTAGGTGCTTTATTGTTCGTATTTTTTTCTGTATTATCTCTCAACTTTTCTTGTAGTTGTTTGGCTTTCTGTAAAGTAATCTAACCATTTCAGATCTTGGTAACATTTTGAAGATACAATGACTTCAGAGAGGAGTAGTCGTTTTAAGAATAAACCTGTATATTTTTATCAATACTGGAAACTGTGCTAGAGACACGAGAAAAGAAGATCGTACATAAAACTCTTCAATTAGTTATGTAAAGATAATAAACTGGTTATTGGTCCTGAACGTTATTGGTAATTTGTTAAGTACACACTGTACTCTGCTACAAAAACACGTCTTAAAATTTAATTTAAATGTAATGAAAACAAACCTACAAAAATATAAAATTTTACGGTAAACTTCTGTTTACCGAATTACTTGATAATAAATTTTACTTTACATTTTATACATCAATTCATAACACTTATAAAGTAAACTTTAATAATAATCATTTCTGCTCTAAAATATTTTTGAAAATTTAGTAGCTTTAAATAAATAAATTGAAACTGTTTGTGGATGTTCAAATATAATTATGTGAGGATTTATCTGGTTGTTTGTACATTTCTTGCATGGGCATTATGAAAATGTTTAAATAATAATAAATAAGACGAAATAGAGTTTTATATTGCAGATTAAAATTTTGAAGGAATAGGTAAGAACGACAAAATATTTATCAGCACGTATAAAAATGTTCACGAAAATATAAAAAGTTCTTTCTGGCTGCATAAAATGTAATTATCAAAATAGCTATTTTCATTCTGTTCGTAATTAGAAAAGAAGAAATGATTGGACCACTATCTATAGTTTGTTCCATTTTGTTCCCACGCGTTGAAATAAAAGAATGAAAAGAAATTCACAGTTAATAATGAATATTTAGAATCTTCTAAATTCACGAATTTTATCCATCTCATCCAATTAAAAAGGAAAACGCAATTAAACTGAATGATACTTGAAATAGAAGAATATTCCAGGACTGTATTAAGTTTATTTTCTCTTAAACTAATGTCAGGTTTCAGATACGACTTTCAACGCTTAACCCACATTTGAAGTAGATTTAAACCAAGCATACATATTACTATCAGGTTGTCGCATCATCATATTTACATATAATCAAATTGTAATTGAAAGCCTATTAGAACAGGTATTCGATCCTGAACAAGAACAGATATCAGATCCTGAAATAATACAAGTAGAATTCACTAAAATTCTTCCTATGATGAGAAAACCGACCAGAAATGACTCATAAGAAACCACAAAAAAGAAAAAGGCTAATACAAAAAAAAATTCACAACAGAACAAATTTTTCAACCTGCGGAGAGCATAATTGATAAATAGGACAAATCGTACCCGCTCACATACAAACAATTAATTAACATAATTAACGACTATAATGAAACACAAGACAAACTAACAGCAATTCATAGATACACTAAAGACACTGCAAAATTCACCGCAATATTGAAAGACATACGTCCACACTTACTAAGAACAGGCAAATTGAAACTTACAAGAATGGTTTCTCGAGTATGAATGAGACGCTAACATAATATCTGATACATCATCACAACAATACACAGAATATAAATAAGATTCAAACGACATGTCAAATTCTTGCAATAATTCTCAAAGCCATGGCACTGCTACAATGAAACATGAATAGCTTTTATAATAGATTAAATGAATTGCACTTATTGATTAAAGAAACCAACCCCCTAATAATAGCATTGCAAGAAACCAATTTCAAATACCATCAGATCCCAAAAATAAAAAGTACAATATAGATAGAACAGACAGACAAACAGATCACGCTAGTGGAGGAGTAGTTATACTATCTCACGTCTCCCTACACTCCAAACGAATTATTCTTAACACAACGCTCGAAGCCGCAGCAATTACAATCCAACTGACACAACAGATTACTGTATGCAATATCTACATACTTACAGGAGAACAACCATCTTTGGTTACATCGATGAGGATGGAATAGTTCCACAGGATAATCTAGTAGCAAATCTTCTGGAGCTCGTAAGAAGATCCAGATTATTTGATGACTAGATCCAGTAAAAGGGGAAGCACAAAAATCCTTTCAGGATGTGGTGCATTTGGGCCAAGAGACCACCCCATTCTATTTTAATCTTTAATCTTTAACATACCAAACAGTGAACCCTTCACTATCACCGACATCGAACAAATAGTGTCACAACTTCCAAATCCATATATCTTAGTTGGTGACTTCAACTCTCATAATACACCATGGGGATCCGATCATACATACACTACAGGAAAAAAAATTGAGAGATTACTCAATAATGTTGATATTATAATAATATTGAATGATAGCACACACAGTCACTTTTCATCAGCTACGGGTAGAATTTCGTCCATCGATCTCTCTCTGTGCCACAGACAACTCGCTCCCCTTCACTGGTTTGTTCACCCTGATCTTCATGATAGCGATCATTACCCTATACAGATAGATCTTCCCCACTTAATAACTATTACAAATACCTCCATTATTCCTAAATGGAACTTCAAAAAGTCAAAAAGTCCCTTCCCATGCTGGAATCAAAAGTAACGAGATAGCTGACTCTAGCGCAAAAGAAGCCTTAACATCTGAAACACCCATACAGGAAGAGTCAACTAGCGTCCAAGACATCAAAAACTACATCAAAAGCCTTATCTACGCAAAGTGGCACGAAAAGTGGACAAACATAATAAACAACAAACCGAGGAAAATAAAAAACAAACCCATTTTTTGGGAAAACCCAATGACACTCAACAAACAAGAAGAGACGGCAATCACCAGACTACGATTAGGTCATTGTAAATTTACATATTCATATCTTATGTCAAATGAAGAACCACCAATATGCAACCTCTGTAATATACCGATCACTGTCGAGTGTACTGCATACATTCTCCAGAGAACCGCTGCCGGACTCGATCAGAATTTTTGCCACGTCCTAAAAAATGAAAAAATGAAAGCCCAAAACCTAATTTATTTCTTATACTAACCCATTCTAACTATCAAATCTAATACTTACCCGTTTCGATTTATCCTTACCAGTGGCTAATACCCTAAACAAATAAAAACATAATAATATAAATGAACACAAATAATTATTACAATAGTTACCATATTTTGATGTTAATATTAATATGTTATACAGATTGTATCAACTCAAAGCTGTCCATAGGGCACTCTGTGTGTAAGACAGAGCACTATGTACAAACGATAAGAGATAAATGATCGCTAATAGTTACCGTGGTTACTGTAAATAAATAATTCTTGTAAATCTTTTTACCAGTTTACAAACTAAAACAACTAAACCGTAATATTAATTCGTATTATTATTATATCTGGTACAACAGTTTGAACAATAATTTTAATAATTAATTTATTAACTGTTCGAAAAGACCTCCACGTTCTGCCAAACAATAACCTAATCGATTATAAATACTTTTCCTCACATTGGCTAACATCTCATGGTCAACGGACTGACATGCATTAGAAATTTGGATTTTTAGTTCGTTTAAATTATTAGAAGAAGTCGGTCTGTTTTCAAAGGCAGCTACAAATAAATTTATTACGTCGGTGGTTGAATTACCACCATAATTAATTATTTGTCTTTTTTCGTGAACAGTATAAATACTTAGCTATTTTATCAATAATTTCGGTAGTGACTACAGACTGTCATTAATTGATAAAATGGCTATTTTTACTTAGAAAACAAAGACGTTCATTTAAATTTATTTTACAGTAACCACAGTAATTACTACCTATTAGCGATCATTTATCTCACTCTTACTTATCGTTTGTATATAGAGCTCTGTCTTACACACAGAGTGCCCTATGGACAGTTTTGAGTTGATACAATCTGTATAATCATATATATAACATATATGTTATATAATTTTCTATATGACTATATAAGAATAGATTAATGTTCTAATGATCTTAAGGTCGACGCAAGCCTGTATGTTTGTGTTAATAAAAAACAAGTTGTAAGCTTTGAAAATACACATTGAAATTTTTTTTATAATCTATACTAACATAGAAGAAGTAAAATCTGTTTGTTGGTATATGAGGAGCAACTATCGCTGAGTTATTATAGACTATTTTTTATTTACTGTTTTGTTTATTTCTACTACTGTTGTCGCTGTCGAGCGGAGCGTAGTGGAGCCAAAGGCTGAATTACTGTTGTTTTTGCTGAACGGGTTAGAAAACATTGTTTTCTCTCAATCGCGTCCGGAACCGCGGGCAGCTGCTAGTATTATAATAAATAGTCGGAATTTTAAGAAAAATCTCATTTTGAGCATTTGTATACTAAAATTCCACGGTAGGGTGAAATATGTTAAAGTTGGTGTAATAGTACTATATTGCCGTGATAATCATTTGTTTACCTAGAAAAAATGAGCCGTGTTCGCCGCCCAACTAGTATTCGAGAATGTGATTTTAGGCACTAAAAGGCTTTATCAACAAACAATTGAATAATTTGATAAAATTGCACCACCTCAATTTTTGAAATATTGAAGATTTTTTCCACTTTAATCTCAGATATTTCAGAAATCATTCACTTTAACCTGGTACTTTATTGTACAAAAATGCTCAAAATGAGATCCTTCTTTTGAATCTATCGAAGAAAGTACAGTGTGCCCGGAACGATTCGACACATTTATCAGACCCAACTATTGATTATATATTCAAGCTCCCAAAGTTTTTAATTTGTAACTAAAAGGGAAAAACAAAGACGTGGAAGTTTTTAAATGGACACCCTGTATAAGTATTTTAAATTGCCGCAAAGAAGTGAGATATCGTTAGAAAAAGCTTTCAAAATTCACCTCTGGAAGAAAGACTGTAATTCAAATAGCCTTCATTTAAAAACGTTTCTTATGACGGCGATGAATAACAACGTGAGAATTATAAAAAATAATTGGCACTTAAAAAACCTCAAGTAGAAAATTTGTATTTCTCAAAATATTCTCGTCCAACGCTTCGTAATCGAAGGTGCACGAACATTATTTAAACTAAAATTATTTTAAAAATTCTGCCACTTCATCAGAAACGTTTTTTAAGCATGATTTGTCTACAATGAAAGTGAAATGTCGAAGAAATTGGAAAAAAGAACTAAGGTATGAAATTTTTTGAAAAATAAAAAATTAATATAACTACACGGTAAATTTTTGAGTGGCTTATCCAAATTTGCTATCTCTGTTTTTGAAGTGAAAAGTTTTTTAGGCGCGTTAGGCATTTTTTATTTCTATTTAGATGGAGGTAAGACCTTGAGTTCGCGTCACCGTCACCGACATGCTAATGTTATCTCTGTAGCTATAAGTATGATGTGTTTTTGCTTATACTTCGCTCAATTTAAATCAGATCGTTTCGAGACCTATCTTAAACGAAAGAGGAAGAAATTCTACATAAATTTCCAATAAGAGAATACGTCGAAAGAGGTTTTTTATTCATATAAAAACAGAATAAAAACTGTATATATTCGATTTTACCTAATAAATTGCGCACTTGTTTCGGTTCCCTTTGTCTGTTGCACAGTACCTATGCTATAGACATTAGAAGATTGCAAATTAGCGGAGTGTCGTAAGGTTTATACCTCGGAATCCAGGGCCAGTCAATGAATTTTCATAAAAACTGTTGGACTGCATTGCTAAAAGCTCAAATAAAAAAGTTAAAAAAAAAAATTTGCCGCTCTCGTTTGCGGGGTGGATGTCACCCCTTCTCGGGGGTGAAAATTGTTTCGTTGAAAATAAGCACGGAAATGGATAGATTGACTAATTCTAAGCAACTTTTGTTCAATAAAGTTTTTTCTGAAAGTCCATACCTACTTTTCGACTTATTCGCGAGTGTGTCAATTTTTCAACCAATAAACCCACGTTTTCAGATGGCTTTTCCCGAATAATTGAAAAAGTAAGTATTTTGTCGAAAAAATCATTCTTAGTAAAAATGTAGCTTATAAAAAAACAAAAATAATGATGAGTTTATAGGGTCTGTAGTCCCAATACAAACGGAGTACTACCTTGTTGAAGGTTGGTTCTTATTCGTCAAAAGCCAAAATTGAAAGTTTCAACGTGAAATACAATGCATTTTTCGGGGGAAACTCATGGAACATCTTTTGAAGTTAAACCTCTGTTGATATCGAATGGGGCGGTGGAGCCCAAAGCTCCATTACTATTGTCGCTGCCGAATTTTATCTCAATCGCGTGAATTATGCTAAGTTTTGTTTTCACTTCCGTAACAGTCTCTAATGACTGCCTAATCTTTTTTGATTCAGTTAAATTTGCACCAATTAATTTTTTGTTAAATGTCTTGAATTTTGCATCTTAAAACTAAGCTACTAATTCATAAGCATTAGGGAAATATTTTTTAAAAGAATTGACTTAAAACATAACAACAACCCTTGAAGTTTAAAACCAGAATTTGCAAGTAGGTTAAATTATTAATTATTTTGAAATATTGTCTAATAATCTAATATGTACAGAGTAAATGTGTTGCAAAGTTTGGAAAGCTTCGACACAGTGCAACTCTGATGGCTTTAGATTAAAGTTTGAAGTATTGAAGTACAAAACTTTACAGCAACGTCTCAGCATTAACAGTGACTGTTTTAATATGAAAATTGTCAGTTCACGCTCTTAAATGAAGTTTTGTGTGACATGCATTAGATGAAGTCAAAACTTTAATAATTATAATATATATATATTGACCGGTTGCAGCTGCAGATGTTTTTAAAAGTTTATTCAATAAAAAAACTTTAAAAAAATATATTAACCTCCTTCAAAAAAGTCACTAAAAAGATGAAAATAATGTAGTTTTGAGGTCGGCGCCAATTTAATAAAAGTAAATATGAAATTCAAAGTTTTAGTAATGTAATTGGCTCCGAACTCAAAATTTCATTATTTTTAGTGACTTTTTTGAAGGAGGTTAATATTTTTTTTAAGTTTTTTTATTTTTTACTTTTTAGTGAATTTAATTTCGCACATTTTTAATAATAATATTTCGTAGTTGCTTTGTTTATAAATTATAATAAAAAAACTTCTAAACCGATTTAAGTAAAATTTATGTGGGATCACTCTGAAGGTATGCTCTATTAAATAAGAAAATCGGTTCAGAAATGCTGGCGATATGAGGTCGCATTCATAAAAAAAATATGTTTTTTTTGATGTCATTTAAAAATGAATGAACCGTTTTTAATAAAAACTATATAAGACCAATCCGGTAGCATTCTGAACAAAACGACGTTCAAATTTTTTAAATCGGTTCATAATTGGCGGAGTAATCGCGTAACAAACATACAAAAAAAGAACCATACAGTCGAATAAATTGTATAACCTCCTTTTTTGAAGTCGGTTAAAAAATAGAAAAAAATAAAGCAAAAAAAAAAGAAAAATATCTGGAACGGAAGGCAGAAGAATATATTCGTATATTATATATTTTAATAGTTAATTAACAATGTCTACCATTATATGACAATTATTTAATTTTTTGTTTGTTCTTATAGATTTTCGTTATATAGATTTCGTAATAAAAATATAAATTTTTCTATTTTTAACATCTCTTTTTCTATTCATCACCATCTGTGTACTTCATTTGAGGAGAGCGCGAGCTTACATTTTTCTCGCGCTTACGCTAATTGGTCAGATGGAACGAAGTAGCCTCTACTCTATTAACCTTGCTTTTGACATCTATTGTGACGTAGTCTGATTCTAGTAGCCCAACTTCAGCCAATAGAAATATTATAATCTATAACATTCTCATAGTAAAACATTTATCAATCGATTCAAGGATTTGTTTGTTCGCCAGATTATATCACGTTTAAAAGCGCGTTTTGAGTGCAGTATTATTAATGATGAGATTTAATTATACGTTTTGTTCCAAAATAAAAGTCTCTGTGAGTTTAGAACCTTTACAATATTCCAAGTTAGTTTTGAGCACTTTGATGATGCTATAAAAATACAGGACATTCACAAAAATGACTGTGTGTTTCTGAGCACGTCCATAGAAATGAAACTTTTTGACTATTTTATGTAGTTCATAAATAGTATATCGACTGTTGATTGTGTTCAATCTCTTCGTTTTTTCATTTATCTATATCATGCCGCTTTTTCGTTTTACCTTCTGTCGAACTTATCCCCTCTATAAAACAGCGTTTATTAATCTAGGGTCCATGAGCCCCAGAAAAGTCCATTGCATGAATCCTGGGGGTCCTTAATACTTTGGAAAAGGAAAGTGAATACCTAGGTATCACTGCAAATTTGTCTGTGCTGGAAGAACTGTTGTTGCATAGTGGAGACCGAACTGCAAGAAGTTTATCAAAAGAATTACAAAAAGAGTTGTCAAACATTTCGAACACTACAGAACTTTTTTGAAGGGTACTTTTGTCCAGAAAAAAAGACGGGTGCGTAGGCCGTTTATTATTGATGTTAATAATATCAAAAACGAAGATCTTGTAATGTTACAACATTACAGATGTTGTAGAAATCATTATTTCATGGTAAAATGAATAAAATAATAATATAGTCATTGTAATTATTTGAACACTCAGTACATGCCAGATAAAACTAACTAATTTTAATTACATTATTGAACAGTATGTATTTTTGGTAAAAGGTATTATCTAAGTCTAATGCCGAATGATCTCGTTGGAAACTTGAAAATTTGATTATCGCTGATTGGTAGATAATGATTAGGAAGGGCGAATTAATGCCACATTCTTTCAACGATAAAATTAAGAGAAAGACTTGGTTTGCTGACTTCATCGGCGCCAGATGATTTTATTAAGTATGTAAAAGGTAATTTTTTCAAAGTTTATTTTGTTTTAAGAATATCTACCAAAGCGGCAGATTCTCAAGTAATCATGAGGTAAATATGTTCTGTGTAATAGCCTAGTAAATGGTTTATCTTTGCTATGGTTTTTTAATTATTAATTATTAATCTAAGAGTAATCAAAAGAAAGAAACTTAAGTTTTTTATTATTTTTCTTTAATGATTTTTTTTATTGTTATTTTCAAAGGAAGTTAATACTTCACAAATAATCATAATACAAATGATTGAGATGATATTTAAAAAGGGTTCTAAATATGATTTTCTTTTTACAATTTGACTTTGCCTAATATTTCAAAATTGAAATATTAAAATAAGAAAAGATGTGCTGATTCTAAATATATAAGAGTAAAATATGTGAAATTGATGTATGAAAAGTGTAGAAGTTAAACCCGCAAATAGGGAATGATAAATTTAAACCCGCAAATAGCTGGGAATGATAAATAAAATTATTATAATGAAATAAATAATATTATATGAGAAAAGATAAGAAGATAATGAATATTATAATATAAAGAATATTAATTATTATAGATGAATGAATGTAGATTACCGCAAAATATGAAGTTGAAATAATAAATAATAAAATATTAAGCAAAGTATGAGTGTAAAGAAAAGAATTGTATAAGCCACTTTGAGAATAAAATTCAAATTTCTATATTTATTAACGGAAAATCAAATATCTATATTTCTCAATATAAATTTAAAAAAAGATAAAAATACAAAGATAAAATATAATGCATATAAAGTTCTAATAATTTTGGAAAATAAGTAATTGCTGATTTAAATGTGATATTGTAGAATAAGTTAGGCTTGAGTGAAATAAATAAAATTATCTAAATATTTTGTTTTGATCAAATAAAATTTCACTTGAAACTAATGTTATTTTGATACATGTCTTGATAAGTTTTTTTGTTGAGAAAATAATTAAACTCGAAATATTAAATAAAGATTTTTTTAAAATTTTATTTACTTATTGTGAATTGGAGAACATTTAATACCTACAAATAAAAAGTTTTTTACCCTTTGTAATTATTAATAAAAAGATTGATAATTATTTAGGAAGATGCGCGTTTGATTGCTTATGAACACGGCATAGGCAAAGACCAAACGTTGCAATCTTATTAAAGATGATTTTATTTACATGAGACCCAAAACTGAATTTAACGCAAAGGATTTTTGCGATTTTTAGTGTAGTCTTATTAATTCCGTTTGCTATTACGTACCTCTGTGAGTCACGTTTCTCATAATTAATGTTAATGAAAACTAAAAAATCGCAACCGACTAGACGTGAGAAATGATATGCATCTTGTGTTCTCTATGACAATTTCTCAATTTAATGTGCTTATCGAACAGAAGCAGCCGCAACTTTAAAACCTTTTATAAAGTTTCAGTTGTAATTCACTTAAAGAAAAGGTTGGCAATCCTAGTTTAGCATGTCAATACAATAAGTTTATCTTCGTTCACATATAGAAAATAATATGTAGTATATTACCTTGAGCAACAAATCGAGCGTCTATAATCTACATTCCACAATCTCTATATTCTTATTTCTCTCTCTCTCTCTAGCAACAAATAAAGTTCCTGTAAATAACCAAGAAAGTAAAGTGATGGGTTTCTTTTATTGTCATTCTTGTCTACTAGACATACATTAAAAGAATATGTGAACAATTTAAAGACAAAGAACGTAGTCTTTTATTTGCTCAACTGTTTCTGTTTGATCTTCTACCTCACTTTTTAAGAATGACATGGTATATTGCCTAAACCATTTTTGTTGAGAGGCAATGATGAAAGATAAGAAGACGTCTTTTAGGGCTTGAAAACCAATTCCTAGACTAATCTGCGAACAGTTAAAATGTATAAATTTCATTTTCTTCATACCCTGTCGAAAGTACGTACTTTCGGTTGTGATTTTAAAGCAGAAAGCCTAACATTTATGCACTGTTGGATTACTCGCATGGCATCTGTAACGGCGGACCGAAAGTTTTCTTGTGTACACTGATACGAAAGTACGTACTTTTGACCGGATATGAAGAAAAATAGTATACACTATACGGCCAGAAAGTTCCGAGGCGAAGCCGAGGGCATCATGTGTCGCGCAGTGCAGGAATTTCAACTTTCTGCTCTTACAGTGTAATATACTATTTCAGCTCATCAATAGTATTATGTTAAATAAATAGCGATATCTCTGTCTATAATTTCAAACGAGTTTTTAACATGTTTGTTTGTTTAACTGTCTGCAACACTCAAAGATGGCTAAACCGATTTTAATGAAACTTAGTTCTTTATTTAATGATATCTAAACTTAAACGTTCTGTCAAAATCGACATTGTCATCAGCTTGATAAATGGTGACTTTAAGGATCATCTAAAACAGAAGGCCGAGTTTTTAAATATGAAAGTTACATATTATTAACAAAAATTGTAATTTCTGTAATATATGAAAATGAGTTTCTGAATTATATCCCATTAAAAATTAATGGAGCGAATTTGATTTTTTTGCGTTCTATTCTTTGGAAAATTAAAGCAAATAGACCACCAATAGATGACTATTTAGAAGCATTTAAATATCTCAAGAATATTCAAGATATACATAATATGTATTATTTATTAACCTTTAATATCAAACGGTAACATTGTTTTAAACCATTTTTCCTTATATAGCATTGCAATGGATGCTTCTTTACAATATAATAGCTATATCGAACTGTATATTAAGTCTGACGAACTATACCGTATTCATATTTGATATTAATATTTTTTGTTTTTAAACTTACTTTGAAGTCAAACAAAACAAATTGTACTTTACTGAACAAGTGTATTTATTTTCCGTTACATTTTCAATTCTAGTCATATTACAAACATAACGGAAGTTTAGATTAGTGTTTGCCAACGGATATTGTGTTTTAACAGAGTATTGTAACAAACCTGTTTGTTGTGGATTCAACATATTTATTTATCAAAATAAATGTCAGATCTAACAACAAATAAAACGCAATGTTTGCAACAATTTATACACATAACTAATACAAATTATAACTAACAATTAACACTAATACCTATATATATACAAATAATACAAAATCCTTATAATTACCATGACGGTGGCTATTATTTTACGCGAAATTAATTAGTATTTACGCAGACGATATCTTTCTTTTATTTATTTCCATGATTGATATTTATTTGCAACAATACTGTCACAGTTTTAATATTTTTATTCCATTCAGCTGGCACACTTATTATTCGACTCTCCTGTTGCTCGTACCACACGTGCTTATATATTGGCAAACACATCGTCTGAGACCAGTCTACTGTCGAGATTTCTTTCGATATAACAGAATTTCTCGTCGTGGTTGTAGTTACTCAAGCTAAATGGAGCGACAAAACAATACAACAATGTAAGGCATTCTCAGATTTATCCATGAATAAAAACTGTGCCGCTTATTGTGAAACTATAAGTAATATATCACTGCCTACAATTTCCGAACTCAGCTGACGTCGGTTTGAGATTCAAATGTCACGTAGTTTGACCGTAGCAGCATTACATCTTTTTAAATTTAACTTTAATAATAAATTGAAAATCCAGTTCTCGAATTAAAATCTGAGAACTCGGGGCTTGTAATGAGGAGTCATTATTAATAACGGCTATAATCAAGACCTATTATCCTATCATTTTTCAAAAAAAGTAGTAAATAATTTCAACAAAATTTTTGTTTATAAACTTGATACTCAAAACTTTGCAGTTACTAATAATCGATTTTAGAACATTCTAAAACACTATTCAGAGTTGTCTTTGTTCTAAGTCAGAGAAACGTTAAACATGTAATTCACCTTTGTGTTCAGAATCGTTCAAACATGCTGACACCACTGTGGTTTTGTTCACAGTTAGGGAATGTAAATTTGCTTTTGTAAATCAGCGGCGGATTCAAAAATTACATCACTGCGTGTTCACATTTATTTCAATATTTCACGTAGCTTTAGAAGTGATAAGATAAAATGGAAAAATATTCCAAATTTTAATATATTTATTAGAGTGGAACATCGATTATCCGTCAGATGTCGGCACAGCGGGTTGTGAACGGGTATGAGAAATAAATTTGTAATAAAAATTCATGAATCATGCTTTAATAACTTCCCAGTGCATTGGGAAGTTATTGTAGATAACAATAGGTCCGAAAATAGAAAACAACATTTTTAACATATTTTTGTTTCAAGGTCACTACAAAATTTTTGACACTATTTTTGAAATATGTGTAAAGGTGTGTGTCATTTCTATCTAGAACGAAATCTAGGGAATATAACATGATATGGAATGCGCTAGGAGGCCCCAATTGACGCGTATTAACGTCAATATGATCTGGACGAAATTTTATCAAAATCGATACAACCGGTTTTTTTTCTTGTTTAAACAAAAAACTGCAAAAAAGTATATTGTAGAATTTTTTGAAAAATAATTTGCTAAAAACACATACTGGAAAACTGGTCGTGTGGACCTCAACGGCCACCACATGGCTTGTTTTATATTATTTTTACGTACCTTTCACGCATTTTATTCATATCGGTCATACAAAGACATCTTGAAATTTCAGGTGTGTTCATTTCGCGTCTTTATTGTGAATGTTTAGTTTTTATTTATTGTTTTGTTTTCTTTGCTTAAGTTACTGTTGTTTTATTTATTTTAATCCACAATAGTCAACAGTCTAATTCAAAGTTTGTTTTACGTAAATTCTGCATTTTGCATAATATAGGTAATAATATTTCTTACATGATATTTTGCGATTTGCTCAAGTATATAGAAGGATAATCCAGATTGTACTGTATTACAGCAGAAAAGTATGGCTACTACGTTATAGCACAGCTCAGAATGATAAATATGCTTCTATACTGTGATTATATCAAAAACCCGAATCGCAGTGCCAAAACCCTGCCGACAATATAGTGTATTTGCTTATACAGGCAGTGTAGCTTTATTACGCGAACTTAAGTTAGTTTTTGGGCAAAATTAAAAATTTGACTCCTTAATACACCTCTTAAAATAACATTTTTTTTCTTAACTGCAATATTATTATCAATCTAACGTCTACACCGAATTAAATACACCCTTCAATAAATAAGTCACTATCTACAAATTAGTGTTTTCAAAAAATTTGAAAGTCCGGTCCTGTTAAGCCGATTTTATTAAAATTTTAGGGGCAATTTTTAATTGCTACAAATGGGTTAAATGTCAATTTTGAAACGATTCTGAGAATTTTTTCGGTATTTTGGGGCCCAAAAACATTCTTCAACCCCTAAAAACTACCCTTAAAATGGCCCGATTACGCCCATTTTAAATAGGCTTCTGGCGGTGGTGGATTTCAATACGTGGGCCAAATTTCGTTAAAATCAATTAACTCTTTCGAAAGTTATTGCCCGTACACATATATATATATATATACATACATATATATAAACATTTTTAAAAATGGTGCCAAAGTGTTTAGGAGGTTATGAAACGTCGAAAAATTTTGTTCCCACCCCTAGGTCCCGCCATCCGACCGACGCCAATAGTGTATGTTGCCATATGGCAAATACACTAATAATCAATTGAAAAATAAGAGGTAACCAACGTGTGAAATATATAGACAGTAGAATGATCCACGGAAGTCGGAATGTAATCGGCCGTGTTTCGTATTAATTCATTCACAGCACGCTACTGATTTTCAAGAGTATACTAACATTATTCCGATAAGAGCTGATATACTTATTGAATATAACGAACTGTTTTCAATTGTTCGAACGTATTCTCTGATACATCAGATAATGAATACGCTGTCAGTATGCATGATATAGAGACGTTTCAAATGCATTTATCAGTCTTTCCATTCGAAGTGGCGCGGCGTCCAAAATGAATTGATCTAACTCTGAAATCAAACATTAAAAACAACAGTGCCGTTTTGTAGTGAACGATACTGTTAAAAACTATCGCGATGAATTCAGTTCTCTCTCTCTCTCTCTCTCTCTCTTCATCACTTAAAATAATAGTTTATGTATCTAGATTGTAATGCATTTTTATGGTGAGTTGTAACATTGTGCTAGTGACGAGCAATTAGCGAGATTTAACAGTAGGTAACGCTAGTTATAAAAGTGTCTAAAATAGCTGCTTTTCTCATCATAATAAGTATATTTGTAATATTTTTGACAGTCCACGTTTGAATAGATTAGTATCTATGCGAACTTATTCAGCGCCTACTTTGCTTCTCTGTCGGTCATATTATCCTAAATGACAATTGACAGATATATAACTGTTGGAATGGTAAAATCGCAGTACCTTTACTTTACATAACACACTATAGTTTGTAAAAAAGGTCATTTAGGTATGAATATTAACTATTTTATAGGTCGTGCAAACATATCTTCAAACAAAAACCGCATCATTACAATGAATAAAAAACTGATCAAAAATAAATTATATAGTAACTAGCTGCTCCTCGCGGCTTCGCCCGCGATTGTGATGAAACACGGTAGCAACAACAGTAGTGGAAAGTTTAGCAGGACGTAAATTATTTAAATAGAAAAATAATTAAGCCTAAAAAATTAAAAATAAAATAATTTTCAAAAAATATTTTAAAAACAATGGTTTTCTTTGCACTAAAAACTAGAAAATAATTTTGAACAGAATAATTTTAAATATTAATTAAAAAATTTATAATTATGTATTTGCAAACTTATTTGACATTTGATATCCGAATGTTTCAGAGTTTATTGTTGGTAAACAAGGCAACCAACAACTTGCGGTCCATGGCCTCTTATATCATAGAATATAAGGGACCATGGACATAATCCCGCAGGAACCTTACATTTTTCCGAGATAAAAAGTAACCTATCTCTTAATCCAGGTAATAAACTATCTGTGTGCCAAATTTCGTCCAAATCCGTTCAGCCGTTTTTGCGTGATTTAGTAACAAACATCCAAACACACTCATATTCGCATTTATAATATTAGTAAAATTCACTTGTAAGCGAAATACGAGCTTTTACTCTCATCTTTCGTAGAAAATGGAAGTATGAGATATC
Organism: Venustoraphidia nigricollis; assembly: GCA_034508555.1. Lineage (NCBI taxonomy): Eukaryota > Metazoa > Arthropoda > Insecta > Raphidioptera > Raphidiidae > Venustoraphidia > Venustoraphidia nigricollis. The sequence goes on from JAVRKA010000068.1 coordinate 1,584,801, forward strand.
AAAAAATCATATCCAAGATAAAATCAGATTTTGATTTCAGAATAGGTACACAAAAAGTAATGTAGAAGAAAAGTAGTTTTACAATGGTGCGTGCCTGTTTGTCGGTAGTATTGTCTTTCGTTCAAAATAATGTTCTTAAAAATGCGTAAATTTGATCGAATATTTTAAATCTTTCTTTAGTACCTAAGAATCAAATCTATTAATTTCGGTGCCAATCGAATAAATGACTAAAAATTAGACTTGGGTAACTCAGATCTGAACCGGTTCAAAGAGCCGACTCCGACAGAAGATCCGTGAGAGCCGACTCACTTTTTTTTGAGCCGACAGATCAACGGATCCGCATGACTCAGTGAAACACTTAACACACAGAAGCACATTTTACTCTTACGTATCAGTTCTTGCTTTGATGCATCTGTCAGCTCAAATGACTCATGCATCACATGATTGGCTATTGATTCTATACAGGTCGTGATATGATTGACAGAACTAGGTAGCTCAGTGGCAGACTGCAGTAACATATTCAGAACTCGGCTCTTTTTGAACCGGTTCAATGAGCGGGCTCACATACGGGATCCAGATGCAAAGATGCAGATCACTAAAAAGACCCGTTTTTCCCATCTCTACTAAAAATACATGCGATAGTACTTAACAATATCAGCTTTAAGAACTGTCCGTTAAATTCCGGTACAAGTTTTTATATTAAAATTGATTTTAAAAAAGAAAAGTCATGTATGGTCCAATTTTGGCATTTTTATACTGAAAATTATTTTAATATACCACGTTTTTAAAATGGGCTAAAAAGTGTAAAATAATTTCTCGTAGCCTATTAATGACAGATATTACAACTTAAGGTTTTTTAATAAGGCTATAGGAGAAATTCTTATATACTTTCTAGTTCGTTTTAAAAATGTAGTATATTTTATTTAGATTATTATATTCTGCTTCTAAGTCTTGTGTGTGTAAAATTCTAGTTTCAAGTCTCTAGCTCATTAAAAAACGCGATTTGTATCCGAAGGAAATCCGGACCGGTCAGCTAATATCGCAGCGTAATCGAAACTGCACATGTGTGCAATATTTCAATTCAATCAGACAACGAAAAGTAGATGAAAAATCGATTGCAAAATTTATACCAAGCAAACAGACAGACATGAAATATACAGACAGATAAGACGACAAACTAATAATAATTTGACAACTACATTAGCTTTACTGTAAAAAGCGTGGAGTGCTTAATATCGACAAGAAAATTTTCATTACTAGCTAATTGTAAACATAGAGCTATTGTTTATTTTACTTTTTTTAAACTCTAATTTTATTTTAATTGAAAAATGTCAGTGGGAACGTGTTACGTTAGATAAAGACAAATTATAATTCTTTCAAAACAATGTTTCTATGAGGATTTTGAATGAGTAGAAAACCATTCCTCTCCTACCTATACATAGCATAGACACGTTTTCACAATGGCCGTGATGACCCCTATTTTTTCTCTAGGATCTCTGGCAACCCTGAGAATAATAAATGTTAATTTTCAATTACAATACGTTTGATTTACAATACAAACAAAAATTTGTTACTTTTTCAGTTTGGTTTTGTGATGTTATTAAAATTATATGTTTGAATGCAACTTTGTTTTTATTTCGCAGTGGCATTTTCACAACTGATTGATTTGCTGTCATGGGACTGAATTTCAATTTTAATATGCCGCACAATTAATTCATTTGGTTTCATATTTCAATTACTATTTTTCCATTCCAATAACCACGCACTTCGATGTGTTGTTTTGATTTTTTTAAAACAATCTGTCATTCCCCCCTGCAGTTTAATATTAGTAAAGCAAGAAACGCAGAAACTGTTATATATTTATGACATGTGTCATAAACATTTATACATGTTGGCTAAAAACCAAAAACGAGTGAAACATTTTGAAGTAAAACTTCTTAGGCAGCACTGCCTCGACGATTTAGAGAATAAAATGTTGAACTAGATGAAACGAAAATCGTCAAAAAAATGTGCTTCTTTTTTGACGCGAATTACCATACCAGCTCTAAATAATAATAATAATAAATGTTTATTTGTTGCGCCATTATATAAAATGGATACAAAACGTCATTACACAGTTAAAAAGAAAATGTTAAAATAATTAATCCGATAACAAGTCGTTTATGGAATATGGGACCATATTAATTATGTAATGTTTTATCTTTTTATCAAAATCGGTGGAATCTCTTATTAGTTTTGGGACATTATAATACATTTTATATCCAAGATAGGTAGCACTATTTTCAAAAAAAGTCGTGTTATGCTTTATGCTGTAATTCTTTCGACGTGTATTGTAAGTACTATTGTTTTTATTTTTGTCATCAACTGCAGCTAGTTTGTGTATAAAAGTAAGCACATCTATTGCATAATTGCGTAATAGGTCGGAAAACCATTGCTTTTAAAAATGTGTCGACAAGTTTCTCTTCGTTTTAAGTTAAAAATTAACCTTATAATTTTTTTTTGAATGATAAATATTCGATCTTTCTCTTTCGACATTCCCCAAATAATAATAGCATAACTGATGGTTGATGCAATATACGCATGATATAATGTCAGCAACATTTTTTGGTCAAATATATTTTTCATCTGCTTCAGTCGATAGTAATAAAAGTTTAATTTTTTACACACATTGCTAACATGTGCTACCCATCTCGGGTTTTCATCAAGAATTACCCCCAAAAATTTTTTAATAATAAATTTTAATAATAATAATAATTATTAATAATAATAAATAAATATTAATAATAATAAATATTTTAATAATAAATTAATATTCTTTTTATATACAACACTTATAAAGCTTTGAATACAAATGCAATGTGTTGTTACTATTGTTTTAAATTAAAAAAATATTTAATCGCTTTTTAAAGAATAAATTTTATTTTAAATTTGAAAATTCGAATCAGTCCAATGGTCGATGGAATAGAATGCATCAATTTACTTGTGACTTGAACCAGCGCTGATGGTTCATAAGCTGTCGACCGTCTCTATGTTACTTTTCACTTAAACTAGCGCTTTTTGTAATGTAGATTCCAACAAAAAAATGTTAGACGACCTCAATAAAGAACGAAGCGGCAACATCCAATATTTAAATAAAATACTTTAATTAAGTAAACCGCTAATAAATTACAGGCATTAGGCGGTTGGGACTTTGCGTCGTGTTTTGTAGCGTGCGTTGGTCTGGTCAAGTGTAGCTGTGGAACGTTTATTCGACGCTACGGTCATAAATTGTCAATTGGCACACAACAATTGTTTGGCTAGTTTAGTATATCGATTTTTCTTCGATCTATTGCTTGTAACGTTCGAAACATAGTAGAATTCTATTATTACTGTATTTCCACCTCGGAATCGCTCGGGTAGATTTTGGTTTGGAAACGAAATAATCAAGAACAGCTAATCTCTCATACATAGTTACTTTATGTGTTAAGCCTATATGGCGTATCTACAAATTTGGTCGTTTTTAGATGATGGTATATTTGGACTCAACTTGAATAATTGCTAGAATCCAAATTTCAAATAAAAACGGTTAAATTTGTGGATACGATATATATGGGGCTAAGGATGGTAATGCATCTCGTATTTAAATAGATCATTTCGCGTCGTGAGTCGCGAAAACACTGTACATGTATTTCACGAGACTACAGACTAGGTGATTCAAATCATGAACTACATGACAGTTGAGTAGCCTCCAACGCATTACTAAAGCGTTACTGAGCGTCTGCACTGTCCTATTCAAATACAAAACTTCTGACTCATGGTGGGCTATAGTTATTAATTTACATCTCTGATTAGTTTTTTTTTAATAGCTCCTTGTGCACTGAATATTACAGTTTATGCCAACTCAGATACTATGTACTGAATTACATTTTTGTTCACTACTCATAACCCTTTTTCACGTAGCGTAGCAATGCATATTGTATTCCTCTGAAAGAACTTTTTTAAATAGATCCTGTGGTTTTTATTTAATTGTATTTTTATTAATCTGTTCGCAGCCGAATATCACACGATAGTGACCATCATCCCTGACTAGTCTGGTTACGAATGTGTTATTTATAATTAATGTCGTAATTTTATCGATTATTATAGATGTTCGAAAACTGGTGCCACACTACGAAACTAAAAGATACTATTGCAAGGGTTCCCCTATAAATTGATTACTCTAATTTTTAAAAATATTTTGAAGATTTAAAAACTTTTCCGAAAAAGGAAGAGTCATATTAGGTTTTTGATGGAAATGTGAAATAAGTACGAATAAGGTCGTAGTGTGACATTGAAATAACGAGTGTTTTTTTGGCACAATTAATGCCAACTTCTTTCTAGTAAATCGTACATGAATTACAAAAGTTAGAGACCTAGATTTGTCCTTTATCTTCCTTATAGAGCGTTCCGACAGCCTTAATATAACGAACCTCAATATAGTGATTTCCTCGATTTACCAAATTTTTCGAAATCCCTTATATCTGCCCTAGCACTGGCACAGTCAAGTTGAGCGGTAAAATCTAGCCACAAATGTCTGTCATCTATGTATCTTATTATTGGAAAAATAAATAAATAAATAAATAAATGTCAAAACAGTGGACTTATTTTATCGACTTCTAATTTCTAATACATATATAACTGAGACAGTACAATACTCGTACTTTCTTAAAAAATAGGCTTTTGGAAATGACCGAAAGAGATGATATTAGGCCTATCGTTTTGTAAATCTAGCTAAATAAATATTTGGTGTCCACCCTATAAAATCTAGTAGCTTGTTAGTTTAACCATGCGTGTTAAATACATTTATTACACTGGTATGAGCGAATACAATAGTGATGTGGCCAGCCTGTCCAACAAAAATCATACAGCTGATTCGTTCGCAGGTCATATTGTCAATAGTGAACGATTACTTTTTGTTATTTACTATGTACTAGACATGATTCAGTAAAAAATCGGTAGAGGAAGAATATTTGGAAAAATATCTCAGAAATAAAATAATAAATTACTGTAATCGTTTATACTTTTAAGAAGACAATGTTGAACATTCGCTATTAATATGGTTGGCTCCTTTCGGCTTCGATTTAGATATTTATATTGTCTAACTCTTTTGAGAAAAATCGTCAAAAATAATTTCGCATTTGAAACGCGCGTTAAGGGCCATCAGTGATAAGACACTTTGCGATGTGTTATATTTACAGAACGATATCCTGTAACATTTGCACAACATAATAATTTTTTTTATTATAGATATTATTACATATTAGTAAATATACATACGTTATAGTTCGTAAGACTAAATTCGTAAACATCCATTGTTGCAATGCTATATTAGAAAAAAAAATATTTATCACCATCGGGACTCCAACCAGAATCTTTCCACTTTCGCGGCGGAATGAGTTATTAGTTACTCTACGGTGCACACAATTCAACAGTCAATCCTTCGTAATACAGCAAATTGCAACACTAAATTCACTTCATATGAGAGCCAATTTTTTAAGCTATTGCTAGACAAGAACCCACACAATAATGAAAGTTAGGATTGGATCAAAGATGAAATTTCACATTACTAATTAGTACTAGGTCACAGTATATTTCTGTTTCTTTAGTGTCTATTAAAGGCGGAAAACGACAATTTAATATTGGTAAATTATCAACAACATAATATCATATTAGTAAATGTACGTATACAGGGTCGGACTGGGCTGGAAGGGTCCGGGTGGCTCCCCACAAGCCTGGGGCCCGAGACTGGATAATGGTAGATGGGATATTTTTCTATTTCATTTCTCTCTAATGTATGAACGAATTATCTGATCTAGTTTACATTTAGGTCGCAAGAGCTGGGACCGAGCCTGCATGGGCCCCCTATCCTACCTACCGCCTGGCTTGCGGCAAGCCCCGAAAACCTGTAACGGTTACATCGTTTTCGGCACGGGTTAATTTTAATCATTCGAGCTGAAATTTTCAGAAAATCATTTTTTCAGTGTAAAGAACCATTTTAAACGTTAGCATGTGACAATTTCCAACTTGTCAAAATAAAGGTCAGTCTATTATTAAACTGGCCCTTATTTGTATAGTCATTTTTTTTTCAAATTTTTTGAGTTGTTACCCCCTGAAATGGCTCTATATATTGAAAAAATGGTTAGCTTAAAATTTCATCACAATTTATACAGTTTAACCCGTGCCGAAAACGCAGAGAGCTTTGAAAATACGTTACGTAGAAAGCAAATTCCGGAACTACTTTACTTTATGCTTAGGGTATAAAAAATTGACTTTTCCTATGGATCTGGACAAATCAATTCTCCTCTTAAACACATCTTAGGACTTCTTTAAGATAGAAATTGGTTGGTGTTAAGTCATAGACAAAGCTACGCACTCGCACTACGAAATGTAATGCTCCGTGTGGGGCCCGCGCAGGCTGGGGCCCGGCTGGCAATTGTCACCTCGACTATATGGCCACTGGGACGATATACGTATACGTGTTATAGTTCGTAAAACTAAATTCATAAACAGTATAATAGCTATCGTTTGTTATAATTGTTAAGAAACAAAAGTCACTGTCGGGACAGGTGTTTGAAAATAAATTTTTCTAATATAGCATTGCAACAATGGATGTTTCTTAACAATTATAGCAAACGATAGCTCTTATACCTACTGTTTATGAATTACATAGTAAATTATTAAAGTTTTATTAGTCCTCTTCTATATTTGTTATAACCTGTAGATTGTTCATATAATTTATATTATGAACTGACAACTGTTTATTTTATGTCCCTAAAATTGATTCTGAAAATAGCACGGCGATGCATTAAAAATAACACATTTACTGCTCCCCTACTCAAAATTGGATTTATGTAAAACGTGAGTATTGTTGTTAGCCCGTGGGAATTTTCGCGTTCTATGTGGGAACGTCATTGAATTTAAATAGGGAAATAGGGAATTTATTGATTGATATAGGAAAAATATTGTACGTAAGTAGCAAGTCGAAAATTTCACGTTAACTGTTTTATAGTTAAATGAATGTTTAGAATTCTCAGTAACCGATGCCTTGTAAATTTAACGACAGCTTAGCTGTTATCTGGGAACTATAATTCGCTAATAAAAGTGAATTCTTATCGTGGAAATGGGTTGTAAATTTTTATTATTTTAAACCGACTTTTATTATTATACACTAACATTTACTGTTATCCACTATAGCTATTAAAATTTCTTATCTGAATTAGTATTTAACTTTTATAAATGCGATGAATTTATTTTTTCAATTTTAAAAAAACGTAGACCAGCTTATGAATCTACGTTATAGAAAAATATTAACAACAAAAATAGGCGTATAAATGAGAATGACTTTTTAACAATGAACATAAATCATTTTATTGACAACTAGCGACCCGGTTCGGCTTCGCCCGGATTAAGACGTATTATTCTGCCTACAGTGGTCTTTCTTATCGAATAATAGCTAATACCCGCGACTTTGTCTGCGAAGTCGCGGGTATCAGCTAATATAGCCTATAACCTTCTTCAATAAATGGACTACCCAACACAAAAATATTTTTTCAATTCGATTCAGTAGTTCCTGAGATTAGCGCGTTCAAGCAAACAAACAAACAAACTCTTCAGCTTTATAATATTACTATAGACTACAGATGAAAGTATGCTTTTGTTTCCATCTTTTTTGGAAAAATCAATAACTGTTTAATTTAGATTAATTAACTAGTTACAAAATGTGACAATCGGACAGAAGTACGTATCGTAATTAAACAAGGATAGAATGAAATATACTGTAAGACAAGGAAGAACGATTCACAGTTAAAGAGGTGCGTGACCGCGTATAAGAGTTCCGCTGTTGTTGTCTGCACGCTTCTTCCGGTTTCATCGGAGTCTCTAGACTGTTACAAACGTTGGTTTTGTTTTAGGAGGTAGTAACGAAGCTTTTGTATTATTCAACGGAATATTTCTGACTTCTCATAAATAACTCGTTAAAGATTTTCACGTGTTTCTCATTACAATAAAAGCTCCATCTATTACTAGCGGCTTTGAAAATCTCAACAAATATTAAAAATTATTATAAAATAACAAACACACTTATGACAAATTTCAAGAGTTTCAGGAATGTGTTTATTATTTTTTTGTTATCATGTTTTACTAAGTATCTTGTGCAAAATTTGTTTATGTAATATTAAAATTATACTTCTCAATATTTTACAAACCAATAACTTTTCTTTTTTGTGTTTTTGGGGTTCTGTGCTAAAATAGTGAAAAACAAACTTTTTCTGTCTACTCTACGATAGGGCTTCAACTTTTGAACTTGTTGAAATTTGCGAATTGTGGTGATAGTTTTATGAAAAAATATTTTGTTTTCTGCTGCCATTAAAATGGAAAAAAATAGAATTATGATTGTTAGAAACATTCATTGTTATAATGCTAAATTAGAAAAAAAAATGTTATCCACTGTCACCGTCGGGACTCATAAAGCAAATTGCAAATTGTTGCAATTTGTCTTATTATGAGGAATTAACTGTTGAGATAACGCACCGTAGAGTTACTGAAAACTCATTTCGCCGCGAAAATGGAAAGACTCGGGTTTGAGTCCGACGGTGACAGTGGATAAAAAAAATAAATTTTTCTAATTTAGTATTGTAACAATGAATGTTTCTGACATTCATAGTATAGCTACTACTGCTCATATAGAAAAGTCTTACGGACTATAAACGTATGAAATATTTAGTAAATTTAAAAAATGGCTTAAAGATATGTTTTTTATTTTTTTGATAATTTTTTATAGCCAAAGAAAATATATTTCGTTATCTCCGAAAATACAAAGTAAAAAATGTCTGAATAAAATCAAGCAGGAGAAAATTACTGAAAAATTATATTATGATGACGTTCAGAACGCATACACTTGTTTGGCCGATTTTTTTTTATTGAATTTTAATGACATATGACGATGAGTTTGAAAAGCTTAGTCGAAAGATTAAAAATATTTACGTTACGCAATTAATTCTTTATTTAATAAATATTATTACATATATTATTATGGTTCAAATCTGTATGCTCAAGGTAAGTTACACATTTCACATAAGTGAAACTGAAATTTAACAGCATTGTTAATTTTAACATTGATCATAGATAGCGTCATTTGCTTAGTTGTCATGCATCTTTAATAATCTATTCTTTTTATTATAATTTTTAATCGTCTGTCTCTTATTTCTGTGACCTGAACAAAATTTTCTTCTCACAATATTAACTTTAAAATCAAATGAAAATCGAAACTCAAAAATCAATATTTTAATTTAAGGTAGTTGTCGTGGTACAATATTATCAAAAAGTTATAGATTCTACGCGCCACAAAAGTATACTAGCTTGTAGCTAAGTGATCCATAATTTGTACGCAAGACTGTACCTATGGAAAAGTAACCCATACAGTATTCATATGCATGTATACTTTTCTATAAATTGTTATTTTATTTATAAATAATTAGACGGTCAAAAATTTTTTCTTATTTTTTTTTGTACTCATAATAAATACATTGAAAGACTGTCAGTTTTTGGAAAGTTTCTGACAGTTAGTTCTTTTTTTATAAAAAAGAAACTTGTTCAGAAGTACAGAGATCGTATACAATCAATGTTAATTATCCAATTTTTAATTGAATTTGTCTCGGATCGACTTCAAATTTTCAGGGTAATTGTATTATCATGTCCTTAATCAGTATACAAAAATTAAGAATTTTCTGACATTGTGCCTTAACCACGACATTTACCTTACAATATCTACGCAGTATATTCATGCCGGAGGACTTAAACAAAATGCATGAACGAGAAAGCCGAGTGTAAATCGATCTGAAAACAGCCAACAGTTCCGTTAAGCCACCATCGATTACACGGCGTGATGAGGATTGCGGCCGTTGCATCGACGAGGGGGTGAAGTGGGAACGACGAAATGGAGGTGTGTTTTATGAGGTGTTCTATTGAACGAGTGAACTGCAATCTTAACTACGTACTTCATTTAGCGATAATGCGATAACCAGCAAGCTACTTTATATGTCGCACTATTATAGATGATGCTAAGTAAACATAGACAGAACATACGGATGAGCGAGAGTAAGATTATAAATTGTAGATGCTCGACAACTGTGGTGATTAGCGTCGAAAATACGAGCCATAACAGAGATAGATCTGCCAACTCGACACGTCATTCTATCTAGTAACAACCCACACATGCTGACTTGAAGGGAATTAGAAAATATTCGTTATACCAAGTAATTCGTTATAATGAAGTTTGTTATATAAAGGCTAGGTTGGTCTAAGATTCGTTTTAACAAGGTAAGAAAACCCATTTTCTTCTGAAAACTTATCTCTAAACTTTAAAATTGTGGCCAATGTACTTGCGGGAATTTCCTTTGTAGGACTCTCGTCTACATACATAATGATTTTTCGTTTCTCTGCGACGATTAACAGTGTTGGATCACTTTCACACAGTTTTTGTTGAGACCCAGCGGCAAGAGGCGGGATAGGCAAAAGACATATTGTGGGTGTGACCTTCTTTAGCTTTGTCTCGCTCAAATTATCCGCACGTTTCAATTTTTGGCTGGTACCAACTACGAGGCTAAAAGATGCTATTGCAAGGGTGCCGCTGTCAATTGATTACTCTAATTTTTGGAAATATTTTGAAGATTTAAAAAACTTTTCCGAAAAAAGAAGAGTCACTTTAGGTTTGTGATGGAACGGTTTTGTGTAATAAATCCGAATAAAGTCGTAGTGTGACATTGAAAACGTGTGTTTTTTGGCACAATTAATGCCAACTTTTTTCTAGTAAATCGTACATAAATTACAAAAGTAGTCCATTAGAGACCTAGATTTGTCCTTTATCTTCCTTATAGGGAAAGAATTTTTGCAGAATGTTGACGAATAAGTCTGCAATCAGTTGACAGCCGAAGCTCTATCTTTGGCTTAAATTCAGAGCGTTCCGACAGCCTTAAGGAACACCTTTTTCGTTTTTCAGTCGCTTCAGCTTTAAATTTACTGGCAACAGTGACCAACAGCAGTGTTTACATTACTTTACATCGAACAATTAACGTGTCTGAACCTGTCAAGACATGAATTGTTGTCGTTATTGTAGAATTGTGTGTAATTGATTGGTAGAATACGTTATGTAAAGGTTATAAGTTGACAAAAATCGTGAAATAGAGCTAAATTATACTTTTTATTTATATTCTGCAATGATTGAAAAATCGTTATAAAAGACAATTGAAACACGTCTTACTTTACTGGCAGTGTACATAGTCAGGAGTGAGGTGATTGACATTTTTCCTCTCTCCTGTCTCTCTCTGATGCTTTAAGCGAGTGTGGATGTTTTACTTTTCGTTACGTTTCGTTTCTTAACATACGTATTTACATTTTCAATTGATCCTACATTTTACACAACACACTCTGGCTCAATGTCACAGAGGAATGAGAGTGCAGCGTTTCGTTACACGTTCAGTAGCAGTAATTTAATTCACTCTTCCGTGCGTAAAGAAGACAAAGTATTCACGATAGATCAGAAATAGAATACAGAAGTTGACATTAAACGTATTATATGTGAAGTGATAGCAACGTTCCATCTAGATGTATTTTTATTTAAGAATAGTTTGGATCGCGTCGAGTCAATCTGTGTGTCGGCTTGGCCTGCTAGCGGACTCACTTGCCGAGTGCATCGACCTAACAGCGCTACATAAGCTCTACAGCCGACCGACGCTCTGATTTACTACAGCCGACGGTAATTAACCGGTTCTGAACAGAATCAGTCCGCTAACCCTTTTTAAATCACTGAACTTTAAACAGTTGAGTAATAAGCTCACGTGACCTTTGTAGGTGTCAAAGTGCATCCGTCTGAAACATATAGTGCGAGCACAGGAATAAATAAATAACTAGAATGATGAGCTCAATGCTCGGTTAACCTCAGATTCTATTGTGAAATGGCTAATGCCGTCTTGAGTCTGTTGGAAGGTTTATAGCGAATTGTTTCTTAGGCGCCGGGTTTAATACAATATTTTATTTAGTTACTTTATCAAGGTACTTATTTTAATTCAATTTAAAATCGTTCTTGCTGTGATAGTTTTTTCTGTGAGAGCAATAAAATTTCGTCTATTACTTAAAACCAAGATCACGAATACGTCGGTAGACACGTCAAAGGCACCGGCTCTGAGACATGCTTCTAATTTTTATTTATTCTTATGGTGCGATTTTTATTTAAATTGGTTTTCAGCTTACAGTTCAGTTTCCTAGGGCTTTTTGAAGCGAAAACGTGCGACTTAGGATATTTGATCGAGAGGGTTATAGAGCAACTCGAAATATCTCGCGTCAGTTATGTATTTCGGCGAATAGTGTGTCTTCAAAACGTACGACAAAGAGTTGCATATAAGCAATAACGCTAACAAACATCACAGAGTAACTCCTATTAAAATTGGTTCAGTAGTTTTTGAGATTTAGCTGATAGATAGACACACAATGCTGCAGATAATATAATGTATTTGCACAAGGAATTTGTCAATTTATGTTGGATTTTGGACAAAATATAAAATACACCCCTTAAAAATATTGTTTTCTTAATATCAATATTTCGTCTCTGTTTTATCAATTCATCATCTGCATAAAATTATATACAGCCTTCAGTAAGCATATTTTCCATCCGCAAACAAGTGCGGCCCTGTCATGCCGAATTTATTAAAATTGTAGGGACACCTTTTAATTGATACTAAAGGGTTAAATTTGAATTCTGAATCAATTTCGACAATTTTTTCGGTATTTTTGGGCTCCAAAACTATTTTCAACCCCTAACATTCGTCGATTAGGTTCGCTTTAAATAGGCTTCGTGCGGTGATGGATTCCAATATGTCGGCCAAATTTCGTTAAAATCAAATAACTTCTTATATATATTTTCAAAAATGGTGCCAAGCTGTGTAACATTTACCTCGAATCTCCTAGATATTCGATTTCCAAATATATGTATTGTTAATAAACTGATAACAATTAATATTTTTTTTTAGCTGCGAGTTGATTGGGTGGCCTACCTCCAGCGACTATTCTTTTCTCATTTTATCTATAATTATTATTACGTAATTTATTATAATAATGTTATGTGCATTCTTTTTGAGTTTTAAAGTCAGTGGTTCGAGCACAGGCAGTTTGTACAGACATAAAATTAAACCCGTAATTATAAAAGAACGTGGTTTTAAACTAATCATTTTCGCTCTAATTTTTTTTATTAAAATACTATTCAATTGTGTTTAAAATTTTATATAAAATATTTTCTAAATTCGATTAATGTAATTTTTAATTCACGCCAATAGTGTTCTTTTTTTTAATGTAAAAGAGTTAGTTCACAAGCGATTTCCTTCGGATATACTGGGCCCATCCTCAGAGAAACGCTTCCTCAATCTAACACCTATATCCGCAAATCAAATATCGTATTTTTTTTTACCTATTCTTCCCAGCTCGCTCATCACACCTCGTGACATTTGCTTAGAATGATGTGAAACGTGGAGATATTTTGGTCCGACTCCTAGGTCTCGCCATCCGACCGACGCCTATAATGTATGTGTTTTTACTATTCATCTCGAAAATTTTACAATAATCTGCCCCAAATAATAAAAAATTTATCATTACCTAAGTTTAAAAATAGAATCAAAGTAATCCTGACTGAAGCGTGCCTCTATAATATCGATGATTTTAAATTTTAACATATTTTAATAATGTATCTATTATGTATTTTATATTTCTGACATGTCACATAGATGCATTCTGTATCTTCAACTTGACTAATAAATTTATTATTATTATTATTATTATAGAGAAAACACTAAAAATAGCTAGATCAATCTAACAATAAGTATTTTATTTCACTACTTATCTATATAAATCGAAATTTTGTTAAAAACTAACACGAAAAGTAATACATTTTTTTTGTTTTGTTGAAAGTTTATCTCTAGTTTTGTATCAATATATTCTTTCAATGCGAAAAGAAATTAGGAAATATTAATTAATCTCCGTTGTGTAACTCAGTTGCAAATTTTTTTTCTAGTCATAATTTTCTTCAGTACATACAGGGTGTTCTACAAGCTCTATGACAAACTTTGACAGATGGTAGGTCACTTGATTTTAAACATATTTTTTTTAATAAACAATGGTCCGATTCGTTTTTGTTTAGAAGTTACAAGCATTTAAAGAATCAAAACCGTAGGCTGATAAATAGAAATATCGGTTGTTATGACAATAATTATAGGTCAAGGAGGTCCAATATCATGGCCACCTCGTTCACCCGATCTGAATCCTCTGGATTTTTATTTATGGGGACACATGAAGCAGCTGGTCTACCATCTTGAATTCTTTCAAGTAACTGTTGATGGGTAGCGATTTCAACATGGTAGACCAGCTGCTTCATGTGTCCCCATAAATAAAAATCCCGAGGATTCAGATCGGGTGCACGAGGTGGCCATGATATTGGACCTCCTTGACCTATAATTATTGTCATAACAACCGATATTTCTATTTATCAGCCTACGTTTTTGATTCTTTAAATGCTTGTAACTTCTAAACAGAAACGAATCGGACCCATGTTTATTAAAAAAAAATGTTTAAAATCAAGTGACCTACCATCTGTCAAAGTTTGTCATAGAGCTTGTAGAACACTCTGTATAACGTGTTACACAATTATAAAAATACTAACGTAAAATACTTTTTTTTTATTTTTTCCTTGTCAAAATTATAATTTATTATTTTATGCTTACTACTTTCTTCATTTAAAAAATAAAATGTGTTACGAATTATAGACCATAGGTCTGGAATCTTGTAAAAATGTTTAACTTCATAAATAATCTTTTTTTTATTTTTTTATATAAAAATAGTTAGCTACAACGTAGAACGTAACAGGAAGCCGCCTGTTCTAACTTTATTATGTAAAACGTGTAAGTTAAGCTGCTACTAGTCAGTTCTAGGACTTCACGATCTGAAAAAACTGCACAGTAATGCAATAAACGCTGAAGCCTAGTGGTTACAGATTGTTGGATGCCAGTAGATTGATATGCACTCTTGTGAATTGAGAATTTAACACAGCTATAGCCTAGTCACTGTGTCGGATAACTCGATAAAATATGGCGGAACCGCCTCGATAACGTGTGAATAATTCAATCTTGTGCTAGGATTGATTCGATTCTTTTAAAATATTATCACACCTGATAGCCTTATTTATTCACCGCTTTAATGCATTGATAAATTGATTCAATTTTGCACTTCGAACAACATTGAAATAGATGTTTCATATTAGTTTATTAAAATGTTATAAAATAGAATCTGAAAAGTAGTTTGTTTAGAAAATATGGTAGGATTTCGCACAAATGGTGTAGGCACTTGAAAAATCACTAATAAGATTCTAGCTATTAGACCGAAGAAGCTTAGAAGAAAAACGATTCGATTTTTGATATGTTGTAAGTTTTTGATTGATTTGCACGACACAATCATTTTATTTCAAACATGTGTTATAGTATAGTTTTACTTTGTATTTATAGATAGCACGTCTCATTTTTCTGTTAGTTGTCCACCTACTATCCAAAATAAATAATTACTACTCGAAGTTAACAGGCTAACTTTGAACTATATTTATCATCTCCCTAGACACCCTATTTTATTTTATCAATGTACATCTTTAACGAAAATGTAAGTATTAACTATAATCGCGATCACGTCAAAGAGGTATAACTTCTGTCACACGTACATAAGTATACGCACCATTTTTAAAAAAAATATTTACGTTTTTGGAAATAGTGGAACTTACAATTGATGAATAAATGAGTTTTTCAAAAATTTGGCTGGAGCCAATTATGATTTGGAAAATATGGGCATAATCGACGAGTGTCCAATGTCAGCCATGTATAAAAAAACTTTCCGTTAGATGTCAATAACATATAAAATGTGTGCAAGTTAACAGATCCAGAGAATCATTTTTCTTCGAAGCTCCTCCGATCTGACAGCTAGACTTTTGTCATAAAATGTTTTCGCAAAGATATAAATAACCAATTGCGTAGATCTGCTTGTCAGTGAACTACAGAGACATGTTTAAAACACTAGTTAAATATTTTATTTAGTTGACAAAAGCATTTTTTCTCGAAAATTTTGAAACAAAAAATAAAACTTTTTATCATGGTTGCTTTACTCAACATTCAAAATATAAGGAGTGGGTTATCAATATAGTGCGGTTCGCTGATTGGAGTAGCAAAGCGAAAAAGAGCATACGCGTCTATGCTTAAAAACTGTGCCGCTTATATTACATTGTGTATGATTCACTGGCTAAATTTTGAATTTATAATATAGTTAAATAGAGCTTGGTGATGTCTAAAGCCCTGCCAGCTCTGTGACATTAGATGTAACTAAACTCAATTTTGATATCGTCTAGTTAAGTGTCGGTAATGTATATATAATGTTGCATTACTTCTTCCGCATCTTCGTTCCATAAAACCAGCGACACGTGCGGAATTTTTTGTGCTTTAAAGTACCTGCACTTTTATCACATTATATAGAACACACGTTGAATCAAATGTTAGACATTTAAAACTAATTTTGATTCTTTAACTGGAACATAAATTTTTTTCAGTCTACTTTAAAAATAATGAAGATTTATGGTGCTATTCTGTAAGAATTTACAGTGCTGTTAATTGTTTGTCACTTTGCAATAATTTCAACATTATATAAGTAAAAGTCAACAACAATTTTACAGCCCTGTAAATTCTAGCGTTGATTATTCATTTCTATTTCAACTCTCATTTTATAATAAATATGCGTTTCAAAAGCACACTTTTCTATTTGATTTTAAACGCAGTAAGTTGGAGGGATTCCGATTGTTCCTACAGTAAATGTTTATGTTATAACTCATAAAGAAAAATGTTTATCACATATTTATTGTTATTAAATTTGCGATAGAATTGTTACTTGTTCATGTATCTTATATAAGTAAAAAGAAAAATTTCTACTTGTCACACAATTTTAAAAAACTTGTTAATAATTTTTAGCATATTAAATCCTTACGCTTAGAAATGTATTTCCTCTAAACCACTTAAACAAAAAATAATGTAACAACATAAAAAAAATGTTATTATTTCTAGGTTTGTTCATTCATTTTTTTTTCTTTTCTCTCTTTCATTTGTTCTTTTCTCGCATGAATGACCACGCTGTCAAAAATGCGATTGTTTGTGTTAATAAAAATAAAAAAAAAAAAAAAAAAATGTTATGGCAAGAAGGAACACCCTGTTAATGTGCAGAGAAAGTAGATGAAAGCACGAAGTAAACACATTCTTTTACATTGTAGTTCCCCTACCGACCACGCCATCTCATATCGCGTTGTCTTGGCTTAACTTGCTATTTTTCAGTAAATGTTATTTGTGCGGTTTTTTGTTAAGCAAAATGTGTTTTCACTATCAACTATGAGAAAATATCTACTAGACAAAATCGTGTTAGTGTACCATATTATATTACCTACACAAAATTTTGTTTACGATTTCATAGAATTTTTTATAGATTTATTTTTAAGATTACTTAAGATAACCAGTTTTTGAATTTGTGATTTATTGTATGAACTATGAAAGAATAAATTTTACTTTTTACCCGACTGCCCAGAAAGAAACTAATGTTTTACGTTTGTGTGTATGTGGGGGGGGGGGTGTATGCATATTTTTTTACACGCTTTAACGTAAATATAGTACGACAATTCATTGTTGGGCTGTCCACAATCTACAAAGCAGCACACTGGACTGTACTGGAAGGAAAAAATAAAAATTTCTTAATTTATTAAAAAAAAATGAACCCTGACTGCATAAAAAATAATCTAACTATAGAGAAAATCTCAACACACAGCAGGTGGGGATCTATTTGTCTCTTTCTTCTTTTGTTTTTGAATTGGTCTCCACCTACTACGTGTCGGGATTTTATGACTTGGTTTTTATTTTTGTTTGTGCCATCGGTTTTTTTTAATAATTAATTTTTGTTACACTGAATATTTCGTATTTGTGCAGATAGTCATGTAAGCACTTTTTCCATCGCACTAATTTCTTTTTAGTATATTAATGAGTTTTATTTTCGATCAGTGTATAGCCTCGTCCTTTTATGTGGTACGTCAAAATTTCCGAAGCTTTTGTCTTCGGAAATTTTGACAAAACACCCGACGACATAATACCCGCTGCCAAAATACCTCATAATCATTGTATTATTTAAATATTTTTTTTATAATGGTTCAATACTAAAGTGCTATCGAATTTGATTGTTCACATATCAATTTCCTTTGTGAGCTTTAACTATTCACTAGTTGACCTGTGCAAAACCTTTTTGCAGGCAACTTAACACCGCTTTCAAAGATCAATGTTTTTGGTATGGGTCTGCGGAAAAAATTTTTTTTTACAAATTTTTTTTTTTTGCATTCGTTTTTGCCATGGTTTGTAAAGATCACTGTGATTTGAATCACGCCTGCGGCGCCAATTATCTTCAACGGGGTACGCAAAACTTTTTTAAATGTGTTTCTCCAATAGTTTTCTAATATCGATGTGTTTAGAATCACGCCTGCGGCGCTAATTACCATTGCTGGCATACACAAAACTTTTTTGAATGTGTCTTTAGAATAGTTCTCCAATATCAAAGTGTTATAAAATTTGTCTGGGACCCAATAATTACTCGGCCTAACGGCCTCGCCATGTGGTCCCAAAAAAATTCATCTGCGATTACTCGGTCTTAGACCCAAAAAAAAATTAGGGCACACGGGCCTTCGGCCCGCAATAAATTGGTCTGCAACTCAATATCTAATCGGTCTTACGACCTCGGCATTAGGCCCAAAAAGAAAATAAGGCGCGGCGGGCCTTCGGCCCAAAATAAATTGGTGCGGCTCAATATCTACTCGGCCTTACGACCTCGCCATTAGGCCCAAAGGAAATTAAGGCGCGGCGGGCCTTCGGCCCGCAATAAATTGGTCTGCGACTCAATATCTACTCGGTCTTACGACCTCGTCATTAGGCCTAAAAAGAAAATAAGGCGCGGCGGGCCTTCGGCCCGCAATAAATTGGTCTGCGGCTCAATTTCTACTCGGTCTTACGACCTCGCCATTAGGCCCAAAAAGAAATTAAGGTGCGGCGGGCCTTCGGCCCGCAATATATTGGTCTGCGACTCAATATCTACTCGGTCTTACGACCTCGTCATTAGGCCCAAAAAGAAAATAAGGCGCAGCGGGCCTTCGGCCCGCAATAAATTGGTCTGTTTCGGTATTGATAGATCTGTAAATAAATTCGTATATGACTAATTTCTATATTTTAGGAAACAAAATATTAGTTTTCATATTATAACCAAAAAATTATCAAGGTTAAAAAATGTTTTTTTTTTCTTAATCGTTATACAAAAAGCTAATAATATATAAAATAACGTATAAACAAACCGTTTTATTATTGAAAATATCCCAAAATACATCAATTTCCATAGTAAGATGTGTATTTATTTTCATAGAGCTGTCAAAATAACCTCACGCCATTTTTCATTTTATCTGAACTGCTCATAGACATACGTCGTAATCGACATTACGCGACTCGATTTTATACGTCGTCTCTTTCTAACCAATTGCATATATGGCGACCTCTTGGCGGAATAATTTTTCGAAATATCTCAGCAAAAATCACCGGATTTGTCTCGGACGTCTGTCAAAATGTTCTATAATTATCAATTTACACGATTTTGGCAAAAAGTTTACGTCCGATGGGTATAATTTCGCTAAACAATGTTAAAAACCAATTCAACTGACAGCTAGAAAAAATTCAAATTTTATCAATCATTTGTTTTAAATTTGACATTTCAAAATAGAATTGACTCGTTTCACGAATCAAAATGCGACAAAAAATAAACTTCTGTCCCCGTCACTTTCATGTAGTTTAGCGACGTATGTTTTTAAAAAAAATTGATCGATTTGTCGCGTGTTAATTTCGCATTTAAGTTAGACTGTGACTTTTAATTTTTTTTGCCATGCTAAGTGAGAACCCCACACGGTCACCGTCATAGGAACGGCACAAAAAAACAATAACGCCGACTTTTATTTACGAATTAACGGCGTTAAAAAAGTCGTTTTCGACGCGTCTTTTGCACTTTGCAGTTAGAGTTTTTTCTCGCGCTTCGTTTAAAACCGGTCTCGACGTCGTGCGACGAAAACTCGCCGAGATACGACCGATTCCGGACGACGGGTTAATCAAATGGGACTTTTTGTTTCCGCGTCGGCGCCCGAATTTTCGCCGAAAACCGTCCGCGCGAAAACTCTTTAAAAAGAGGCGAAAAAAGTCTGCAATTCAAGACCGCCCTCGCCGCTGGGCGATTTTTTTACGATTTTAGCCGGGCGATTGAAAATTTTTTCAACGTTAAGAGATAGGCGATCGGGCGCCCCTTTAAAAAATCGCCCTGTGGCCCCCCTAAATATGCAAATTTTGCCGATGCGACGTTGCGATGTAGAAATAATGCGCCCTCGTCGTAATTTTTTTTCGTAAAAATCCGTCCAAAACTGCACTTTTCTATAGACCGCGGGATTTGGGGTTTGGAAAATTTTTCAACTTTAATATATGGGATTAATAATATTAATTAATATTTACAATTTAATTGATTCTTCAACCATTACATTTTATTGATCGTAAAACAATTTCGAAATCGGGTGTTTGGTCGTCGGGTCATTCGTTATGTAACTGTTTTTTTATTGTTTAAAAAGTCTTCAAAAACATTTTATAAATAAACATATTTTGTAATAATTTATAGTGATTTCACTTTAAATATAACATCAATTTCCTCGTCTGTAAATTACAAAAAGAATCCTTTCAAAGATTGATTTCTATATATATTTTTTTCATCTGTCGCTTTTTTTATTCTCTTTATACTGTTGTATTTTTCGAAGCAATTAAGAAATCCATTACAGCTTCTAGACTAGTTTATTTCAATTTATATTTATTGCTCAGATAACCGTCAGTCATAATTATCCTTGGCTAATGGGAGAGTTATAATTGACCAAAAACCAGACATGAAAGTTAGTTTCCACAGTGACGTACTTTGGAGTAGGTATTACAAAAAATGATATAGCCTCAGGTTTCCGTTTCATTTTAAATATTTACTTTAAAAAATGTTTAAACATTCACTCCTTTGACAAACGATTTTTAGACAAGTTTCCACACTACTTAAGAATAAGGCTAACTCTTATAGAAGCCAAATTTTTATTTCGTTGCAAACTCACTTCGTGGCGTTGTTAGCGGTAAGGCAAATGTAAAACTTAAAAAACCCGGGTCGCAGTGCCAAAACCCTGTCGACAATAGGTATAGTGTATTTGCTTATACAGACATTTTGGTTTTATTATGCTACCATAAGTGTGTTGTTAAGCAAAATAAAAATTTTAACCCCTTAATACACCCCATAAAAATATTTTTTTTCTTAATTGCGATATTATTATCAATGTAACGTTTACACCGAATTAAATAATCCCTTCAATAAAAAAGTCACTATCTGCAAATTAGAGTTTTTAAAAAATTTGTAAGTTCGGTCCTGTTGGGCCGATTTTATTAAAATTTTAGGGGCACTTTTTATTTGCTTCTGAAGAGTTAAATTTCAATTTTGAAACGATTCTGAGAATTTTTTCGGTATTTTGGGGCCCAAAAACTTTTTTCAACCCCTAAAAACTACCCTTAAAATGGCCCGATTAGGCCCATTTTAAATAGGCTTCCTGCGGTGATGAATGTTAACACGTGGGCCAAATTTCGTTAAAATCAATTAACTCTTTCGAAAGTTATTGCCTGCACACATATATATATATATATCTATATATATATATATATATATATATATATATATATATATATATATATATATATATATATATATATACGTACGTATATAAATATATATATATATATATATATAAACATTTTTAAAAATGGTGGCAATGTGTTTAGGGGGTTATGAAACGTCGAGAAATTTTGGTCCGACCTCTAGGTCCCGCCATCCGACCGACGCCAATAGTGTATGTTGCCATATGGCAAATACACTAAAAACATGTGACAAAACAATATGATGGACAGCTTTTGGATTTCTTTACACATTCTCTTTGGTTTATGCATTTCCTTTGATATTTTGTCAATAAAATAGTTTCTTTCCGTATTTTACCTTCCCTATTGCAACGCCGTGTACTATGAACTAAAATTTTAACCTCAATATCGCCATACTCCCGCCAATGCTAACCATTACGCTGTGTTGACCTGTCTAAACGAGCGTAATTGCGCTAAATAAGTTAAACCTTTAAAATCTAGGTTTTACTTCATACTTGACATAGTATGTATTTTTATTTCTTTAATATGTAACATTTTTGAAGTTCTTCTTTTGGTGTGTTATGAAAAAAAAGAGTGAATTTTTACGATGCGCGCGCTCACTGTGACAGGACAAATTTGCTCGCAGAAAAATTCAATCAGAATAGAGGTTATCAACAGAATATGGCGAGAGGGGCCATGTTCGCATGCGTTTAGCGTCTAATAACTGCAGTATTTATGCTAATCCCACTTCAGTTCTTTTGTTATTTTATTTCATTGAATTTTTTGGATGCAAATTATAAGTAAGTTTTTAATCGCGCCAAAAAAGTATAACTTTAACTTGCGTACATAAATTTGAGCCTCCATTTTTTTTTTAATAAAACTATGAAATTTTTGGTCACTGTTTATTTGCCAGTAAAGAAATTATTTCCATTTTTTGCATTGATTTGTGCGCCACTGAAACAAAATAACACTTTGTTAACCAGAAGTCATAATAGGCAACAGTTGAAACTGCTTACTTATGTATTATGTTGTACACAGAGAATTCCCCAAAGTCAGTAGTCCTTAAACAACGGCTATTATCTAATCCTAATGTTTATAGAGAAACTTATACACTAATTAACTTATTGCACGATTTGCACTCAAATTACTGTGCACACATTTCTCATAGGGTGTTCCATTTTGAGTATACTATAAAAACCCATTTTATAGCATTAAGCTAAGGTGGCTGCGAGATAAACCGGCTGCTTTGCAGGCAATAGATCGTTGGTTTGAATCCGGCGGTCGGTGCGTATATATATTTTTTTTGTTTTTTTACAGTTATATCATATTTTAGTTACATTTATTTATATTTTTTTCCTCAGTTGGGGATGGATAATAATTTAGATCAAAATCAGCGTTGCCAGACGTCCCGATTTTGGCGGGACGTCCCGATTTTCAAATCAAAATTAAATGTTCCGCGCGGGACAGGCTCAGTCCCGCTTTTCGGGGATAACTCGACCGTGCGTAAATAATTTTTCTCTTATTATTTTTATTAAAATACATTTTCTATGGCTATTTTTGCTATCTATTGTCACGTAAACGTAATTTGAACTCAAATAAAAAGATAAATATTTAAAAACTTCTAATTATATACGTTTTTTTACTATGTCCCGCTTTCGATTAAAGAATTCCGCTTTTTTCACTAAAAAAATCCCGACTTGGCAAAAAAAAAATGTGGCAACGCTGATCAAAATTCATTTTCCAAAGTTTAACATTTCCATTTCAAAGTTTTTCGAGTCCAAAAAATATATTTTGAGAAAAAAAAAGTCTGTCTATTTTTCTGTTTGTTAGTTGGTCTTTGATATCGTTCAAACGGCTGATCAGGTCGAAATTAAATAAAGAGTCATATTGTTTTTGAAGAAAATCGGCGTGTGCGCAGAAGAGATATATGCTTCAAAATTATTTCTGTATATTTATGTTTTGTTATGGATGCCTTTCTTAATACCTAGGTACGAGATGGGACAATAATTTCAAGCTGATTGAAGACAGGATGTTCTCCTTAACTTGAAAACAAGACCATACAAATATAAATTTTAAAAAATCGTCTTAAAGGATGTTGCATTATTTTAATAATATTTTTGTATTGTTTCAGAATTTGAAGAATCAAATCATGACCACAAATCTTTGGGTTGAACAGGTGAGTGTAATATAATATTTTCCATTAATGTTTTGTTTTTTAAAAACTCGTGTTTACGTTTTTTTTGAGGCAATTCGTACTAAAATGGTAAAACACGGAATTATTATAATAAAAATCCATTGTCTGGTCGTTAGTCCGTTTGACATGCCTGTCACAGAGAATTGAAATTTGGTATGCAGAGAAAGTGATGTACTCTGCAGATATGCTAGAGGTCGTTTTAAAAAAAATGTCGTTTCAAGTTATAGTTCTTAGGCGTGATTAAAACTAATGTTTAATATAATACATGCAAATCATTTATTGAAATAAAACTTTCAGAAAGTTTACGATTCGTACTTTCAAAATTTTATTTTTGTTTTCACTTTTATGTTCAATTCATTGTATAATCAAAAGTACGATATTATAAATTTCATGGGATGGCATTTAAATCAACTATTGGTTGTAATCAAAGGTTATAGTCGTCTAGCATATTATATAGTTTCCGATGACAGAAAGTGCATTGATTTTGTTTATCTGCCATTTCTGTCTGGGCCTCTTATGACCAATTTCTTACTGTCGAATTTTCATTAGCGCGGCCAAATTGAGACTGTCGAATTTTCGTTAGCTTTCCGCGAGTAGCTTCCATTGCCTTCCAAATTTTACTTTCAACGTGCCAAAAGAAGTACAACTTAAAAAATTACTACCTCTGCGGTCAAGAAAGTTGAAATTAAAAAAATATTTACAGGCGGTATTTCTTTGAAAAGCGCTGAAGATTTTTATTTATTTTGCCCAAAACAATTGTCCTTTCTCTTACCTCGGAAAGCATAATATTTAAAATGTAAAAAAGTAAAGCAGTTATGAAACTTGTTGGATACAACATCGTCGCTGCTTGTAAAATTTATAAAAAAACTATAGCGAATAATGTACGAAAACCCTCGACGCATGAATAAAGTCATATTTGACCGTTTTTTTCCTGTGAGATTCCTGATTTCTTCTAAAGAAATTGGAACGCATCTGATAAAGCACAGTATATCTTACATTAAAGTGTAATAAATTAATAAAGTTTGTTCAATTAGTTTGGATAATAACTGTATAATCTTGATTAAAAATAATTCTGAAATAATCGGTGATTAGAAACAATGTTTATCATCAAAACACCAATACCTATGGAGCAAAGTATTAAGATAAAATCATGTTCGGTTTTTTATGGTTTTATTGAGTTAGTATTTTATGTCCTTTCCACCGCTCCATGTGTTACTGGTCGCGTCAATATTTCGTCAATATTTCTTGATTGACACGTCTCGGCCAGATCGACAACCATATGTGTCGGTCGGTGACACGAAGAGTTGTTAAATGGCTCTTATAGACCGAACACATTTATCAGAACTGACCAACACATCACGACCAGAAAAGCGCACATTAAACCAGCACCTGCAGCCAGCAACAACCGTCAGTCTGTCTGTCTGGCCGTACTGTAGAGATATAGTGTGCTACTGACGTGTCTTTTTCATTAATTAATTTTCATGAACAGGGTGAACCCAAAACCTTTTTTTCCTGAATTCTTCCTCCCCGCTTCTTCACACAACATCGCCAAAATAAAAGACTTGGAACGTGTCGCGGGACACGCGTTTGGAACGAAGACCCTTTCGTATAAGACGTTTTTCGTAATGCGTTTTATATAATCTAAAAACACCCGATATAATCTAAAAACATCCGGTATAATCTAAAATCACCCGGTATAATCTAAAAACATCCGGTATAATCTCAAAACACCCGGTATAATCTAAAAACACCCGGTATAATCTAAAAACACCCGGTATTATCTAAAAACATCCGATATAATCTAAAAACAGCCGACATAATCTAAAAACACCCGGTATAATCTAAAACACCCGATATAATCTAAAAACACACGGTATAACCTAAAAACACCCGGTATAATCTAAAAACACCCGGTATAATCTAAAAACATCCGGTATAATCTAAAAACACCCGGTATCACCGTATACATTATACGTCTGCCGGTTTTTCGTGACATTTTTGTCTTACGGTTTTTCGTGACATGTTACATTTTTTCTCGGTTAGGTCCCCTCAGTAGCCCGCGATAAGGAACTTCGTTCCCAAAAATTCATTCATATAAGTACACACGTTCATGCTACAAACTCACTACTTGCAAAATATCTGCCGCACACGGAACCTGCACTAAAAATTGCTGGTGTGTGCTGGTTTATGCTGATCTAGTGTACGACACCGTGCAAGTTGCAGGTTTGTGCTGTGCTGGTCCGTACTAGATAGGTATGCGCGGTCTTTTAGATTTAAAATAATTGTTTGGACCGTTTTGTAAATATTGACGTTTATTTACAGTCGTGGTACGACTACAAACTTCGCTGGGAACCCAAGGAGTATGGTGGAGTGAAGATGCTTCACGTGCCCTCGGACCACATCTGGAGACCGGACATTGTCCTTTACAATAAGTAAGTTGCATTTCTGACATTTTATAAACTATTCAATTATCTCATATATTTATATTATTGATATGATGTACGACAAATGTTCTATACTCCTAGAATAACATGGTTTTGTGAATGAAAATTTTTCTTGTATGAATGAAATACACTCAACACAGTTCATATTTCATCTCACAGCTTGTTAACAGTTTTTTTCCATACAGGAAATATTCGTAATTTGTGTATTCAAATTATTTCATGCTTTGTAGTTTTTAAGTAGTATTCTTTTTGCATGATATTTTTAACCGAATAAGTTGGAACACACTTTTTTTAGTTACAATTATTATATAATAACAATCATATGTTTATCTAGTAAATAATAATAAATTGCTTAATGATTTTTTTTAATTTTCATGAAACGAGCGCCTTCAAAATAAATAGCGTATTTTAAACGAAAATTACTTTTCTGAATATATAAATTCAGAAATATTTTCTATTATTTTGCTACAAATGTAAAATTTATACTAAGCATTTTGAAAGAATGTAAAAAAACATGTGGGATTACAAAGAAAATTACAACCTACTATGCTTAAACATTTAACAGTCTTAATAGTGAGATTTTCCAACCTTGATTAGAACATAAGCGTTGTTTATTTTTTGCAAAATTGAACACGTTACTCGGACGGTCCTAAAAATTTGCCTATGTTTGTCTGTTATTCAGAGCCTGTAATATTTTCCCCGAAAAATAATCGAATTTTGTGGCTCACTGTACATAGCTTAGTTTTAAATAAAAAACAACGTTAATGGCGGAACAAAAGGTGTATAGTTACTTATTTTAAATTTTTTTGTAGTAACTTAGTTTAGTGTTTAGTATTTACATTGCTTTTATAAACTTTTCTCTTCGTAATTTTTAATTAACTAACTCAGTGTACACATTTTTATTTACTTTTTTTACAGCGATAATAATCTTGTAAAAGCAGCAATTATTTTCGCTTGTCACCTAATTTGATTTACTTTAAGTTTACCCTTTTTTATCCTACATAGTTAACTTTATAAACAAAGAAACGTGTTTTCTGATTTCATTTATAAACCGTTTTACTCCGAATGAAAGTCGGTTGTATTAATTTAATATTGTTTAAAATTAGGAATGTGAGTTTTTGCTTTCTGGCTGTTTTAAATAAAAGTAGGTTTACCGTTATGTCAAAACACTACGCAGGTCTCTAAAGACTCTAATTTGAAAACAATGGGTTTTGAAAGCACCGTATTACTATATTACCTCGCGGGACTACATCCCACTCGGTAGCAACAACAGTAGTGGAGCCTTTGTCTCCACCGTATTACGATCTTGCCTCGTGAGGCTGCGCCCCACTCGACTCATCCTTTGGATTTTTCCTAATTTTTTTCTAAACCACTCCAGTATTGACACGAACAAAAAAAAATTTAAATCGGTCAAGCCAATTTCGAGTTTTTGCGAGAGTAACGCACAGCAATTAATTTTTATTATATCGATATAAGACCGCTTTTTATTTTAAATTTAGCTGCATCGTCAGATTTTCAACTTGAAGAAGTCGCAATTTTGAGAGGGGAGAGTGAATGAAGTCCATTATTACGAAACATCTCTTGATTAAATTGTTTCGTTATTTTCAAAATTTGTCAATTCCATTAAAAAGTTAGTTGATTTCTAATGGACTCACCGAAATTAAAACTTTGTAGTAACTGATCAGTCGGCTGCCCCTCTAAGAAAACTTCTGGGCTACCCTAATGAAAATCTTAAAAAAATTGTCGATGGGAAATTTTTTGGAAATGTTTAAAATGTGGAAACGTTTATATTTTAATCTCCTTTGAAAGTTATAAAATTTCAGCACATCTTGCAGCGCGAGCGCGTTAAAAGTAAATGCACTTTCATGTGCATTTAAGAGACACATTTGTATGATTACCTTGAAATGTTCCCGATATTAAAAGTCTTCGTGGCACAATTAAACAATGAAATTACAATTAGTTGAAGCTCAAGCTAGTATGTTTACACAAATAAATTAGAAGAGCTATGCAACGTTATTCAGTAAATAGATTCAAACGATCGATGTGTACTGTCAATATTGATTTTATTAATTAGTATTATTTTAATTCTATCGTTTCATGTTTGCCCTCAAACCTTTGCTAACATTAGAACAACTTATCTATAAAATTATACAATTATCAAGACAAAATAGAAATATAACCATTTGTATTACTAACCGAGTATTAATAATGATAGTTCGATCGAAGGCTAGTTGTTAACTGACTGAAAAAAAGGTTATCAATTCGACATTTATATATGTTATTGTTCCTTTTCTTAAATATTTGTTCCCCTATAACTTTCCAAAAAGTTAACCGATTAAAAAAATTTCGACGCCATTTGAGTATTTGAATTAAAAAAAAAACTATTTTTTTTATTTTTTAAATAATATATCGTAAATAATATTGAAGAACGAAAAGAAAAAAAAATTAAGCCATAGGTAATTAATAACAAATTAATTAAAATGTATAAAACTTCATAAGATATAACGTGATTACAAAACGTACCAGGAATGTTTGTGACGTCAAAATGATAAAAGTTGTGTATTTGTGTATGGCCTTATAATACATACTATCAAAGTAACCATGGCAACCAAGACCATAAAAACATTTTGACGTCACAGAGGTTTATGGCGCGTTATCGGATCTTAGCTTAAACATTATTTTTAAAACAAATATAACTCTTTGATTATGAAATTAAACAAAATAATAAAAGTAGTTTCGCTATAAAACTTGTATGTGATCTTTCCATTTATGTAAAAAAAAAATAATCCAAAAACCCATTTGGTACAGAATATTCACGGATTGGTTCCATAAAAAGTAATTGAACCTTCTTCAAAAAGAGCCACTAAAACGTGTAAAATAATAAAGTTTTGTGGTCGGTGCCAATTTCTGAAACATAAAATAGTATTGATAGATAGATAGATATTTCTTTATTTTAACAGACTAAAGTCTGTATTATAGCGTCAACAGTTAAAGTTTTAGTAAATTTAGTTAATATAATAATTAACCACAATATCGTTTTTCATTTTTTTTTTAAACTAAGGTGTCAAATTTACGTACATGAGAATATTCGAAGCAGACGATGTTAATTTAGAAAAATGATAATAGAATCAATTTTCCCATTTTCATGATTAACTTCATCTGTGCAACCAGATTCATTAATCTTAAGTTCTCATCACTGTTCTAATATTACCCAATAAACCTCAATTTCCTCAAAGTTGTGCGAACGTCTGAATTTTCACGGTTATACGAGAACTGGTGAAATTAACACCATTTATTATTCAATTAAATTTTAATCTTCTTAATTATAATAAATCGTCTCACGAGAATATCTAGCGGATTAGAAAAATGCAATTTAAAAATCAAATCAGACGCTCTAATGTTTTCATTCCATAAAAACTACCTAGAGAATTTCAGATAGTAGAAGCTAACATCTTATTTTTAAATTTAATTTTAGCCTACAATTTTCCAAGAAATTCCTGCAAATTAAACACAAAATAATTAAGATTTGAAAAAAACTAATTTTAACTTTATAAAATAGTATTAGCTATTCTAAAAGACTTTTTAAGTAAATTCTAATAAAAATAAGTTCTAATCAAAGGCCTAAAAGCAAAGAGGTACAGGTGATATTTCTATTAAATTTACAATAAATATGATTAAGCCTCATATTCTGGAATAAATTTAGTTTCTAGTACGTAATGA